>CM029279.1:9544223-9938142 GCA_016920895.1 Vaccinium myrtillus
CGGGTCTTGATATTGGAACTTCACATTTGGTGATTCAACGAGAGGTTAACATTGCTTTGCTTGTGCCTTTAAAGCGGCGGAACATTATTTTTGACAACTAGCTTCGATCTTGCTCTGGATTACTTTCTTAGCTTCTCTGATGTTAGTATTTTTATAAGCCCTTCCAAAAGCAAAGTGTTCCTAGCAATGCACCATTCAAAGTTTCCATGGCCTTCTTAGCCTCGTCATGCAATATAAAGTTGATGATCCAAAGCCCTTAGCTTTTCTCTCTGCGTCTCTTGTGATCAAAACATTCTTGACCTTGCCAAATGCAGAAAATTTCTTATGAAGGATATCCTCCGTCATGTCTCCACCAAGATTTTTCACACACAAATTGGTGAATTTTGTCTCCTCATTAGCATTCTCCCTCTCACTTTTCTAGACAAATTTACATACTCGTAATTTTTTCCTTTCAAGGACAGTACCAAGAATAGCATTGCAAGCCAATATTGATGAATCCTGTACCAACCCAAAACACTTGCCCTTCTTCCCTTGCTCCTGAGTCACATCACATGAGGTTCTGGTTGGTCGGTCAATCTGATGAACAAACGGAGCAGATGAGCCACCAAAATCTTCTTTGATAGTTATTTTAATGGTCATTTCTTGCAACATTGCCAAACCCATGGCTTGTTCCAAAGTATAAGGTTGAAATAGCTTTGCAAACCTCGCTCTAATTTCCTCTTCAAGCGTGCATACGAAGCCGCTTATCAAAAGAATTTCCAACAATCCTTCAATTCTATTGGCTAGTACAAGAAATTGCTTCCGATATTCCCCGACCGTGCTCCGTTGCCTCAGTTCAAGAAGTTCGTCAAATGCATGTTCATGCACATTGTTTCCTGAACTCATTTTCTGGATCTCAAACTTTGAATCGTAAAAAACATTGTTGCGAAGGACTATCAATTGCATAACCACCCTATGTCGGTTGCGAAGGACTTGGAAACCAATCAATTGCATCAAAAAGAAATCAAAGGAAAAACATCCGACACTGATATCAATGTGAAAGTGGCAACGAATCTTTGATTTCTGTATGATTCTGTCATGGTAAGAACAGGTACGTGAATGAACAAACAAAACCAATATAATGTCACAAATAGCCTCCACTACCCTTTTGTGACCCCAATATAATGCATTCTTCAATTTTTTGTAGTTTGTGTATCCCTCAATCGTTTCGTTCCATGTCATAGGATCCTGTTGTGGCATTTTATCAAACACAACCCATACAATCTTAACACCATCATCTATGACAAAAGCAATCACCATTTGAGACACCCTACATGGATCAGAAGTTTTATCAAACACCTTGCTTAGACAATCCCAATGAACCATTTCATCAGACATGTAATTCATACCCCTTTCAACACACGTGGTACTTTCAAGAATTGAAACACTAGAGAACAAGCTCAAAGGATTATTGGAGCCAAAAAATAAGAGTTTTGCTTCAGGAATTATTCCACCTAGATCCCAAATACCTGTTATTGTTGCCTTGTAACTCCAGTGAGAAGGTATACATTTGACTGAATAACTCGGATCCCCAATCTTGATTGTTTCCTCACGCCAATTTCGGAAATTGCTGGTTACCCAACCATTAGTACGAGGCTTCCCTTGACATACACAATGTCCTTGTTTCTTGATTTTCCAGCGTCGTTCCCTTGTCTTCCTGTTAGCAAACTTCCGATCGGAGCGACTACACGGCAATGGAGAGTGATGGCTGTTTGGGAGTGACTGGTTCTTCAATACCAGCATCTTATCCGATCACTCTTTGTTTCCTGCTGAACCATGGGACTCAACATGCGTAGCCCTCTCAAAACCACATTGCGATTCCTCTCCGGTGTCGTCATTCCTGAACTCTGATTCTTCAAGATACATCTCCTTCAATGACAATTCAAGGCTATCAAGAAGAGGCAATTCGTCTTTAGTTTCTTTATTTGAAAACTCTGGTTCTTCACGATACATTTTCTCAACCTCAATTCGGAAATCCTTAACCACATCTTTAGATGAACAATTTTCTAGAATTTGTCTTTTCGAATCACCCCATGATATCAGCCCATCAGCCTCTTCACTATTATCAATTCCCACCAAAGGCTCACTCTCCTTGACAATTGATCGAACAGTTGGAGAGCATGCAGCTTCTGCACTTTTTCTTTCCTCCTCTCCACTACTCACTGAGTTCTTGGAGTTCTTGGATCGTTTCTCCAGCTCCTCAAGAGTCATTTCTTGAAGTAAAGCTAGACCGTTAGCCTGATCCATGGTGGAAGGTTTATACATTTGAACCCCAATCTTAATTTCCTCCTCTCCACTACGCACAGAGGAACTCTCGTCCTTTGGCTTACAGTTTACAAATTGTTGGAAATTATCAAAATAAATGGGTTTTTTATTTGGGGTTTTATCAAAATATTCCTTGTGCCTTTTAGAAAGCTTTTAATGTAGTGTTTTGGTTTTGTCCCACATTGGCTAGTGAGGAGAAGATTGAGTGGTATATATATGGGAACACATCTATATTGTTCACATAGTGTTAAGTGGCAAGGCACCTATGGTGCTACGTGCATTACCGGCGTAGCCGGTGATGGAACACACTCATACGCACCCGCACCCGCGCGTGCGTGAGCGTGGCAGTGGGCTGTGTGGCGCTTTGATGGCGCACTTTGCACTTGGCGCAAGGCGCCTTGTAGGCGCCCTTTCTTATTGCCATTTGGCGGTAAGGAGTCCGGTATCGATACTAGGGAAACACTGTATCGATGCAATTTGGTTGGCTATGTCGCTCATGAATGTTTGGGTATCGTCTGACGAACAAAGTGTATCGATACCGGTGTGTTTATACACGGATTTGAGACACTAGTTCGGTATATGGGATGCAACTCTAAACGGAAGGGTATAACCCAAACTCAAGTCTCTTCACTAAAGGCGTGTCCTAAAGTGAAAGGGTACATTTGGGTCTATAAATAACACCCAAATTACTTTCACTAGATACCGAATTCTAGCCTTGTTACTCTGCCAAAATTACTACTACAGATTGCTTTCTAGTTTGCTTGTTGTATCGTTACTGCAGAAACGGTGCCAGCAAATCCTTGGTTCTTTCGATTCTTTTTCGACTCGGTATTCTGTCTGTCCTTCGTTTGTGCGGACGCAGTCAGAAGATCATTGAATTGATCGGGCTTCGTTGTATCCTCGGACAGATTCGCTATCAACCCGGTGCACACCGAACGGTGGGGGCGAATACTGTTTTCGGAAAGCGACTCAGTAACGTGCCTCGAAGCAAGTTCCATCATCAAGAAGTTCAGTTTCTCGGAGACTCCCGGATTTTGCACCAACAATCGAAAACAGTATTCGGAATGGCGTCATCATCAAGGTCTCTGCGACAAATGACACAGGATATCGTGAAATTGGACAAGTTTGATGGAGGGAATTTCAGGCGTTGGCAAAAGAAGATGCACTTCATGCTCACGACTTTGAATGTCGTGTATGTTCTCACTAAACCGTATCCGGAGGAGAAAGAAGATGAGACTTTGGAGGAGACACGGGTGAGGATGAAATTCGAGAATGATGACTATATCTAAGCAGGGGCATATTCTGAATGCACTCTCGGACGCAATGTTCGATGTGTATTCGAATACGGAGACGGCAAAGGAAATGTGGGATTCATTGGAGGGCCGCTATTTGACTGAGGATGCGACAAGCAAGAAGTTTTTGGTCAGTCAATTTATGAGTTACAAAATGGTAGACAACAAGTCGGTGATTGATCGGTTGCATGATATTGACATATATTCAACCAATTTAAGATTAAGAACATGAACATGGACGAATCGATCGTGGTCTCTTCCTGTGATCGATAAACTTCCTCCTTCTGGAAAGACTATAAGAAAAGTCTTAAGCACCAAACCGAGGATCTTACGGCTGGAGCAATTGGTACATTCATCTCACTGTGGAGGAAGACAAGGCGTCAAGAAGGAAGAACTTGGGCTGGTGCCTCTAAAGTTCATGTGGTGGAAGAAGGAAAAGGTTCCAACAAGGGTAAACATAAGAAAATGAAGGTCCGGCGCGACTACGGCCAAAGGCGATGACCCGAAAGGGAAAAAGCCAAGGTTGAGTGTTGGCGCTGCGGTCAACCGGGCACTTCAAAAAGGATTGCAAGTCTAAAGAAGAAGGATCCACAGCATCGGGTCCAAAGGGTAAATTTAAAGGTGTTGTCCGAAATTAACATGGTTGGGGATGCCGGAAACCGGTGGATGGACTCGGGGCTACAAAGCATGTTTGCATTGATAAGAGGTTCTTCACCGACTATGAAGTGGTTGATGATGGTTCATTTCTCTACATGGGAAATTCATCGACCGCTCTATCAAAGGCAAGGGCAAAGTGGATTTGGAGTTCACTGGAAATGTTTTAACTTTGATGATGTTTACCATGTACCGAAGTTAGGAAAAATCTTGTATCTCGTAGCTTTGCTTGATAAGCATGGCTTTAGGCTAGTGTTTGAGGCGAACAAATTTGTTACGTCTAGGAATGGCACATTTGTTGGAAAAGGCTATGTTTGTGAGGGCATGTACAAACTCAACGTTAATAACACATTCACAGTTTACTTGCTTGCTTGATTCTCTTTCTTTATGGCATAATCGTTTAGGACATGTTAATACTAGGAAGATGGATATGATGGTTAAATTGGATTTAATTCCTAAGTATGATGTTGATATGGTTGATAGATGCAATGTGTGTTCACTTACTAAAATCACTAGAGTTCCATTTCCTAAAATTGTTAAAACTACAACTTTGTTAGAACTTGTTCATAGTGATGTATGTGATATGCATAGCACCCCTACTAGAGGAGGCAAACAATACTTTGTTACTTTTATAGATGATTATTCTAAGTATTGTCATGTTTATTTGTTGCACTCAAAAGATGAAGTTCTAGAAAAGTTTATCACTTTCAAAACTGAGGTTGAAAATCAATGTGGAAAAACAATAAAGCGTTTAAGGTCTGATAGGGGTGGAGAATATTATTTTCCTGATTACTGTGAGTCAGTAGGCATTATTCATGAGAAAACGGCACCATATACTCCACAACAAAATGGAGTGGCTGAACGGAAAAATCGGACTTTAACAGAGATGGTTAATGCTATGCTTAGCAATTCAGGATTAGGCACTGGTTTGTGGGGCGAAGCCATACTTACCGCTGCTTACATCTTGAATAGGGTACCTCTCAAGAAGTCACAAATAACTCCATATGAGTTATGGAAAAAGAAGAAACCTAACCTAAGTTATTTTAAAACTTGGGGTTGTAGAGCAATTGTGAGATTGCCAAAACCCAAAAGGAAGAAATTGGGTGAAAAAGGAATTGAATGCATATTCCTTGGTTATGCTTTACATAGTAAGGCATATAGGTTTCTTGTTTCCGAGCCAAATGATTCGTATGGGGTTAATACCATAATTGAATCAAGGGATGCTGTGTTTTATGAAAATAGGTTTGTTCCTATTCCGAAAGAGGTTAATGAAGAGAATGAATCAATCTCTTATGGGCCTGAATCAGAGGCGGAACCTACGGAACAGGTCGAACTTAGGAGAAGTAAAAGGGCTCGGGTTGCTAAGTCCTTTGGTCCTGACTTTATAGTGTATCTAGTTGAAGGAACTAGAGATACTACATGTAATCATACCATGGTTTCATATCATGTGGAATCGGATCCCTTGACCTTTGGGGAGGCTATGAAATCGCAAGATTGTGCTTTTTGGAAAGAAGCAATCCAAGATGAAATGGATTCCATTATGGGTAACGATACATGGATTCTTGCTGATTTGCCACCAGGTTCCAAGGCCATTGGTTGTAAATGGATTTTCAAGAAGAAAATGAAAGTTGATGGCACGATAGACAAATTTAAGGCACGGTTGGTTGCCAAGGGCTTTACGCAAAAGGAAGGTATTGATTATTTCGATACCTATGCACCGGTAGCAAGAATCTCTACTATTAGAGTTCTTCTTGCCATAGCTTCGATACATAAACTTCATATTCACCAAATGGATGTAAAGACTGCATTTTTGAATGGTGAATTGGATGAAGAAATTTATATGAAGCAACCTGAAGGGTTTGTTGTGCAAGGACAAGAACACAAAGTATGCAAACTTGTTAAGTCTCTGTACGGACTTAAACAAGCACCTAAACTAATGGCATGATAAGTTTGATAAGGTAATTGTATCAAACGGGTTTAGGATACACCAATCGATAAATGTGTTTATAGCAAATTTATCAAACTCAAGGTGTAATCGTGTGTTTATATGTGGATGATATGCTTATCTTTGGGACTGATTTAGATAGCATACAAAGCACAAAGGATATGCTTTCATCTAGTTTTAGCATGAAAGATATGGGTGTAGCTGATGTAATTCTAGGAATTAGAATTACAAGGCAAGGAGGAAATATAGTTCTTTCTCAATCACATTATATTGAGAAGATACTAAAGAAGTTTAATCACTTTGATTGTACTCCGATTGCTACACCTTATGATCCACATGTAAAGTTGTATCCTAACACAGTAGAGCAAAGTGTCACAACTAGATTATTCTAGAGTGATAGGAAGCTTGATGTATGCCATGACATCTACTCGGCCGGACATTGCTTTTGCGGTGGGTAAACTGAGTAGGTATACGCATAACCCGAGTGATATTCATTGGAATGCGGTTAATCGGGTTTTGAGGTATTTAAAGAAAACTATAGACTACGGAATAGTCTATAGTGGGTATCCATCGGTTCTAGAAGGATACACGGATGCTAGTTGGATAGCCGAGAATGAAGATCACTTGTCAACAAGTGGATGGGTCTTCACTCTTGGTGGTGGAGCAGCTTTCTTGGGGTTCAAAGAAACAAAGCATAATTACGACTCAACTATGGCAAATAGAGTTTGTGGCGCTAGCAACGGGTAGCAAAGAGGTCGAGTGGCTAAGGAGTATGTTATGGGAGATTCCTTTGTGGCCAAAACCTATGCCATCGGTATCTTTGCATTGTGATAGTCAGTCGGCACTATCACGGGCTTACAGCCAGGTATATAATGGGAAGTCCAGGCATATAGGACTTCGACATAGCTATGTGAGGAATTTGATAACCGATGGGGTGATAACCATTGATTATGTCAAGTCGTGTCAAAACTGCGGATCCTTTAACAAAAGGTCTTGCAAGAGATTTGGTGTGGAAAACATCACGAGGATGGGACTTAAGCCCACTAAAATATAATCACTCTTGGTGGAAACTCGACCCAACGCTTGTTTAGCTTCAAGCCTTTGGGTTCAATGAGCAAACTACACCATAAGTCGTGATGGTAAACACTTTCCGGTTACACCCATCCTATGGTAAAGTGTTTGGTACCTGTAATTTAAAGGAAGAGGTGAGCTACTTAGCTCTTAATAGACTTCTAACGGTTTAGTTAGGCGGATGCTGTTGTTACAGGGGCATTCTTAAAAGTCTACCTATATGAGTGTGAGGGTGGTGCCGCCTTCTATAGGTTCACGGGCTAGAACTTTAGAGCACTCACGAAACAGATATAGACACACGGCCAATCCACGTGTCGGCAATTTTGAATACCTAAGTCAGGTGAGATGCGTGCGTGAAACGTGTCCGGTTGGTCATCTAAGGATCGCTGGTTAAAAGACAAGTCTACCATGCTTTCCGACTAACTTTGATGTGTTTCACTAGGTGATGGTTAAAATCGTGAGATACCTTCATTGATGCACAAGTCTTTTCAAAGGAACCAAGGCTTGATCTTTATTTTGAAAATGGTGGGGGATTGTTGGAAATTATCAAAATAAATGGGTTTTTTATTTGGGGTTTTATCAAAATATTCCTTGTGCCTTTTAGAAAGCTTTTAATGTAGTGTTTTGGTTTTGTCCCACATTGGCTAGTGAGGAGAAGATTGAGTGGTATATATATGGGAACACATCTATATTGTTCACATAGTGTTAAGTGGCAAGGCACCTATGGTGCTACGTGCATTACCGGCGTAGCCGGTGATGGAACACACTCATACGCACCCGCACCCGCACCCGCGCGTGCGTGAGCGTGGCAGTGGGCTTTGATGGCGCACTTTGCACTTGGCGCAAGGCGCCTTGTAGGCGCCCTTTCTTATTGCCATTTGGCGGTAAGGAGTCCGGTATCGATACTAGGGAAACACTGTATCGATACCGGTTGGCTATGTCATGTCGCAAACGAGAATGTTTGGGTATCGTCTGACGAGAACAAGTGTATCGATACCGGTGTGTTTATACACGGATTTCAGACACTAGTTCGTATACGGATGCAACTCTAAACGGAAGGGTATAACCCAAACTCAAGTCTCTTCACTAAAGGGCGTGTCCTAAAGTGAAAGGGTACATTTGGGTCTATAAATAACACCCAAATTACTTTCACTAGATACCGAATTCTAGCCTTGTTACTCTGCCAAAATTACTACAGATTGCTTTCTAGTTTGTCTCGTTACTGCGAAAAAACGGTGCGACAAATCCTTGGTTCTTTCGATTCTTTTTCGACTCGGTATTACTGCGTCCCTTCGTTTGTGCGGACGCAGAGAAGATCATTGAATTGATCGGGCTTCGTTGTATCCTCGGACGATTGCTATCAACCCTTTCCACTCTACCAATCGGTGGGGGCTCTATATACTAGTAATTGATCACGACTGCAATGGTGTGCCTCAAATCAAGTTCCATCATCAAGAAGTTCAGTTCCTCGGAGACTCCCGGATTTTGCACCAACACAAATCTTTTCAATATCTTTCCCTCTACACAATCCTCTCTATATATACTAGTAATTGATCACGTGCAATGGTGTGCGATCAATCAATTACAACAGTTACAAGAGAGTTCAAGAAACAAACAATTCCTAACTAACTTGTAACAACTTTCACGGTGGCAGAAGACTTCACTGCAGCACTACTTCTGTCCCACTTGCTCCACTTCCCTTATGAATCATAGCCAATGAAGAGCTGACACCTGGAGCTAGAAATGAGGGTGTATCAGCTGATGATGAGAGTGGTAGAGGTAGAGCAGCAGCAGAGGACGACATGGTTGGGAGGTCACATTTGAAGCCACCTGCAGAGGAGGGAGATATCCGTTGATTGGATTGGATAATATACTATTGCGGAAAACATGTGTACAGGTTTTTTTTTGAAAAGGCTACAATACACACCCTTATTTATTTGGCTGTGTATGATACACGCCCCTATAAAAGTTACGATTTTTTTTGTAAAAGTTACGAATTTTTTGTAAAATTTACGAGACACACCAAAATGTTACAAATCATATTGCTGAAAAGTTACGAAAAACTAAAAAATGTTACGATTGCTGATGAGGTGGCGCAATCTGAACCATACAATAGATGCATATGGTACACGCAAACAAGGGTGTGTGTGTATTTGCATAAAATGTACAAATTTTTTTATTTGGAGCCTCTTCAGATCTCACACGAATGATCGTTCATGTTTTCAAAATATTGTTTACATGTACCACGGATTAAAATAAGCTCGATCACATATCGGTAAATGCTCCATCCGTTTATCCAATTTTTGGTTCAGAATAAAAAAAACTGGATAAATGGATGGAGCGTTTACCGGTATCCGATTGAACTGATTTTTTATGGGGAACAAGTAACGGCTTCGATCATCCGTATAAGACTTGAAACGGTCCCAAAACAACTGATTTGTGCATTTTATGTACAAATTCTTATTTACGCCTAGCACTCTATACTATGTGTCGGTGTATTTTCCTTGGAAATTTATGGACTGAACTATTAGTGCGGATTATATTGACATGGTTGGGAGGTCACATGACTCACATTTGAAGCCACCCTGGAGATACTCCCTCCGTCCCTTTTTAAATGTAGACATTTTCATTAGGCTATCCCTAAATAAGTGTGTGATTTGAAAAGTTAATGGGTAAAATTTTGTACAATTATCAATTTTCCCTTTTGAAAAGTTAGTGGGTAAAAAGTTAATGGGTAAAAGTGGAGAATAATTTTGAAAAGTAGAGATAAAAGTTTATGTGAAAAGTGTAAAGTGAAGGAAAAAGTTGATGTGAAATGTGTAATAATGATGTTTTTTTAATAAGTTAGATTTACGAAGTAACACATTTAAAAAGGGACGGAGGGAGTATCTGTTGATTGGATTCAATAGTAATACACTATGGCGGAAAACATATGGTACATATTTTTTTTGGGCCACTTAGCCAAAAATCTTGTGTCTGGATGAGTTTTGAAAAGAAAATTTTGAGAAGAATTTTTGAGATAGTGTTTGGTTGGGTTTTTTAAAACGAGAATAATGAGATAATGATTGGAGAGAGAGAGAAAAAAAATGAGAATAATGAGGTAATAAGTAGAGACAGAAATGTAAGAAATGATTGGAAAAAGAATGAATCTTTTTTAAAAGAATTTTTGAAAATGGGAAAGAAAAAAGGGAAGTGAACAAGGCAACATTTTTAAAGGGAAGGAGAAGGACTTTTGCAATCCAACAATAAAGAGAAAAAAAAAAAAAAAAAAAAGTGAAATGTCACTAATTTTTAGAAGTCCTATTACACACAGAAAATTCAAAAAAATATCAACTCCTGCCTCCTGGCCGACCACCACCCCACCTTTGGCCGACCATTTTTTGCGGCCCAAAAAATTAGTGAGATTCACTAATTTTTTGAAGTTCTAATTTCGTACACAAAATTCTAAAAATCAACTCGTAGCGCGAGACAACCACCACTCCACCTCTGACCGACAACTTCAGCCGACCCAAAAAATTAGTGACATTTCATTAATTTTTACAAGTTCTAATTTTGTACAGAAAATTCAAAAAAATCAACTCCTACCTTCACCCAACCACGGTCCCACCCCCGGCCGACAACTTTTGGTGACCCAAAAAATTAGTGAAATGCCACTAATTTTTAAACGTTCTAATTTTGTACAGAAAACTCAAAAAAATCAACTTCTATCTCCTTCCGACCGCCACCCACCTGTGCCGGTCAATTCTGGCGACAAAAAAATTAGTCAAATGTCTCTAATTTTTCAAAATTCTAATTTCGTACATAAAATTCAAGGGAATTAATGTCTTCCTTTTTGTGCAAGGCCCTTCATAAAATCTTTCCAAGATGGTGGCAATTTTTCTATTATGGAAGACACTACAATAGACTCATCCATGTTAATTTTTTGTTGTAGAAACTGATTAAGAATATGTATGATCTCATGGAATTGTTCAGTCACAGATTTACCATCAACCCTAACAAATTGCAGTAAACAAAGTAACAAGAAACTTCTTACTGGTGGAATCATCGGATAGTTATTTAGTCTCCAGTGTAGCCCAAAGTTTTTTCGCGGTCTTCACATGTTGGTACATAATTACATATCAAACAAGGAGTCTCCCAACGCATTCAAAATGTGGCTTTTGCAAATGTAGTTGTCATTCTCTCACTTCATCCGATTGCCCTGCTCTGCTAAAGTTTCATCCTTCGCCTCTGGGTATGGAATTGTGAGTACGTACACCAAATTGAGCGTGGTTAGGAGGAAGTGCATCTTCTTCTGCCAATGGCGGAAATTCACGCCATTGAAACGTTCCAGCTTCATGAACTCTTGCGCCATCTATTGTAATGAACAAGCTAAGATATTGTCTTTAGATTGTTGGAGAGATCGGTGCCTTCGGAATGAATCTGGTGTTGGAAATTTTTGAGAATTTTAGATGAATAAAATCGGGGTATTCAGATGGTTTCACGAGGCAATCGAAGGACCCCTTCGAATTCATCGAATCTGGACGAGACGGTATTAATCATGGTTGATTAATACTACATGTTTAATTCTGGATTAATAGTTGTATCAATTTTTTTCCAAAAATTGAATTCGCGTATTGATTTCCCCTATTGAATTCTCGTATTCATTTCTGCATTGAATATTTTGGCTCTTCCTTTAACTATATAAAGAGAGTATTGAGTTTTATTTTGAGACACCAAATAATCCTCTATATTTAAAGTTATTCCATTGTTTTCGAGAAAGAGTACAGACACTAGTTCGTTCAACGGGGCAAATTTGCTTTAAGGAATTAGAAGAAAGCTACAACCTGACTTGTTTTTGTGTTTTTGATTTTTCCAATTCTTAATTTCCAGAATTTGATAAATTTAAAACTATTTTTCCACATGGTTTTCCAACATTTGGTACGGCGCTTTGATTCTGAAAAAATGAAGCCACTTCAAGTCGCATTACTGAGTCACTTTCCTAAAAACAATATTTGCCTCGACCAAAAGTGTTAGCAAATTTGCCTCCAAGATACAATGAAGCTTGATCTACGGATCTTCTACTGGCGTTAGCACTTATGAAAGTAGAACAAAATACTTAGTAGTATGAACAAAAGGTCCAAGACACTAGTGATCAAATCTGCAGAATTTGATCACTAGTAAAACAATGAACTGAAAGCTTTTTGAGAGAGAACAAACGTGCGGAATTTTGGGGTGCAAAAATGGTTTTCTCGAATAAAACAAATAGGCAAGTCTGCCCATTTAAAGGCGTGCACTGCACACACACCCTTTGAAGAGGTGTGCTGCCACTTTACCCAAAGGTTACAATTCCCTTATAAAAGTTGCAACTTTCCTAACAGGTGTATGCAACCAGCACACCACTTCGGAAGGACAGCGGACCGTTCGATCTTGCGGTTGCAAGATCAACGATTTAGACACGCACCCATTGATTTGACCCAAATTTTCAGTTACTCGACCCAAATTCCTAACCGCCATAATCGCCGGCGGTTACAATTTACAAACTGTTATCTCTCCAATGTGGGATAAAATTCCCAAGTTAAAAACAAGCTTTCTAAGAAATAAGGAATATTTCATAAAAATTCAAAAAATCTGAACTCTATTTTTGAAAATATCCAACAAAGACCATCTTTTGTTTGTTGTAACACGCTTGGCTGGTCTCGGGATTATAACGTCCTCTTTAGTAGTAGCTGAAGATTTTTTACTCTAAAGAGGTTTCTGGGTGTACTTTGAGCCATTTTTTTTTTATCCTATAAAGAACAGATCTAGTATTGTTACCGCTTAGAAAGTACTATGCATTATCCAGTGGCATTTTGTCACCCTCTCATCAACCACAACCGATTCATTCGTAATTTGAAAGCACAACATTCTCTTGTGCCCTATTACACGACCGTTATTGTTCAATACTTTTTCAAGAGCAATCTCAGCATACCATGGACCACAACCTGCTGTCCTAGCTATTTGGTTCTTGTTGGCCTTCATCAAGTTGTGAACCTTCGGTCTTTGATGTATTTCCGTTCGTGCTGTTGGTTTTGCATATCTCCCACAGGTCTTCGTCGATGAAAATTAGCCAGGGGTGTTGAAGTAAAAATGCCCAAAGTAGAAGATATTTTTGGAGGATATAAAAATCAAGTTTCTAGAATCTCTCAAGAATATCTAGTTTGTAGAAGAGTAGGAGATATTTTTGGAGGATATAAAAATCAAGTTTCTAGAATCTCTCAAGAATATCTAGTTTGTAGAAGAGTTCTAGAAAACCTATATGAAATAACTAATTTTTGTATTTGTAGTAGTCACATGCCTAAATCTAGAATATGCAATAAAAAATTGTTTTGTTAGTTAAATATCAAGGTCTAGAACCATCTTTGGAGTAGTATAAATAGGGTTGGATCTAGCCAATTTATACCAGACCAAAAAGTGAGAGTCCAAGTGTAATACAAATTATTTCCTTCCCCACTCGTCTCAATTGTTTTTCCCTCTTCCAAAACTTGTCCAAATAAATTTTAGAAACCCCTCCTCTTCTTTGTCGCCAACCCCGTAAATCTCATGCATAATCTAAAAGCACAACATCCTCTTATGCCCTATTACACAACCGTGATCGTCCACTACTTGTTCAAGAGCAATTTTTATGCTACTTTTGTTTTATCTTCACGATGCACCCTCTCTGATATCTCGCATTATGGGTTCAGAAGTTGTAGTAGGTCATAAATCGTCTGCGGTTATTTATAACACAATACAAGGGCAGTTGGAGCCTGATTTGTGTCAGGTTATAGATGTCGGAAAGGGTTACATCTCGATAGTTATTTGTGTAATTAAATTACGTTCCACTGCGGTATTTTCTGGTATACTTGGCCTATAAGTCGTCTAATTAACTAAGTTATTTTTATCTTCTACATAAACTAGTTTGACAACTTGTAGTCAAAGAATATTGAAAATACCTTACCCTTTGATAAAGACGGGAGATTTGTAAGTAAATACTAAAACATTGGAGTAATAAATAGTGACCAAATCAAGAAGTTTACTAATACACAATGAAGACAAGTTGACTCCCTGGTTTAGATTGGTTCACTATTAAATCAAATTAGATCGTAGCACATAGTTTGCTTCTTTCTTCTTTTTTTGTTCAGGTCAACTTGCGCACACCTCAGCTATTCATCTCCCCAGTCTAGTCAAAGGCAGACTATGCTGCAAATGTATTCAGCCACTCAACAACCTCATTCAATTCATCACATTTCAACCAGATCACACTTTCTTAACAGAAAACCAAGTCTTATTGGCATAAACTACCATGAGAAAAATAAATGACAGAGGAAGCAAACCATTGACCAAATCGAAGAAGCTCTATATTCCAAAGTGTGGGAACATCCTAATTGAGCAATACATTCCATATTTAAACTATCATATGTGCAGTTTGTTGAAATTAGATTACCTACAAATGAACAAGAATGGACTCAAGGAAATACTAATCAACTTAACATCTAACGATCCCATTTATTTTGTTTCTCATTCCCCCTCCCACAATACACGCACAACAAACATATTTGTCTTTCCACGATGTGAAATCTTTTTCTCTTGATGTTGCTAGCTCCATTCCATGTTCTGCAACAGATCTATCTCACGGCCAAACCCATGTTGTGGGAAGCTATTCTTTGGCCAAGACATATTCTTAAGCCGCCATAGGATCTCAAGGTCCAACTGAACATGCTCACTGCTGGAAACAGAATATGTTGACAATGGTTGTGCTATGGCGCCACGAAAACTGGAGTTTGGCGACAAGAACCTATTGCTCTCTTGATCACTAGGAAAAAGCTCAGCTCTTAGTAATTAAGATTTCCATAAATGACTGATTTTCCGCCAAATCATCTTGACAACTATTTGGTGGCAATACCATTTCTAGAACTGAAACAAGGCCATCGGGGACTACTTCAGGAGTCAAAGAGACATTTCCAAACGCATCACAATCAAGCCCAAAACCTTCAATATCACAACGCTTTGGTGAATAATTTCCTTGCCGCTCCTCTTGATCCCAAAGTGCTACGAATTCGTTGGTAATATGAAAGTACAACATTCTCTTATGCCCTATCACAGGACCATGGTCGTCCAATACTTTTCAAGAACGGTCTCAGCATGTCATACACCACAACCGGCGGTTCAAGCAATCCGATTTTTGCTAGCCTTGGTCAAAGTTGTAAGAACATAAATGGTACCTACTGCCTTCACTATATTTCCATCCTTGTCTCTAGTCTTGGATATCTTCCACGGGTCTTCATCCGTGAAAACCTGCCACGGGGCTTTGTCGCGAACCCCATACATCTCGCGGTCGATAACGATATCACAAGGCAGCGGTGACCCCTTGGATTTCCTTCTAAGATAGAACACAACAATTTCTTCATCTGTAGGCATGAAGAGATAGCCTCTTGGTATACTCACGTTACTATCGTCCATGTTTCTCTCTCACGTTACTTGTTCGTTCTCTCTCACGTAACTTGTTCAGTAGTTGTATTAGTACGTAAAATTGTATCAGGTTATTGGGATATATATACACAATTGGGGGGCGGCAGTATTGTAATTGTGCGATATAGTCTAAACTAACATGTATGATTAATACATAACCGTTTCACTTTCTGATATTTACGAAGTACTTATTTTCATATTTTCTCTATACAAATACTACTCCTGGTACAAAGCAAACACCCTAACTTCGGAGTAATTATTCAGTGATGCTCGGGCGATGCCCCAACACACTTATTTACCACACTATTCTGTGGGATCCCTACGTACTGGGGCTACATAGAAAGGTGTGGCGAATTCGAATTAGGGTGTTGGATACCAACACGTGGCGGTGCTCCAAACCACCAAATAATTTTCTCAATATCTATATACCTATTTATGTTTATATAGATATTGAAAAGATTATTTGGTGGTTTGGAGTACAGCCACGTGGTGGTTTCCAACACGCTAATTCCCCACACCTTTCTTTGTAGCCCCAGCATGTAGGGATCCCACGGAATAGTGTGGTAAATAAGTGTGTTAGGGCATCGCCCGAGCATCACTGAATAATTACTCCGTAGTAAGGGTGTTTGCTTCATACCAGGAGTAGTATTTGTACATGGAAAATATGAAAATAAGTACTTCGTAAATATCGGAAAGGGAAACGGTTATGTATTAATCATACATATTAGTTTAGAGTATATCACACAATTATAATACTGTCGCCCCCCAATTGTGTATATATATCCCAATAACCTGATACAATTTTACGTACTAATACAACTACTGAACAAGTTACGTGAGAGAGAACAAACAAGTAACATGAGAGAGAAACAGAGACAGTAGTAACATGAGTATACCAAGAGGCTATCTCTTCATGCCTATAGATGATGAACTTCTTGTGTTCTATCTTGGAAGGAAATCCAAAGGGTTACTGCTGACTTATGATATCGTTATCGACTGCGAGATGTCTGGTGTTCGCGACAAAGCCCCATGAAGACAGATACGAGAATGGAAATATAGTGAAGACAGAAGGTACCATTTATGTTTTCACGACTTTGATCAAGGCAAGCAAAAACCAGATTGCATGAACAGGCATGCTGAGACTGCTCTTGAGAAAGTATGGGACGACCATGGTCGTGTGATGGGTATAAGAGAATGATGTGCTTTAGATTACCAACGAATCAGGTGTGACATACGGGGACAAGAGAAAAGGCCATTGGATCATGCATAAGTACTCCCTCTACGGAGGTAACACTGATGAAAGTAGGGTAGAATATGTTCTTTGTAGGATAAAGAAAAATGACTCCAAGAACACCAAGAAATCTCGAACGGTAAAGAATCTTGAGGTTGCTAGTGCTGATGACGAGGTTATAGCCCTGGAACCCGCCAAGCGTCTTAGAACAAAGTTTGTGGAAGAAACATAATATGTTTTGTGATATCGTTGCGGCACCAGGAACAGAAGTTATAGCCCCGAAACCTGCCAAGCGTCTTAGAACAGAGTTTGTGGAAGAACAAAAGATGTTTTGTGCTATCGTTGCAACACCACGAACAGAAGTTGTTCCCTTTCTAGAAGAACTAGTTGTGCAAGAACAGACTTTCACGGTGAGTGATGATCCCGATGAGTTAACGGTTAAAGAATTCATAGCACGATGTGATCAAGAGGAGAGGCAAGGAAGTTATTCACCAATACATTGTGATATGGACGGTTCTGGGCTGGATTGTGATGCGTTTGGAAATTTCTCTACGACTCTGAAGTTGTTCCCACTAGCCTTGTTTCAGTTCTAGAAACTGTACCGCCACCAAAAAGTTCTCAAGATGATTTGGCGGAAAATATGTAAATTTATGGAAACCTTATTAAGTGATGAGCTTTTTCCTAGTGATCAAGAGAACGATGGGTTCTTGTCGCCGAACTCTAGTTTTTGTGGCGCCACAGCACAACCATCGCCAATATCTTTTGTTTCCAGCAACGGGCACGTTCAATTGGACCCTAAGATACTATGGCGGCTTAAGAACATGTCATGTACAAAGAAAAGCTTCCCTCGACATGGGTTTGGGGGTGAGATAGATCTATTGCAGAACGAGGAATGGAGCTAGCAACGTCAAGTGAAAAAGATTTTACATTGTGGAAAGACAATATGTTTGTCGTGCACGTAATGTGGGAGGGGGGAATGAGAAACACAATGCATGGGAATTGTAGATGTTTAGTTTATTATAGTACTATTTCCTTAAGCCAATTCTTGTACATTTGTAAGTAAATAAATCTAATTTCGACAAACTGCAGATATGATAGTTTAAATATGGAATGTATTGCTCGATTAGGATGGTCCCACAATTTGGAATACAGAGCTTCGATTTGGTTAATGGTTTTCTTCTTCTCTCATTTTTATTTTTCTCATTTTTTTTTTTTGAACGGCAAAAATTTATTAATTTCTAAAAGATTACAATGATTAAAGGGGTAAAAGGACAAAATAGTATCATGAATGAAGGAGGCTATCCTTCAAGACGATCACAACCGCCTCAAACCCCAAAACAGGAAGTTAGCAAGATGCCAACTGAAACAGATAAATTCTCATGATAGTTTATGCCAACAAGATTTGGTTTTCTTTTAGGTTAAGAAAGTGTGATCAGGTTGAAATGTGATGAATTGAATGAGGCTGTTGAGTGGCTGAATACACTTGTAGCATAGTCTAACTTTGACCAGATTGGAGAGTCGAATAGTCGAGGTGTGCGTAAACTAACCCGAACATCCCTGACCCTCGAACCAAAAAAAAAAAAACAAATTATGTGCTATATATTGAGACACATTTATTCTATTAGCTCTTCTACTCGGTGCTGATCTCTAAGGTGTTTTCTTATGAAAAAAGAAAGTGAAGAGGAAAGAAGAGAGAAACAGGATACGTAATTAACTAAAAAAAAAAAAAAAAAAAAAAGCTAAAACAATAAAAACATTGAATTAGACCAAAAATATTTTGAAACAATCCCTGGATGGAAGACATTATTCCAGGAGAAGGCATTATATTCTCGGCCCGATTGGATGGGGTCTTAGTGGGGGGCATAAATATGGTCAATCATCAACACGCACAATTGCTGTTTTTTCAGATTTATGCTCTGGCAGGGTGACTAGTTAAAGCAAACTAACTATGCCACTACATTATTTGACGCTGATAGTTGTAATACCATACTACTGCCCTTATTTTCCTGCGGCTTGGCAATCAAACTGAACACTAAAGAATTTTTAGAACACAAATCTTACATCACTTGCCTTTTTTTTGTTGTTGAAGAATATTTTCAAGTTTCAACATCAAGGTCCGCTCTCTGCTTCAATTTCACATAACGAGCCACACCGTCAGCACCCAAGCAATCAGCAGCTTCTTGAACCAACAGTCACGACCATCAAAAGGGCATTGACTTGTGAATAATGCCTAAATGAGTATGCAAAGACACAAGAACATTGGAGAGAGCTTACTCGGGAGATGACAAAGTCTCAACTGAAACCACTTTAGGGATGCTGACTATAGCACTCACCCTCAAGTCAAGAAGCAAGCTCTCTAGTTACCTGGGACTATTGTGTATCCAAGAGACAAAATCAGATCATAAAACCCAAGCATCGTGACGGTATGATATGAAAAGAGAATTATGTATGGGCCAGACGTCAGTCCAAAGCCAACTGATGGGGCAATCTTGCATTGGGCAATAGTGGGGCCCACTTTATCACAACCCAAAAGTTACCTAACACCTAAAAGTCACTCTTAGCTAAACACTCACTGACGTGCATTTTCCACACTGAAATAGAAAAATGATGTACCTTTTATACTCCTAAGCATATTCATAGGCTTGTCACCAGCGCAAGGAACGCTAACCTGTCAAGAAGTACCAATTTAAGTTGTTACATATTGAAAGGGATAAGGATTAAATGAAATATATATGGACAATACTACAGAGACCTAATGTATATTTGATAAGGCAGTCAGGATCTATGAATCGAATTGCCAGAATCAAGAAACTGCAGATCACAAGTTACACAACATCCATACATAAACAAATTGAGCATACGTTGTACACAAACCACCCAAATCTCAACCATGGGTTCATGCCTCTAAATTGTCCTGTGAGGAACCATGACAGACAAGAACGGTCCGCGTACTGGTTTTCTTGTCTGCGGAACTTCCAGCAACAGGAGAATTTGGGGTCTACATTGATCAGTGTAATTATGTCCTAAACTTCAAAGCAACGTAGACGCCAGAAAATTAAACCCTATGCTGACAATTTAAATTTGAGAAGCAATTGCCTCAAATCATTGTTTTTAAATTCTAGAAATTTCCACATTCAACCTAGTCTAGTATATCCCATCAAATAAAAAGCTTAATGGTTGTGGCAAACCGTTTAGTAGGTCCACAAAGAAGATTTGTATGAAGTCGTATTTCCTGGTACATCCCTCATTTTATGGAAAGAATCCAACCAGTGCAATTTACCGAACACTCGTAATGGGAACTAACCACGTAATGGTTCTTGCTTACTTGGCCAAGGAAACATGTATACAAGCATAGATAGATAAGTCGTGCATGCTGAGATGAATTACATCCAAAATCAATTCAAATAATTCCAACCATTTTCTTCCGAGCAGTGGCTCCACATGAGCACTATCTTTTGGACCAATATGTTTAAACAAGCTGAAATGCCATCCGAATAGACAGACACATACTATCCTGTATGCAGTCACTATTTAACCTCGTAACAAGAAATTAGGTAAATTCAGAAAATTTCAAGCAAACAAAAGAGCACTCTGGAAGTTTCAATTGCAAAAATATTCACGATTTGATAGAAGCATCAAACATGCCATTGATTGAAAAAGGACATTGGATATTTGGGTTTGTTGGTGAGTAAGTGAAGAGTAAACTCACTGTGATAAAAGCAAGCAAAAAGATAGAAATACTACGTTGAAATAGCAATATTGGATCACCCTTTTCTGAGTCACCAAATTTTCTTAAAGCCCACATGATCCTCCAAGTGTAAATGCAAGCAGACAACAAAATGGAAAATTTTGCAGGCTATAAAAATAGATCTCCAACAAAGAATTGGCAAATACCTGATTTAAGCGATTAAGACATATATACGGTGACCCACCCAGGCACCCACTATTCGTGGGGTGAAATCCAGCACTCACACCACAATGGCTTTGGAGCAAAATCCTAAAATACTCGGTGCCTAATCCAAATTAATGGGAATAAGCACCAAAGGAAACGAGAAGAAATCCATTCAAATGACAGATAATAATTTCTGACAACAATATACAACAGACAAAGGAAGTACTACCAATAGCTGTTGCAACGAGAATGGTTAACAGCATTGTGAGAAACCACAAGAACAGACCTGCTTTCATGAGTTAAGATTTTGGTCCAGCAGCTTCTAGGACTAGCACATAGCCCCCTCACTGGATAATGACCATCAATATTAAAATTTGGGGCATCTATTTGCCACTAGCGAAATGCCGAACCAAACTTTGCTTTTCCCTCATGCTTTAGGAGACCCTAAAGTCAACACTGTAATCATAATTATAAATATGCCACTTTTCCCCGACATATCATGTCTGACCATCATTCAAGAATAAAAATGTTTTCATGATATAACTGCATATATGATTGAAGAGGTGCTAAGAACTCAAACTTTTCTTAAAAGGAATACAGTTCAATTTCCCTCAGGTGGGGGTCAGTGATAATCTCCTCCTTGCGAGCACTCCAAATGATTTCAGAAGTTCTCCTTGACCTAACCAGTGGACTGAAACAAAGAAACCAAAAAACAGCCATTGGATGATGAAGAATAAGAAGAATGAATTATAATCATAACTTCATATCGCCTCAATTATCCATCTCATGATCTATATAACCATGTCAATGAATCGGCCTCTAGATGTCGCACAGAGAAGGGATTGAACCATTCTGTTGTGCATGGTGGAGTATTAAAACAAACGAATTTCAAACTCAGCAAAAAATGGTAACCAACATCACCAAAATCAACTAATGTTACTCCCACTGTAATTGTAATATCAAAATTTTGCTTCCAATTTGTTACTTTGAAAAGAAAAGAAAAGAAAAGAAAAGAAAAGAAAAAAAAAAAAAAAAAAAAACCCTCAAAATTCCCAATCTCACCAGGATCATCAGCCGCGACTGTCCCCACAGGGTTTTCGCAATGGTTCACAACAGCCTCTTGAAGCAAATTCCACACCTCCTTCTCAACCACAGACACCTCTCTCTCATGAATTGAAACATTTGAGCCATCCAACCCTTAAAATCATCTATGTTTACACTTGTATCATTATTAACTTCTTTCTTAGACACTTCACCTAAATCTGGGATTATCTCTATCCTCTCAATCACCAGAGGCTTCACATTCAAACCACCTTGAATGTAAAAACCCTCAAAACCCTTTTCATTAACATGGGTTTTTTCCACTGTGGTTGAATGGTTCTTAAAATCTGATGCTACATTAGCTATAACTGAAAAGCTCTTGCTTTTATCGACACTACAACATGTAAGAGCAACTGCAGCCCTTACCCAGAACCAAATCTGAAATTTGGTTTAAAATGCCCAAAATCCACCTCCAGTCTTTGAACCAAACTCATACCAAATCAGATTTTACTCAAATTTTTACTCAAAGAAGCAAACCTTTACTCAGATTTCTAACATCTATTTCACGGTGGTGTACGTAGCAGGAAGATTTCGTTGTTGCCGTTGTTGACTCCGGCAAGGACAGAGAAAACAGATCCAGAGGTTACAGAGATCACCAATTGTAGTTTGTAGGGGAGGGTGGTCAGAAAACAAGAGAAAGAGAGACAAACGAACAAATCGAGAAAAAAAGGCATAGTTCCGGCGACGAATAGATGGAGAAAAAAAGAGGAGCAGCGTGAGTGAGAACAGGTGCTGGAGAGACACCTTCTCGCGATTCCGGCGGCGGAGGGTGACAGAGGTCAGTGGTTAGGGTTAGAAATTTGAGTCAATGACTGGAGGAGTTGATATCAAATGAAACTTTTACTCAGATTTTCATTCAAATTTGAGGGGAAAAAAAGGCAAGGGCTGGAGATGCTCTAAGTGCCCTAGATTGAACCCAATTCGACTCGGACACTTAAAAGCCTTCCGATTCGGATCATTAATTACACGTGTACCCTAAAATTTTGAGTTAAAACTTAAAAGTATGAAATCGACAAAAAAAAAAGGTCAACTTTATATTAGATTTCGACAAATTGTTGGCAACCAAATGATTACACTTAGGGATTGGGAATCCAAAAACTAATGAATTTCTACAGCCGATCAAGAGTCTACAACAGCGTTTCATTGTGGAAATTCCAATACAAGTGCACGTATTCATTTTGTTTTATTTTCTTCGTTGTTATTTAATGAGAATCTAGATCAAGTACATAATCTTCACGTAAAAATGTAATTGTTTCTGTATGTTAGTATATGTACACCGATCTGCTAATCCTGAAAAACTAAATTAATAGAGAGACTGATCATATAGATAGAGATATGGAAAGGAAAATTTAAACAATTCAAAAGAGGGGAAATCAAAATTAATCAAGTACTTACAATTGGAGAGACGTTTAAGGGGTTTGAATGAGAGACGGGGGCGTTTGAAAAGATGAACAGAGATATTTGTAATTTGTGAGAACCTGGAAAACAAAAACTGAAGATTAAAGCTCGAGCACTAAACAACAACATTTCAAAATACTATAGGAAAACGCTTTCTAGTTTCTAATACCAAACACCAATATTATATTTAAAAACAAATTTTTTTTATTCTAATAATTTCCCACAAACCCTAAAATATGAGAGCTCAATCACTACAAATACCTGCAGAAGTCACAACCAAATAGCGCAAATCAATTTCTCATTTTCTTCCGCAAATCAGGACAGCAATCAAATCAAATGACAAAACAAAAGGCGAATCATTCAAAACAAAACGCAAACCATGCAAAAAACAAGGTTATTTATTTTTACCCTAATAATAAAACTGAAACCAGAGAAATGGAGGAAGTGATTCTTTCACAAAACCTAAAATATGAGAGGGCGATCACAACCAAATAGCGCAAATCAACTTCTCATATCTTCTTCAAATGTACGAAACATAAAAAATTGCAAATCAGAATAGCAATCGAATCTATAGTTGTTTTTGTGCTCACTTTGCAAGTCTTATGGCAGGAGCTCTCCACTTGAAGAAAGTTTCTTTCAACATAAACGCGAATTGGCAGGTAAAAGCAAAAGACAAGACTTCATCTAACTACTGACAAGTTCCTTTGATCCTAAGGTGTAATTATAGATATATTATATATATGGGCGGTTCTGCTCACAGAACTCTTGACACAAATATAATCGGAGCCCCACGTTAACAGTCAACTCATTCAATTTTTATCCTATCAAATTTGGGGACAAAAACTGATCGAGCCCTTACTGATATCTGAATGAGCTGATTTTCTACGAGAACTCTTAAAAACATATTTTAAACAAATTGAACGGGTCCGATAATATGCGAGGGACTCCAAAATGGGTGGTTCACATTTTTTGTGTCAAAAGTTGTGTGAGTGGAACCGCCCCCACATATATATACATATATGGATACACCAGTATACATATATGTGGATATATGAATATATGTGTGTGTGTGTGTGTATACGCCAGTTATCTAGTCCAGGATCCCGGACTGGAGGTTTTTGGGTGTTTTGAAGGTTTTAAAACGTGTTTTTGCATGATCCAAACGGTCCAATGTGTTTAAAATTTGTTTTTAAGTGTCTCGCGAGAAATCATCAAAAAAAAAATACCGGGAAGGGCTAGATCCGAGCAGTTTTCCACAAAAGAAAACTGTACATATACAGTTTTATGAAAAACAGCTTGGATCAAGCCCTTCCCGGTTTTTTTTTTTTTTGATGATTTCTTGAGGAGACCCTTAAAAACACGTTTTAAACACATTGGACAGTTCAGATCATTAAAAAAAATCGGGAAGGTGGATCCCGGACTCCGGGATTCCCGGACTAGATAGTTCCTCTATACACACATACACACACACACACACACACACACAAGAGAAACAATAACAATTTTAATCACAAAATCATAAAAGTAATCATTATCATTATATTCAAAAAAATATTGCATTCAAATTTTTTTTTTTGTTCTATCTTGTCCCTTAATCTGAGATACGTTGTGATGGATAATAGGTGGTAGCTAAAATGAAGAGCAAGCATATGGCAGGAACATTCACAAAGAAAAAGAAGTGTAAGAAAAACACGGTACCCAGTATCACAAAACAGTTTACCTTGTTCCCCAGCCCTTGTCCTCTGAATCAAGCTATGTTGTGCATGCAGGTGTAGTCTCTGGAGTCTACCATGACATCCCAGCATGGACAGGAAGAGAGAGGGAGGAGAACACTGAGCAGAGGGCTTACTTTGGGATAGAAACTGGTGACAGGATAATTGAATTTGAATGCAGAAATAAAAGTGACAAAAGAATGTGGATAGAGGGGATTCAGCATATGTTGAATGGTCAATCCTACATGACATGATTTTGAGAGAAGAAGGGTATATCCAAATTGTAAACGGGAATAAATTGAGGGTATGTTCTTCACAGACAACATTAACACGGAAAGTCTACCTCATACTACAAAAACTGGATTTTACATAACTGCAAGGACCACAAAAAAAAAAAAACATGAATGTTTCGACTGGTACAATTTTATACTGAGTTACTATATGTCTATATCTGCTAGATGGCATCAAACGCTGAAACAGAATTAATTTTTTGTTTTAAGAGCTGGAAGAAGAATTAAGTTGACAGATAACAGAACACAAATTTCAACTTACAAAACCCTTGTGAATCTCTCCATGGATTCAGTCAAGAATAGTGACAGCAAACTGATGCTTTATTTACTCTAACTCCTTCAGAAAATCAACATTATCAACAAAGACCTGAAACACAATAAAGAAAGAAAAAGACAGAAATTATGTGAAAATGTAGTCCAGTGTAATCCAGACACGGCAGCTTAATTCAACCCCCAATTCTAATTCCTTGTTTATGAGATCGTGGGTAAAAGTAACCTCATCCATGGAACGGAAAGCACAGCTTTAGTTTTTTACTTCCAAAAGTTGACTAAAAAATGTAGCCACAGGTAGTCGACTAACTTTGCAAGTTAAGTAATCCAAGTTCATTGAGAAAAGATGAAAATTTTATTGAGAAAAAGCTAGCAACTTCTACACGACGCTCGTGATCGCTTAGAGTTACTCTGGGCAACCCCAAAAAACATTTCAAGCTAAAAGTCGTGTTCATTGGAGTCTCGACTTGATTTCAAGTTGTATATAGAAGCAGAGGTTTCTTTTATAGGCAATGCGTAGAGTCTCCGCATTCATTTCACAAATAAAATTGGATAAAAATGCCTCATAGTGGCCAAGGCGTAAGATCTACAAAACTTTAAGATTTGTCTTTGACCTATCAGCTGCAAACTTTGACCTTGCAGCCCAAGATTTGTTTCAACCTTGCAAACTAAAGGTTTGACTTTTGGTCACCTTCTATTCAGGCTTGCGGGCTTTGGTCTTGTCAAACTGAGCCTTTTGGGATTATTTGGTCCAACCAAGCCTAGCCAACCTCTAGTTTTAAGTTTCAAATATATTAAAATAGGCTCAAAGTACCACTAAAAACCTTTTGTCATGGCTCAAAATCATTTCTTTTATGAAGTTGACCCAAAATTTTCAAATTTACGGCATGCTTATTTCTTTAAACCATTTCCTTGAAAGATAATTCACCAAAAATTGTTTGGAGGTCCTTGTTTTGTATAAGTTATGATTCGGCCATCATGAATCGTTTTATGGATGGGTAATGTGGGATTTAGGATAGGATGATCCGAATCCTGGAAGCTAATCATCAATTTGAGAACTTGTTTGGGTGTTGTTTACGCTTTGATCATCAGGATACATCCGGGACCCAATTTAGGAATTACAGGTAATCAAAATTGGGGTGGCAACATTTAGATCTAGCCAAAATGTTTTCCAAAAGTAGGAAGACAACATGACCCGCACACTCTCCATATAAGCAAAGCTTAGGAATGTGTCATGCCGTCATGGGCAGAAGAATAAAGCTTCATATAAGCTATCACGTTAATGGTTCCAAACCCTACCGATTTCCAACCATCAGGGTCCAAGCAGGCCGTAATCTTGGTGTTGATTCCTGGCAAAGGTCCAGGTTCGAGGACAATTTTTCCTCCAAACACTTTTGTTGCTTCTGCAGTCTTGTAGACATCATCAGTGCCAATTGCAATCTAGGGCAATTTATAAGTTTGTTAGATAGATGCAATAGATTAAGCCTGATGAAGCGTCAAAAGGAATTTCACCATATCACATGCACATGCTGCTCAAACTCAAAATATGAATAGTATCGGAAAAGATAAAACAATTCACCTGTGCATAACCATTTCCTTTGTCATATTCTTTGACCCCATAGCTATATGTCAATTCCAGCACAACATTTTTATCTTCAGGACCATAGCCCATCGTTGCAACGGTGTACTGGAATATAGGAAAAGCAAACATCACCCCATAAGCAAAACATAGATAGCTATTCTCTCAACCAACTTGAATGGAGAAAATTTTCTGAGAGGAAAAATGAAAAGGTAATAAAAAAAAAATTGCTGATATGAAGGCAATGGTCGCAGAAACAGAATAATCAGTGACCTGTGAAGCTGTTAACTAGCCTTCCTTTTCCAGTAATAAGAAGTTCTAGGTTTCAGACTTAACAAGTCCTCTTGTAACCCTTCCAAACATGTCAGTTCAGCATTTTCATGCAGTGACACTAACATGCTGCCAAAATCCAGATAGTATGAGCACACTTAAACACTTTGACATTGTGTTTAAGGCTACACAAACAGAACCATACAGAAAAATTCATTCATAATAAAGGGGCAGATTTTGTGTTCTATCGTTAAGGGTAAAAGGCTTATCAAGGTGGCTTGCAGTTTCAAGACACCACAGCATACCATTACGGGTTGGGAATTCTATCTCAAGATTCTGCATCAGTGAACTTCGTCATTTTGTTTGAGAGAAAAGGGAAGGGATATTGCGTAAGACATTACACCGAAGATGCAAATGGGGATATATGTACTGTACCCTAGCTAATCAACTAAAAAAATAGAACGAATAAAAATCTGCTCAACCCTCTGCTGTACCTTTTATCATAATGCATAGCCGTCAAAATAGGTAAAACACACTTAACACCTTAACGTAAATGTCCTACAGAAGCGCCGCCTTTCTTCCGAGATATCTATTCATTTGGGAGGAAGCATAGAATTAAAATAGTAGCTGACCCGAACTAGTCTTGGTCAAAGAGTCTAATGTTGTGCAAGATTAGATAAAACACCCATACAAGATCTCGACTCCTGGCACATACAACGTGAAATCGCACCAGTAATTCTAGTCCTTCATGAATAACATAAAGCAGAATGTAAGCTACTTTGAAGGGTCAATCTGTATTTTGGCCTTGAGTTACTTTAGGAAAAAAAAATGTAAGACAAATTTACTAGAGCATTGAAAATGCAGTAATAACTGTTGTGCAAACTCCAAAAACAACATACAAGGCCTTAATTCAATGGCTACATGGCATAACCAGAGATTTCTAAAACTTCAGAAAATCTTGCAAGTCAGAGAGTAAGAACTCACCTCGTATTCAGGGTAATCTCTTTTTCTAAGTAGCTCCATCCCATAGGCCTTCAATTCAAGTAAGGTAAAGGTTCAGAACATCTACCAATTCAGGTATGCAATAGTGAAACCTCCGGAAAACAATGTTCAAACATCAGAAGTCTAACTATGGCTAAAACAAGTGCAAACCTTCTTATGGTAAGCTATTGAGCGGTCGAGGTCTCCCACTCGCAACATTAACTGACATAGAGGTTCAGGTGTAGGTCCCCTCTCCAAAAGCTTAAACTTATAACCATCTGGATCTTCAATGAAGGCAACAATGGGACTGCCACCTTTATCGGGAGCAGGTTCCCTCGTTACTTTGCCACCCTTTGCTTTTATAAGATCCACCGCTTTCACAACCTACACAAGCACAAAAGTAGTCAGATGAAATTAAGCGATAAACAGAGGAACATAAAAAAATATATAAATAAATAAATAAAAACCATGCATCAAATAACTAAATATTCCAAAATCAGTGGGAATACAGGAGATCACTAAGTATGATTCCATTTTACATGACAAAAAAAGCACGTTGGTGGAATCTAGAAAACCTTTTTTGCTAGTCACACTGATAAGTTGCAAATCCCACCTGCAGTGTGACATGAAACGACACGACACGTCACGTAGCTGGATTGGATCTTTCTTTTCTCCCGGATAGCTAGAACACCGGTCTACTTGTTGAATGTGTAAAGCGGGGTGAGTATCTAACTGGAGCGTAGCGACCCTATTACGAAAGGATAGAGGTTGAAAATAGAAGTATAAGTAGAAGTCGAAAGGAAGGGTAGTAAGAATCTAACGGGCCCTATAATAATAATGGGGACCCCTTCCTCCCTCTTTGGAAGAAGTAGAAGTAGTGGTCTAATAGAAGGTATGGGGAGGAGAGGCGATATCAGTCCCCTTCCTAGCGGTAGCGATCAGTCCCCCCTTCCCAGTGGTAGCGTCCCCGTATGTTTTTCACAGAAATTGCATTGTGTAGCTTTCCTGACATCACATCAATAAAAAAAAAAATTAAAAATCTGACTTGAGAGACATATACATATGCATAACCAATGCAAGAGGTTCCATTCAACAAGGGGCTGAAGAGAAAAGGAGCCACCAGCAATTTCATGGTTTAAGCAAAATCATACCTACGAATACAATGACATTTTCAGTGTTAATACTTCAGTTTGTGTTGTGGAGAAAAAGTCATGCTAAAGCCTAAAGGCACTAATAAACTCACAGTTTCGTCACATACGCAACTGAAGACCAACTCACGGTATGGGGTTATTTAACTTTTCCTAGACAGGAATATTCAGATGGACATGTCACGCAGTAAAGACCTGTTACAATCAACCTAAGAAAGCTAATCCACGGACAAGTACTTACATCTTCGACTGCAATACCAAAATGACCAAAACCATTTCCAATGTCATACTTGTCAACTCCATAATCTGCACAACTCATCAAGACCAACAAAACAAATGAGGAATCAACATAAGGTGAAGCGGTGTCGCAGATTTTAGTAAAGACAGAACACATGTGGGGATCTAGCAGGAAATTGATCATTCAAGCTAGCAATGGCTAATTCGATAGCTTACTGTAAGTAAGTTCAACAGAAAAATTGGATTCTTCAGGTCCATATCCAAGAAAAGCATTTGAATATCTCTCCTCAGGTATGTCACGTTTTCTTAACAGCTTCATACCCAAGCACCCAGTATAAAATCTGTAGTCACCAAAACCTTATCAGCTCCAACTATGAAGCATGGTTTATGTTTCTGTAGGATTGTGAAACAGCAGCTCAATAAAGCAGTAAATCCTTGGCATAGCAGACATACTTTATTGTCTTATCCAAATCCCCAACGCGATAGACAGCATGAAGCATTCTTCTCTTGTCATTTTTTACCCACTCTGCTGCATTATTCTCTGTGACATTAGTACTTGGTTGTGCCATATTTGCAGCTGTAGTGCCCTCTATAGTGTTCCCCTCCAATCTTAGCAATGTCGAAGCATTTACACGAGATAACAACGACTGAGGAACAGCTGGATCACACATCAGATTCATGAAGTGATTATCATGCCATGTAAAATATTATGCATCAATTGTAGTATACGAAATAATCTAGAGCACGATTATAACTAAAAATTTAACAATAATTAAGCAAGTAAAGTAAAGAGACAAGACAAGGAGATTTACGTGGAAACTACTTAGGGTCTAAACACCCTAATAAAACCACGACCTAATCCTTCTTATGTATTTCTATAAATCAAAGGGTTTACAAGAATTAACAAGACTAGGAATTACCCAACAAGCCCCTTTTGACACCTAGCTCCAATTCTTGATTTAGTACCCCATACCCCTCTTTGATTCCATGGACTCCACAAGCACACCCGTCTTGATCTCTAAATCAACTCGGCACCGGATCCATCCGGCTCATATAGGAACCAAGGCAACAATGCATGATGATAAAGATATGATTTTTAATGACGGATTTTGAAGAAAATAATCAATCTTGATATAATCAATGGAGTATTAGAAGATTAATCTAGATTGACAAAGATAATGATCAAACACAAGGATTAAAACAACTAATGCATCATGAACCCATGAGTAATGAAAGACTTGTTTTTTAATGAAGGTTTTTGAGGAAAATAATCAATCTAGATATAATACATGGAGTATTAAAAGATAATGATCAAACGCAAGGTTTAAATCATCTTTGATGCACAAGAGCTCAAGGAAATAAGATGAGAATGATTTTCTCTCTCTAGGTGGGTAAAACTTGGAGTTGTACCCTAAAATGGAGAAAAAAAAAGTTTATATATGGTGCAAGGACGATGACCTAACCCTAGCCAATGAGAAGGACAGGATATGGAGCGCTGCAGAGCATCTGCAACGTGTGTCTAGCGCTTCACACTAAAACAAGAAACAAGCATCCTAGATGCGTTGTGAAGCGCGTTCCCAGCGCTTCCTGCTAAAACAAGCGTCCTCGATGCGTTGTGGTGCCACCAAAGCGCTTCCCAAGGCAAAATCAAGGACAAACGTCCTAGATACGCTGTGGTGCCACCAAAGCACTTCCCAAGGCAAAATCACGGACAAGCGTCCTAGATACGCTGTGGTGCCACCAGAGCGCTTCCCTACTACATGCCTTAGTAATAAAAAGATATTTCTAGAAACTTCAAAAATTTGATCAAACGACTAAGCTTGATTATAACATGCATTGTTTAAACATTAGGACTAAATCCCAATAAATGCATGATTTATAACTTTCATTAACCAAAGTGAGCACCGGCATGAGCACCATCTTTTCCTCAACACTTCAATCCAAGGTATGGAGCATCTAGACACAACCCTAGACTTCTAAACCCCAAACCCAGACAAAATACAGGCTCCAATGGTTTGTTGTAATCTAGAAATCGCCAATTACATTTACAGAACACTTAAGAAAAAAGTGGCAAGGAATTAAAAAAAAAAAGATCAATATGGTAAAAAACGGTTCCTTTTTAGCATTTTGACAGAAACATTCTTCTGATGTAACTGTAATACCATTTACATAGTTTTCCATTATTTGAATTGTGATTGGCTTAATCCAAGGCTACCATTGTTCCAAAACTAAATCAAGCACAAAAATGTAACAAAACACTACTCTAAGAGCATCTCCAAGGGAGCTAGCAAATTAATATACCATATTTAACTTTGATTACATTTGGCAAGTGCACTCTAAAGGACTCTTCAAATTTTAAGTTCACTATGACTCTTTTGACTTTAAGGGACCGAATTTGCCAAATAAATTAATCAATTCACCAATCATGAAAACAAGACTTTTTGAGTTTTCAATTTGACGAGTCATGTCACTCTTCAAACTTGAAGAGTGAGATAGCAACACCAAAATAGTGTAGCAAGTTTGCTACTTCCCTTGGAGTGCCTTTTGTTTACGCGCCTCTTCAAATTTAGATTGGTTTTGATTTTGACATCTCCCTTGGAGATGCTCTAAGAGAATGTATAGTTTTGGTGACACGTGGCAAGTTGAAGAGCCACTTCTTACAAGCGCACTCCACGGGACTCTTCAAATGTGAAACTTTTTATTACTCCTTTGCCTTTTAAAGGACCCGCTTTGCTAAAGAAAATGATGAAATCAGCAATCATCAATACCATAATTGATGATGTAGCAATTTTTACAGTCATTAGTCACTCTCAAGTTAACTTGAAGAAGAGTGAGAGAGCTACATCAAAATGGTGTGGCAATACTACCTCATTTGTAATGCCTTCTGTTCACTTGGTTCTTCAAATGTAGTTGTCAGTTGGTTTTCAACTTGCTACTTTGGACATGCTCTAAGCTTTATCCTTTGTTTTCCCACTAAAAGAAAAATATACTCCCTCCGACCGAAATTTCTCATCTTTTTTGGCTTGCGCGCCAATATTAAATTGTTTATATTTCTCAATCTATAATGTTTTTAAATTGATATATTAAATATCATTCATATTTCATATATCTAACATTATACATTATACATTTGACAATATAAATAATTTTTTGAAGAGTCGTGAAAAGTAAAAAGTGGACAAAAAATTTAGAACGGATGGAGTATACACTCTCAATGCACAAAGATGTGCGAACCTAAAACAGAAGAACACAAACACATTGAATTTTTTTGAACAATTTTTTTTTTTTTGACAGCACAAACACATTGTATAATGTGGATAGTAAGGAAAAGTGAGGGGATTGTGTAGGTACCGCCGCTGAGGTGAAGGAGTGCGATTCTTCGCGAAGGGATGTAAGCACAAGAGAGAGGGGCACGGAGGCGAGAACAAGTAGATAATTTGGGGGTAGAGAGAGAAGAAGAAGAGAGTAGAAGAGACGGTCGAAATGAAGAGGAAAGTTGGGAATTCGTCGATGACGACAACGGTGTCGATAAGGTCGACGGTCGTTGTACCCAAGCCATGCTCTCTCCCTCCCTCTCCCTCTCTCTGCAACCACGCACGTACACAGTCTATCCCTCCGCAATATGCCTATGTAAATTTCACTAACACCCCCCTCTATTAATCTGAATCACATTGGACAATCCCTTATTCTCTGAAATCACATTATTACGGACTACTGTAGTTTACTCCGTCTTAATGTCCTAAGGGCAACTGTCACACCCTCAAAATTCAACATAAATAAATAACATTTTTCAAATAGAAAATAGTCCAATAATTTCAAATATAGTCAGTTAAAGAAGTCTCATAAATCACAACCAATGATAGACCTAATCCGGGTATTTGTACCCATAATAAAGTAGTCAAATATATTAAGAGTTATTACACTTTGAAATTGTCAAAAGATAGAATAATGAAGTTACAAAATCATCTCTCATGAGATTGTTCGTGAGATGCTAGAATAACTTCCTCAATGCAAGCTTTGAAAATATGAGTACACACTTCATACAATCCACATCATGCTCCTCGTTGACTACCGAAATTTTTTAGGATGAGCTCACTAGCCCGGTAGGAAAATATTTCTACTACCGCTAAATGCATATGGCATGATATGCACATGGATGGGACAAACAAATTCAAGACAAGTACTTAAAGTACACTACACATGATCATATGGTAAATCAAGTACCAACAAGGTATCCAAGTGTCTATAGTTGAATCTTTTCATCAACCACAACTCATTTTCAAGTGTTTAAATTGAACCTTTTCATCAACCATGACTCATTTTCGAGTGTTTAAGTGTCAAGACTAACCAATTATCCATTTCTTACCTTAGTTTCCACTTCATCAATTTGTTCTCAATTTCATCAATCATAACCATAGGGATATGGATCCCTTTGCCGAGTTTCACGGGCCTCATGTACCCCTGCCGAGTTTTGTGGGTCTTGTGTACCACTGCCAGAGTTTCGTGGGCCTCGTGTACCCCTACCAAGGCATGCACCTAATGGTGGCCCTACTATCCAGAATTCAATTCCAATTCCATTCCTTTTATTCGCTACAAATCATTCATTTATCCTTTTTCAAACTCAACCACGTGTCGTTTACTCACACCAACTGTCAAGTCATCAATTTATAGCGTGTGTCCAACGCGTGTCAACTACTACTCAACCGCCGTAATATTCTAATCTCAAGTTTGCTAGATTAACCATGCTTGAGTAGACGTTTAAGGAAAATCACAATCTCACAATGAAACAGGAGAATGGGGACTAGACAAGTACAAAGGGAGGGCCCCAATAAAAAACAAAACAACATGGGAAAACTGTCAAAATCGTCCGGATGGGAATTCCAGCGAGCACAGGTTCAGACAGATTTTGCAGATTTTCACCAATGTGTGGAATTTTTACCCAAACTCAACTATGAGGTCCAAAATCATATTTTCAAGGTACCAATCAATAAATATACATGAATGAGGGTAGGGACATCAATTAAACAAGGGATTCGCAAACCAATTTTATGGATCAAAGGGGATTTGACATCATAACTCAAGCTCAAAGTGGGTTTTAGAAATCAAGAGATATATATGAAACAAATCAACCATAGATCACTTAGAAATAGGAGAAGAAGTTTCCCTGCCTCAAGGTTTTAGCTCCAATGACACTTTAGATCAAAACCTAGCTCTTCCAAGCAAACCCCAACCAAAATGCAACCTCCCGGAGTGATTGCAAAGAAACCCAAGCTCCAATATGCGTGTAGAAGACAGATCTATAGTTGGTTTTAGTGGAATTTGAGTGTGGGCTTGAGTTTTGTAGAGAGAATGAGGAGATTTTTCATGGGGGGAGAAGAGAGAGGAGGGCCAACTTGGGTGGGGACGGGCAAAATGAACTTTCTCTCTCCTCACTCCCTTATATACTACCATTTCAAATAATTACACAACACACCCCTCTTATTACTAGTGTGCTTCTTTTTAGCCCAAACTCTAACCATATTTCACATTAACCCACAATCCACAAGTGTAATTTCACAAAGTCATCAACCAAATTCAAAATGATTTTCATAACATTTCGGTCTTTATAGCTACAAACACCAAATCAGAGCCTTCCGTTGGGACAAACCCACAACTAGGGATGGCAATATCGACCGAACCGACGGGTAACCGAACCGAAACCGGTTTTTTTCCCCGAACCGTAACCGATTTTTGCCCCGTGGGTGCGGGTGTGGTTTAGATGGATGGAAAACCGAACGGGTTCGGTTCGGTTATGGGTTCATCTGTAACCCGAACCGATACCCGAACCGAACCGAACCGAACCGAAACATTGTTAATTACATAGGACCCCCTTATATATATTTTAAAATTACACTTTACCCCTTTATATATATACATAAGATTGACTGCTAGGGTTTCCATCCCCAAATTTCAAAACATTTCGTGAGATTGGAGAGGCCAAGAGAAATCAGAGAATGGCGATTCTTCTTCTTTCACTGGAAAAATAGACGGCAAGCTACTCCTAGTCCTCTGAATCCAAGTCTCTCTCCTCTCTCTCTCTCTCTCTCTCTCTCTCTCTCTCTCTCTCTCTCTCTTCAGTTCTATCATAGTCCGTAGATTGACATGCGGCTTTGCTCAGTTCGTTGTTCGTCTGTTGTTTGTAGGTCTGAGGTCTCTTGACTCTTCTCCCGTAGATCGACGGCGACGTTGGATGTACTCGGAAGAGGATAAACCCAGTGAAGAAATTTTGATTTCAAAAGATTCTGCTTAATGGGATTTGGCAATCAGTTACAGTAGACCCCAAGAAATTTTGATTGTTGGCATTTGACTGAAGAAAATTATTTGTCCAATTTGTGTACTGACCCATTTTGTCAATGGTTGTATCAGACGATGTAACATTGTTCAATAGCATGATATTGTCTGCAAATTTTCTGCAAACTTCAATCTGGAAATTTTCTGCAAATTTGAATCTGGAAATTTTCCAATCTGGGTATCTGGGTACCCGTTCGGTTCGGGAAATACGCGAACCCCGTTCGGTTCAGTTATGGAACAGATTTTCATAACCCGTTCAGTTATCGGTTCGGTTCGGGGCAGTGTTCTGGTGATTCGGTTCGGTTCATACCCCAATCCGCCCCGTTGCCATCCCTACCCACAACCAATTAAATGGGTTATCTGTGTTATTTGGATGGTAATGCATTGAGTATAGATGAAACCCCCTAGAAGGTAGAAACGGTACAGAGAGCTCCACAGATCGGAGACTCTCCAACTGAAGCGAATCCCACGCAAGGGATAACAAAGAAAACAAAAAACGAAAAAACAAAAAACCTCTGGTCGCCTTAGGTCTCAACCATTTATTTTGTCAGAGGGGTTGCCGAACCACCCTAAAACCACGCGATCTCATCAGAGTTGGCCCTCCTGAGACTTGGAATGAAGCTGATGGAGGATGGTTGATGGAGGCAGCAGAGCTCTTCGAGGAGAAGAGGTCGTGGGCTAGAGGAGAGGCCAGTTAAGAGAGAGATACGAGGGAGAGGTGGCGGTGGTGGAGGCGGTGGCCCATCCCCTCCCCCCAAACAAAACCCTATTAGTTGCAAAAGAAGAGAGAGGCAAGAGCTTTTTTCCTAGAGAGAGAGAGAGATTTCTCAAATTTTCTTGAGCAATTATTTTCTAAGAGGGCTCTTTTGATTACTGGACTAGAATTGTGGATTAGGATCATCGAGAACACAAAAGCACACACGATTTTCAATTCCTTAGTCACGCGCTATAACACACGAATTCGAGTCCTGCAATTAAGACAAGAAAAAGGTTCACAAAATAAATTTTTTTATTAATTTGAACTTAATGCAAGTACAATTCTCTATTAAATGCTCTTTACAATAAAAAGAACAATAATCGTCTAATTCGATCTCCGGAGTTGAAGTAGCAATCCAACGGCTGTAAAAACTTGTCGTAGGATTGAAACGGTAAGTTGTTCCTTCAAATCTTCGAGTTGAGAAGTTTGAAGAACGAAGCTTGATCGAGGGCTTGAACGGCTTTTCTTGAACAAACAACGAATTTGAGAACGATCTTCGCTAGATTTAATGCTTGGACCGTTGTTCTTGTAAATAAACCGGGACATAACTTGGGTGCTTGTTGATTCTCCACAAGTGCTTGAGAGGGATTTGAGAAGAACTTTGAGAGAGCCTCGAGAAATACTGGAGAGTGTTCTCGAGTTTCCTTGGCTGAAGATCTCTCGAATGATTTGAGTTGTTGGATGATTTGATTTGATGAACTTGTGAAGAAATCGGCACATTGTTCTTGGTGTTTGATGATTTTCTGTAAGATGTTGAAGAGGGCTTCAGAGTTCTGCTTGAATGCTAAACGAAAACTCCTCCCTCTTTTCATATGAGTCTCTATTTATAGGCTCAAGGAGAGAGGTATTAAGTTTGGAAAGATTTTCAAGAAAAATATTTGATGATCTGATTTGATTTGATATCCAATCAGTAGAATTTAATTTGATTTGACATCCAATCAGGAGGATTTGATTTCCAATCACGAGGATTTAATTTCATTTTTTACTTCCAAACAGGAAGATTTGATTTCATTTCCTAAAAAGAAGATTTTGAATTTTTTTTTTTTAGGAAATTAAATTAACCCAAAAAGAGAAATAATATATTTATCATTTGACTCTCTTTTAAGGTTTTTCTAAAGGGGCCTGAACGTTTGGGCTAGCCCAATTTCTTGACTCATTTGGCAAATCAATTCATCCCAACATATTTTTGGTCTTCCACGAGTATCAAACGGACTAAGCCCATAAATTCGACGAACCTAATATTCATTTGGAAGTGTTGACCAAGTTTTGACTTTTAATTAATCAAGATTATGTATTTATCTCAATTAATCGGACGGTGATTAAGCAATGCCAAAATTTTGGTGTCTACAAATGCCCCCACTTCGAGGCTCGGGTAGATGCTTGCTTGCTAGCATTCGAAATAAGGTTTGAAGTAACATTTGTCCTGGTATGCGGCTCAGCACACGGCTTTGTACACTTTGCATGAGCTTAATGTGGACTTGACACGCCACACAAATTTTCCTTGCTTTTCTTCTCCCTTCTTTTTCCTTTTGTTTTTCTTGAATTAGAACTGCTTTTCTTTCCATCCAAAATAAACAATTGTTGGCGCGATGGCACGTAGGTGATCCATGCGCCCGTTCAAGCTTCCCTTTTGGATGGATTTTAAATTACCAAGACTACCTTTCATGTCCTGTACAAGGAAATTCCATATTTCCTTAATTTGTTTAGAGATTTCCCACGTTTTTTTTTTCATGGCTGGTTAATGGCAGATTTGGTGCCAATCACTTCTTGGAAACCCTAATAATGAAGACAGTTTTCTTTTTTAGTCTGGAATGGTATATCCACCAAATAGTAGCAAACAAAACTCTTTCCAATTGGCAATCCACTGAAAACCTTTGACCGAGGGATCACATGTCTTTCTTTATTTCCTTTGGGCAGCATTTGGACAGAGAACCATGGAAAGGTTGCATGCATAATCAATGGAAAAGTAAAGATTTTCATGCCCTTTTTATTTCAAGAGGCGAGAGTCAATTTTTTTTTCTTTAGAAAATATTCCAAGGAGTTGAATGGGCTTTTGGAAACCTTAATGTTAGAAACAATTAATTGATGGCTTCATTGTAAACCATTCATAGACTATCTTACCAAATTGAGTGCATCCTTTATTTTTTTTTATTTCCTTTTCTTTGAAGCTTGCAATGATCAAACTTTGGAAGGTTTCTAAGCCTAAGATATATTGCCATCAACTAAAACCCCCTCATTTCGTTATAAATAAGCATGCGTGGAGGCCAATTGAAGCACCTATAAAGTTGCAAATTAGCATTCTATCACCGTGTCCTTGTCCAACCATTGCCGCAAGCTTGGAATTTTACCACTTGAAAATACCAGAAAACGAAGGGCCCATCGAAGTCAATGTGCAACGACAGCGCATGGCGAGAGTTTGACCATGAGAGGACTAAAAGCCCACAGACATTATCTACACAATTACACCAACAGGATTTGCATTGTCCTAACCAGAGACGATGTCTCGTGAGGGGCTGTATGTATTCCTTAGCGTTTCCTTTTGTTCTCTTTTTTATTTTTTATTTGTTCTGTGTTTTTTTTTTTGGGTTATTATGTGCGCAGGACCAAGGAGAAGCATAAAGTCACTTCACTGGGGTGATAACCTCTGTTTTTGTGCACGCCGCCGTCGCTGCGTCACTGTCGGTCCTTGTTATTCATGAAGAGTTGAAAGACAATGGTTGAGCCTTTATGGTTTTTTTTTTGGTGCACGTCACTTGATGCCACTTTTCCATCATTGGAGGGGATTCCACATCGAAAGAACATCCTCTGATTTTGCTTGCATATGCCGTCGCTACATAACCTCAACACTGCTTCTTGCCATTGGCAAACCGAGGGAGAGCCTCTGCACTTTTTTTTTCATGCCATTCCTATGTTGCTTTGACGGTACTCACTTTTTGTTGGTAAAGATTTGAAGATGATGGAAGCCTCAATGTCGATCCACGCTCTTAGTGAAGACTTACAAATGATCAAACAACATTTACCGCCATTCCTCCTCATTTGAAGACATTTGATGAGCCTTCGAGTCTCTGCGATTTCGTGCATACGTCTGCTCTTTGTCCGACCATGACTACTTTTACTCACCAGTCACCAATTTTTCTTGGAGTTGTCCATGAAAATCACTCACCGCTTCATTGGATAGCAACTTTCTTGCCTCCATCGCTAGTGCGAAAAGAACCAGGTTGCCTTCTCATTTATACTATTCCAGTATTTTTTTGATTTTTCTTTTTTCTTTTTTTTATCCCCTTTTTTCCAGGCTTCAGAGATATTCTTGGAGATAAGTTGACACACTTTGTGTGCATATTCACGCTGTCAGTCCTCAAGATTTCCTCAAGATTTTGAAGACCGAGGGAGCCTCCGTTCTTTTATGCATTTTGCCCATGCTGTCTCAGTGTCCCTCCTCGTCGTTGGAACAGACTGTGACTTGTGCATGCCCCCACTCCTCATCACTTGAAGAAGAATTGAAGATTGGAACAGATTGTGACTTGTGCATGCCGCTGCTTCTTAACACTTGAAGAAGTTGGGAGAACCTCTATTGTGTGTGCATGCCCCCACTCCTCATCACTTGAAGAAACTTGAAGACAATGAAAGAGCCTCTGTGATTTTGCGCATGCCACCGCTTCTCAACATTTGAAGAAATTTGAAGAATATGGGAGAGCTTCTGTCGTTTGTGCATGCCACCAACCATGAAGATGATGGTAGAGCCTCAGTGATTGTGCATCCCCCACTCCTCGCCACTTGAAGAGACATCAAGATAATGGAAGAGCCTCTGCAATTGTGTGCATGTCATCTCCACATTGTTGGACACCGCCTTAGAAGACTTACAGACGATGGGCTATGCATGCACCTTGGTTCTTGCTGTCTCTAGTGAAGACTTGAGGTAATGTAGAATGCGCCTAGTGGGCTAGCCGTTGGCTAGTTATCTAGACGCTTCACTAGATTTTTGAAGTTGTCAATTGATTTGATGTTGGAGAGAATGCGCCTAGTGGGCTAGCCGTTGGCTAGTTATCTAGACACTCCACTAGATTCTTGAAGTTGTCAATTGATTTGATGTTGCGGAGAATGCGTTTAGTGGGCTAACCATTGGCTAGTTATCTAGACACTTCAATACAATTTTAAATCTTTGACAGTTTAGTTTGACTTTGGGGTGGATGTGCCTAGTGGGCTAGTCTTTGATTGGTTATCTAAGCACTTCATCTCATTGTTGGACTAAATGTGGCCAATTGGATTCCATGAAGAATGCGCCTAGTGGACTAGCCATTGGCTAGTTAACTAGACACTTCGTCACAACCTTTAACCTTTGGTGGGGAGAATTGCCTAGAGGGCCAGTGTTTGATTGGTTATCTAACCACTTCACATCATTGTTGGATTAAAGGTGGCCAATTGGACTCTCTTAGAAGCCATTTATGAAGAACTTGATTTTGGAGAAAGAGATGAGACGTAGAGAGGTCCCATCGGGCGTGCCAAATTTGTAACACACAAATTTGAGTCCTACAATAAAGAACACAAAAAAGATGCACAAAATAATATTTTTATTGATTTGACTTGATAAATGGGTACCTCTATTATATTCTTTACAATAAAGAATGATTCCTCTGATTCGATCTCCGGAGTTGAAGGCGCAAGTGCAACCTAACGATTATAGAAGCTTGTCGTAGGATTGAATCGGTTGGTAGTTCTTTCAAATCTTCGAGTTGAGAAACTTGAAGAACGAAGCTTGATCGAGGACTTTAACAGCTTTATATCAAACAAACGGTGAATTTGAGGACGATCTTCGCTAGCTAACATGTAGACCGTTGTTGTTGTAAATGGACGGGCACGCAAATTGGGTGCTTGTTGATTCTCCACAAGAACTTGAGGGATTTGTGAGAAATTTGAAGAACGATGCTTGATTGAGGGCTTGAAAGGCTTTATCTCAAACAAACGATGAATTTGAGATGTGATCTTGCTAGCTGACGTGTAGACCGCTGTTGTTGTGGATGAACCGACACGTAGCTTGGGTGCTTGTTGATTTTCCACGAGAACTTGAGAGATTTGTGAGAAGCTTGAAGAACGATGCTTGATCGAGGGCTTGAAAGGCTTTATCTCGAACAAACGATGAATTTGAGATGTGATCTTGCTAGCTGACGCGTAGACCGATGTTGTTGTGGATGAACCAGCACGTAGCTTGGGTGCTTGCTGATTTTCCACAAGAACTTGAGAGATTTGTGAGAAGCTTGAAAAACAATGCTTGATCGAGGGCTTGAAAGACTTTATCTCGAACAAACGATGAATTTGAGATGCGATCTTGCTAGCTGACGCATAGATCATTGTTGTTGTGGATGAACCAGCATGTAGCTTAGGTCCTTGTTGATTGTCCACAAGAACTTGAGGGATTTGTGAGAAGCTTGAAGAATGATGCTTGATTGAGGGATTGAAAGTCTTTATCTTGAACAAACGATGAATTTGAGGGGCTAGCTTCGCTAGTTGACGTGTAGACTGTTGTTGTTGGGAATGAACCGACACGTAGCTTCGTGCTTGTTGATTCTCCACAAGAACTTGAAGAGAAGCCTTGAGAAATGATGGAGAGTGCTCTCGAATTTCCTCCGCTGAAGATCTCCTTCCCTTCTCAATGAGAGCCTCTATTTATAGGCTCAAGGAGAGGGGCCTCTAATTTGAAAATTCTCCTTTGATTGATTTGCTTCCCAAATAAGAGTATATTAGCCTCTCATTATAGAAACAAATTAGGTCAAATATATATATGCATAAATTGTTCAAGTTTAAATTTGTTCAATTAATTTGTTGGAATGTTTAATAAGCTTTCCTTATTTGTTTCAATGTTGAGTTTGGGTTTCGAATGGGTTGATGATTTTTTTTTTTTTATAGAATAAATTGATAATCCGTGGACAAATCCGGAACCGATCCGTGACTCGCGGATCAGATTGGAATCGAACCGTGAGACTTTTGGATCGGACACGGATTTTATTTTCAAAAAACCGTGACTCGCGGATTAGGATTGAATTCATGTCAATCTAGACCAATCCGAACCGTGAGCACCCCTAATATTAATTGTCCTTAATTAATTTTCTTTCCACAAGAGTAAATTGACATTTCTTATGGAAATAAATCATACCAAGATACATACATATACATATATTCTTTTGGACCCAGGATAATTTGGTTAGGCCTGCATCCATGGGTTGACCCAATTTCATGGTCCATTTGCCCAATTAAGTAGACCCATCTTTTTTTTTATCTAACCCACATCTTCTGAACCCATACTTTGCCAGGCCAAATAATTTTTATTGGGCTTTTGACCAACTTTGACTTTACTTAATTAAGATTATTTATTTATCTCAATTAATCGGATGGCAATTAAGCCATGACAAAATTTTGGTGTCTACACGTGCTTCGGAGATTAACCACTGGACTGGACAAGTTAAGACTATCGGTCCATTTAGCCACCCATATTAGATTAACCACGGGTCGTTACCCTTATGAATCTTGCTAACCTCCACCCAATAAGTGGAGGATAATAGGTAGATAATGTAACATCCCACATCGTCCAAGTATAGAAATTTAAATCGATATTTAAGGAAACACAAACAGTTACTCTCATGTGATTAGGCTAAGGGTAGGATGATATAAGATGTTACAATCTCCTCACTTTCTGATGCAACATCTCTGTTGCATTGATCCAATTAACAACCCTCCCTTGGTGGCCATTATGTAGTACTTAGCTCTGCACAACACTTTGCTCTTACTCATGGATTCAAGAGGTGGCTCGTGCAAATTCTAGAGGTGGCCCCCACCATGTAGACCGGGGATTGTGCTTTGATACCATATGTAATGACTTGCGCCAGCTAACCTGCTAACTATTAGCCTAATCACGTGGCTCAAAAAATTAAACTCGAGTTATACACTAACTATTTGAGTTTTCTTACATATCGAATTCAATTTTCGTACTTAGATGATGTGGGATGTTGCATTATCTACCTATTATCCTTCATCTATTGCGTGGAGGTTAGCAAGACCCATAAATTTTTCCTAGATCTATTTTTTCCCTAGATGCCATCTAAATGCCTTGCAAACATTTTCTAGATGCCATCTAAATACCTTGCAAACAATTAAATAGTTGAACTCTAAATCGTTGACTTGTAAATGACCACATATAAACTTTAATTCCACATTTTGTGATTCGACAATTAATCGTCCGAATTATTGAGTCAAAATCACGAGTAATCTACGTTTGTGCTGTCACTTTGAATAGACATTTGGGCTACTAAATATTTTAATTTTGCTCCCATGCACCGTCCACATTTTGCATTAACTGTTGACTTTCTTGTAGGAGCTGATAATTTATTTAATTAGAACTAGTAATGAGTAAGTAAAACTTAGCATTAGAAAATGATAAAATGTCTATCCGGCATGCATTAGAAAATGATAAAATGTCTATCCGGCGTGCCCTTTTATTTCACATGAAAAAAGAGGTCCGTACGGGCAAGATTAAACATGCCCTAAAAATCAAAAGAAATACAATTGCTTTTGAATCTAGATAGGGCCAGCCCCACTTTTCAATGGCTTAAAGGGAAAATAAAAATGGTTCCCTTTGTGAATTTTTACAAACAGAATATAAAATACGTAAATAACACTTCTAAAAACAAATACAAGTATTTATCCATTCATCAATAAGAAAAATCACAAAACTATACCAAACTAAAAACAAATTGCTTAGATATTCATCCAAATAATCGATTCATCAAGATATTAAAAGCATAATCAAACAATCCCAAACCAAAATAGAACTAGTTTTTAATAAATCATTGGCTTTTATGTATAAATGTCCTTTTAATCTTTCTTGTTACAAAACAAATTTAACTCAAAGTACACAAGATTTAACCAATGTTTCAAATCCTCCTTTGAAGATATTAAAAGCAATCATGTATAATTTTGAGTCAAAATTTTTAATCTAATGTGCGAAAATAAAAATTGACATTTTGGGCTACTAAATATTTTAATTTTATGTATAAAAGCATTAATTTAACTTTTTGTAGATGCAGATAATGATTTAATTAGAACTTAACCAAGTTGTTTTAAAATGTCTATCCGGCGTGCCCTTTTTTTCACATGAAAAAGAATCCGTACAATTAAACATGCCCTAAAATCAAAAGAAATACTAATTGTTTTTGAATCTAGATGGCCAATTTGTTTAAAGGGAAAATAAAAATGGTTCCCTTTGTGACTATTTTTACAAACAGAATATAAAATACGTAAATAACACTTCTAAAAACAAATGACAAGTTTCATCCATTCATTCATAAGAAAAATCACAAAACAATTACCAAACCTTACGCAAATTCAAATGCATTGCTTAGATATCATGAATCCAAATTTGGAAATGGCCTTGGAGTTTGAATTAAAAACATAATCAACTTTTTGTTTTAGTTATTGCCTTATTTTTTGTTGTTAATGAATTTTGTAATTAAAACCAATGCCACTTTTTATTAAGTTTAATCATTAAATTCTGAATCTGGAGAGGCCCTTTTGTTTGAATTAATGTATATACTATAATTTTGCGTGGATGCACATTTTTTTTGACTATTGTCTTACTTTTTTTGTTAATAAATTTCTTTTTTTTCAGATTTGAAGAATTGGATATTGTAGCGCCTTGATGATTTTTAATTTTCTTGTTACATAGTTGAATGAATACAAGATTTAGAATTATCACGATTTTGAAAATCTTTCTTTCACAATAACTCTAACGAAAGTTCAAAGCATTATAATTTGTTGGAACTTTTATAACAAACTAAAATAAAAATGCCATGTGTAAAATTGGCAAACTTTGATTAAAAATTATCCACAAGGCACAAGTTTTTTTATTTTTTTACTGCCACTAAATTTGGAGATGGCCTTGGGAGTTTGAATTAAAACCAGTTATTGCCTTATTTTTTTTGTTAATGAATTTTTGTAATTAAATATGCCCTAAAGATTGAGTTTGCTTATCAGAATCAATGGCCTTGGAGTTTGAATTTAACTAAACCGTTTTTTTTTTTAGACTATTGTCTTATTTTTTAAAGTTAATGAATTTCTTTTTTGTTTTTAGTGATATATCTTGATGATTTCTATTTTACGTCGAATGTTTTTAAAAGAGAAGTTATCACGAGAAAATCTTGACTTGTCAGAAGAGTGTTCCAAAGCATTAATTGAAAAAGTTTAAACCAATTCCACAAAATCACTTATTAAGTTTTAGTTAAAAATTTCGCTTTCAAAACACATTAATTAAAAAGGCCAACTAAAACCAATTCCACTGATTTATTAAGTTTAAAGTCAGTTAATTCGTGAATGGAAGACTCCTTCACAATTAGGATCCAGCAGTATATACCTATACATGCGTGGATGCACATCCGTTGGATCATGTCCACTAGTTGACCTGATTCAGCACATGTAATGTGACACGTGGCTGGGACCCATTGGTTTCACTCAATTGAAGAATCTTACTTTTATTATTGTAGCGCCATGATGAGCACCGTGACAAGGAAATTTGTCAGCCGACCTTTTGCAATAATGCAATTGAAGAAATATTTAGAGTACCTTTTTTTAAAAAAATTCTAAAATCAGCCCAATGGGCTGATTATAAAACTTAAAAAGTGTATTAAAATGTGTAAAAAGTATATAGGAATGTGTAATATTATATGGAAAAGTACAAAAAAATACATAAGAGTATGTGTTTTTTTTTTTTTTGTTGTTTTTTGTCACCTTTGAAAAAAAAAAAAACCCTTTTTTTTTTTTTACTGATCCAATAATGCAATATTTTTTCTCCAAAATGCTCCAACAGAGTAGGTTTGCCTTATCAGAAATCAACCCTATGCATGAGCCTTGTAAACAACCAATTTATGCATGTGAGCCTCTTCCTTGTTGTCCTTGTTTTGATAGCATGGAATGAATGAAAATGCAACCATGTTTTTAAACCTTTTAAAATGCAACCATTTAAAATCATTTGTTATAAAAGCAGAGTGATTCCACCCAAACACATCTTTAGAACATCTAATCAATTTAGTAAAAAAGTCATTACATGTCAAAAATCCTAATTAATTACAAAACCCAACAAAAATATTTTATATTGAGCATCTTTTCATGTAATTTGTTCTTTATCCACAAAAAGGTGTTAACTGAAACTACTATTATAAGCCTATTTTTTTATGCATTTCTATTTGCATGATATGTATAGAAAAAATCATTTTCGTTTTCTCATTTTGTGGGGATTATATTAAAAACATGAAAAAGGTGCTCCATTATCAAAGTTCTGCAATAAAAAGAAAAATAATTCAACAAGCGTGATTTTAATTGTAAATTCAGACAAAATTCAAACAACTATATGCTACAAAACTAATAAGGTTGAGTGGTTTCACTATTATCAAAAAGGACTCCCCCTTCTTCCTCCCTCAAAATCTCACCCAAAAATCATAAAATTACAAAATTTGATTATTGAGTCTCTCTCTCTTACAAAAGATTTTAATATAATCCAAAGTGGTGAACAAAAAGTTGTACTCTCTCTTTTAATTCTCTCTTTCAAAAGTCAATTTTCTAAAATTAAAAACCTCAAATTTTAAAACCTATAGAAAAAAAACTTTTAACATTTGTTAATGAGTCAAACCTAAGCATTTTACATTCACATAGATATGTATAGTATTTTCCTGATTTTAAGCTGTGAAGATTTTGTGAAAAATGTAACATAAACAAAAGCTAATAAGCGTGATTTTAATTGTAAGATAGACAAAGCAAACAAACAAAAACTAATAAGTGTGGTTTTACTATTATCAAAACCAGCTCCCCACCCCAAAAATCTCACCCAAAATTCCCACCCTCCCCACATTTGCTTTTGAGTCTAAATACTCTCTCTCTCTCTCTCTCTCTCTCTCTCTCTCTCTCTCTCTCTCTCTCTCTCAATTTTCTAAAATAAAAAACTCAAAAATATTATATATAATAACTACATTTGCTTTTGAGTCTAACTACATTTGCTTATAGTATTTATAGATACAGTCTCCATATTTACATGTACTAGTGCATGTATATACATATTTCCTTCCTCTTCCTAATTTTAGTTCAATATTATGGTTTTTAACATAAGATTTTTATTTCATAATGATTTTTTAGATAAGAAATAAAATTATAGGAAGGAGAGACTGTATCTTTATTTGCGAGTGCACTGCATGCATGTCTCCGATGGAACCTCCTTTAGGCCGAGGCTTGATTCATATACGTACAGTAGTACACAGTGGCCTCTTTTACGTTTAATAGATTGAACGTAAAAGAGAAGGAAAAAGGCACTCTTTACGTAAGACCTCATTTAACATAAAGAATTTTTTTTTCCTGTCATTCGCCATTCTTAATCTATTACATGGGGAAATGGGAGAATGTTACTCGATCCCAGGTTACAGTATGGTGCATGAGTGCATCCAAAAACTCTACCACATGAGCTAGCCACCACCTGCTAACGTAAAGATTAGTCTAGTTGTTTTATGAGTTGTTTGATTAAGTGTTAATTAGTGAATAAATGTTAACTGACGTACTTTTTGTCCCCTAATGAAAAAACCAAGTTCTGAAATTGACATACATGCATGCAGACTTTCAAATGAGAGCCATTTCAATGGGCCAAACAACTCCCATTGTATAGTAGGAGAAAAAACTCTACGTCGTAGCTGTGACAAGAATAGAAATGTTAAGGTGCATGTCTGTAAAGATGTCATGGTTTTCACCGGAGCCAATGCTAATTGGTGGCAGAAAATAGTTGAGATTAGTAAATTAACTCAGACACCTAAAGTTATTAAAAAAGAAGATCGATAAGATGCCATGGCCGGTGGAGGATGTTCTTTAAGATATCTTTTTGAAGTTACATTAGTCCTTAAGTCAATGGAAGCTTAGTTTTCAATTGATAGCATATTCTCCACTTTGCCAATTCTCAAATTGAACATTAAAAACTTTATCATGAAAAGTTAAGAGAGAGAGAGAGAAGAGAGAGAAGAACAAAAAAATAAAAAAGACAATAGAAAGACTACCACACCAAATGGCACACCTACCCAACATACTCATTGGGATGTGACTAATCAGTCTAAACTCCAATGTTTCATTCTTTTTTCCTTTGGTGTGTGGTGGGATGTAAAGTTTGATGAGTGTTATTGAATAGGATCAGGATATATCCTCTCCGGTCTTATTAAGGGTTTTCGACGGTCCTGTCTAATCCATTTCCGGGCACTTCTTGGGTATGTTTCGATAATCGGATACATTAGTATTTTGGACCTCGCCGAGAACATTAGGCATGTCAAAATACATATATGTCAATCGAATATCGTTTAATGTGTTTTCAAAACACATTTATCACTCTAAAGTCGGTTTTCATTCAATGTTGCAAGATTTTTTAAACCCATGTTTTTTAGGTAAATGTGTTTTGAAAACACATTAAATGATTGACATGAATTTTGGCGTGTCTAATGTTCTCGACGAGGTCTAAAATATCAACAGACATGATCATCGAAATGGACCCAAAAAGGGCTTGGAAACGAGCAGGCAAGACCGTTTAGTCCCTTAATGGGACTGGAGGGGATCCTAATCCTATTTAATACATCCCGATCCTTAGTTCCAATTTACATCCTGATCTTAGCTCTCGAATTGGCTTTGATTACCACAAGAGAGTAATATTTTGTGATCGATCCCTAGTCTCGGCATGGATGGTTTGTCTTTGACCGGACATAGGCGGACATTAATCGAGGTGCGCGCTAAGCTGCCTTTACATTCTTGACCATTCAAAAAAAAAAAAAAAATACATCCCTTCTTCCTTTGATAAATTACCAATATAGCTCTATTTTCAAAGCTTTATATCTTTTTTGATTTGTAATGTTTTGAAAAATTTTTAAAAGTTTTCTAATTTCGCCATTCATGTTTTTTTGTCTTTCAAATGATTTTTTGCATCAATAAAATTTTTTACTTTTAGAATGTATAAATTCATTAATTTTAAAATTTTATAACCTTAACAAAAAATTAAATTTCATCAAATTATTTTAACTCCATACTTCCTCTTCATAAAATTAAAAAGGTAGCTCTTTCAGATTAGGAGTATGTTTTGTTTAGTTTGTAGTTTTGAAAATTTATCTCTAAAAGTTTTCACCATTTCGTCATTCGTGTTTTTTTTTTATCTTTAATGATTGTATTTATTTATTTTTACTTTAACAAAAAAATTTATTTTTCCTCAAATTATTATAACTTTATATAGTTTAGTTTGCCAAACACTTGTGACGATTACATAAAGTTGGAGCAACTTTTTTACAACCATACGCATTTTATACAGAGACTCGATTTCATATTGGGGTCTCACTATGGGCTCTAGGAATTTTGAACAAAGTGTTCGAGAAATATTTTAACTATACAATCTCTACCTTTTTTTGAATGGCATCTACTATCTCTACCAACTAGTAATATATACAGAAAAATCCATATAATGGTACGAATAGTGCGATTAGAAGACATAAAAAAAACATGAGATTTTATAATTTGTAATGACAAAATTTAACATTTTGAGCAAAACAAGATAAAATGGGCACATAAATCTACTAATATACAAAAAGAGAAAATTGTAACGAATAGGTTGGAACAAAACATTTTCGACATATTCTCTTCTTTTTGAAAATGTCGAGTCAAATTAAATATCTTCCAGAGAATAAAAAACACGATATTTGTACCAATAGATAATTCTTTTTCTCTATTTTGTTTTTATTTTTTGTTTGAGTTAACGAATTAGGTGTTCAATAATGAATTGAGTGAATCGACGGGTGTTCAAAATATAGGGCTGCGTGTTTAAATAAAGCCTAAAACGAAATTACTACTAATAAAATTAAGAACCGATATATGGATGGAGTATGGAGAGGCTGATCGCAAATGAAAATGCGCTTTGATCCTGTATTGTACTTTTAGTCCTTGATTGAATAGTAAAATTATTATAGTACGATTATGCAAATTATATCTGTGTGTATACATATATACATATGGGTCTGTCCAGAATCTATGGTCATGCGAATTTGCATCTGGGGAACATCTATAGAATGAATATTGCATGCTCACTTTCCTCGAAATCACATGAATGATAAAAACTAACATATGGTTTCTTTTCTACTTCGTAAAAGAAGAGTGTAAATTTAAGACACAATCACACAACAATCTTCAAAGAAACCCCACATATTGAGTTCGTTAATAGTGCCATAGTGGAATGCACTAGTAGCTAGTAGTCCCACATAGTTCCTTTAAATTGTTTTCAGTATTTCAGTCCAACTCAAGTCTTTACGTCTCAAGTCTTTGTCCCACATAGTTCCTTTTTGAGATCAATCTCTTACGTGATCAACTAGTGGAAGCCCTCCTTTAAACGGTTCCAATGAAACTATGGTTCATCAAATGTTATTCCTCAATAGTATGGATATGAGTTTCCCCTTTTATTTTCATAAGGAGAAAGGACTAATCATAGTGTCCTATATTTCACCATTAATATTCTTATTCATTCATTCCTTCAAGATGGCTAACTTTTGTTTATGATATTTTAGGTTGTCCGAACTATTTTACTTACACTTTTTTTTTCTTCTAATAATAGGTGGGATCCACAATTCTCTCACATTCGGCAATTGTTGACCGGGTGAGAGATCAGTGGCCCATTAAATACACCACACAGACACCTAAACTCTCCGATGTGGGAGAGCCAGCCCAACGCAGTCGTGACACTTAGGCCTTTAAACCCATAGGAGAGTCGGCCCCAAGGTGTGGACTAAACAGACCCAAAATGCTAGGCCAACGTAAGTGTTTTCGACAAGTGGGGCCCACAAATCTCTCACATTGGACAATTGCCAACCAAGTGAGAGGAACGGCTTGTTAAATACACCACACACACCCAAAATCTCCAATGTGGGAGAGCCATCTCGATTAGTTCTTGGAAGACCAATTCTACCGCTCAAATTTATTTTTATTTTTTTTTTTCCAAAATGGCAAAATAACTAATAGATCGACTTCAAGTCAAAGGGGCATATTCGTCATTAACTCGTTCCAATAATGGTTGCCCTTACCCCATAACATGCCATCCCCGGTACAAAAATGTGACAATGGGAATCCATCATGTATATATAGCCCCATACCAGAACAAGCCACCCAAGCCAAGACATATATATAACACCAGAAGGCTTCTCCTAAATTTGAGATATATCTAGAGTCCAATATCAATCGTCTCTCATTTAGCAGAAGAACCCACCTTGTGTTCTCTGATTTCTCATCAGCTATATAAACATATATATACAGAGCTAGTAACCTAGCAGTGATCGAAAATGGCGAAGATTGCCTTAGGATCGTGCCGAGAAGCCTTTCAGGCGGACTGCATCAGAGCTCTCATTGTTGAGTTCATATGCACTTTCCTCTTTGTCTTCGCCGGTGTTGGTGCCGCCATGGGTTCCGGTAGTTATTTCTTTCTAATACCTCACCCCATATACATATTTACGTATATGTACTTTTTTTGGGTATATAATTAAATTGAAAGTGCAGGTATGGTACCCCGTCATCTCTTCAAAGAGTACTGTCTCATTATACCCCTTCTCTAGGGGGGCCTCGGTATACCTATGTATGGACCGAAGTTAAGGTTCCACACGTATGGGTTATATGTACTTTTTAAACGTGGTTCTAAGAGCAGTTACAACAATAATCGAAATTATTCATGTCGAAGCTCACCAGAAAAGGTTATCTTTACAAAAAAAAAAAAATGCTTTAATCTAATTCCAAAGCTATGTAAAAAAGAAAAAAAAAAATTGAAGGATAAATGATCAATTCAAAATTAAAATTATTTGTGTCGTTCATTTTATTACACAAATGTGTTTGATTCATATATGTATAAATTGTTGATCAAGCTAATCTTTTTATTATAAGCAGTGATCTTCTCAACAAGCGTTACGGCTAGGAATATTTTGAATAATTATTGTTGTGACTTGTGAGTCCTGATTAGCCCAATAATTTTCCAAAACTGAACCAAACCGGACGGATTGAAACTGGAGTCCATGTATACTACGTTTCATTATACAATCTCATGATCCGGACACCCAGTTATAAAAAGAAAGAAATACCTACGGGTACACAATAACATAAATGTGTGTTATCATTATTTTTTGATCAATGGCCATAGAATATCGACTCTAAACTTCATTTTGGTGGGAACAGATAAGTTAGAAGGAAATGCTCTAGTGAGCCTGTTCTTCGTTGCAATGGCACACGCACTGGTGGTGGCCGTAATGATATCGGCCGGTTTCCGTATCTGTGGCCATCTCAACCCGGCGGTGACGATCGGGCTATGCGTCGGAGGTCACATCACCGTATTCCGATCCTTGCTCTACTGGATTGACCAGTGCTTAGCTTCTGTGGCTGCTTGTGCTCTGCTTTATTATCTTACCGGTGGTTTGGTAAGTCACATTAGGTTGAAGTTGAACTCTCTTAATTTAGTTTTGTAGTTGATTATTTTCATTTTTTAGTTATTTTTTCCCTAAAATATTTGACTTTTTAGATTCGTCGTAAATTGAAAAAACATTGGGAAATTGGTATGTTTTGAATTATTTTTATTTTTCTTTAGTAAATGGTTTTTTAGCCTTTAGTTTAAACTTTTTAGATCCCTATCCGTATAAATTCTTTATCTAAGGAAATTTAACGAGAAACAAATAAATTTAGAGAAGACAGAAATCAAATAATACTCCCTCCGTCTCATATTATGCAGTCTGTACGGGGAACTCAACTTTATAAGGGCATGCAATTTATATATGTCCCTTCAAAAAGTTTATTAGGATTTTAGACATTATTTCTTATTTTCTACCTTTAAAATTACTCTGAGCAAATAATTTGCGACATCCAAAAGAGAATACTAATCAAATAAAATGTGACAAATCAATGAGTTTATTTTGGCCCAATGCAACTTTAATGATATAATACTCCACTTGTTAGAACTTGGAATTACTTTGGAAGCTTCTCCATTAAAGTATATACTTCCTAGCTTTACTAAACTCTACCAAGTAAGAAACAAGAAAAAGTAAGCATAAAGTGTATAAACAAGAAAAAGAGAATACTAATCAAATAAAATTTGACAAATCAATGATTTTCTTTTTCAAAGAACCTAAAGTTGATTGTCATCTTCTGCGTGTGCTGTGTGTATGTGCCCGCATGTTGTCAATATAATATATAAAGTGTATAAACAATTGCATTACATCAAAACACATTTTCGATCGTGTTTTGGACGGCCCGGATGCATTCGGCAATTTTAATTTAATTTTGATTTATTTTTACTGGTAAAAAATCAAAACACATCACTACGGTCCAAAACACGACCGAACTGCCGAGGGGCGGCTGGGTGCAGCACCCCCTCCATATAACTGCTGAGGGAGTGACTCATAATAAATTGGACATCCAAGGAGGGCCTTTTTCGAATAACCCCATTCTGCACACTTAAACACGTTTTGTAGTTCTATTCCCAAGTCCTAATAAGAAATGTAATAACACCAAATTAATAGAGCTGCAGATTAGATATCCAAGGAGGGCCTTTTTATTGGGCTCCTTAGGCCAGTTTTGATAATTTATTCGAGCAGAATTTAGTCAATTTAGTATCAAAATCTGCACCAAACAGTTCTAAAATGCGAAATCAAAATCCAGAATCTAGAATCAGCCTCAAAAGTCTACACCAAACACCCAGTTAATTTCCAATTAGATTATTATCCGCTACCAGTTTTGCCCAATTGTGGCAAAGCTTTGATTTTACTTTCATCCCAACAAAAGTTTAATTCAGAAATTTTGACTTTTAATTTTGATGTTTTCTTTCTACAATCAAACAAGGTGCAGAAGAAGGAAAAAGTATTTGGTGGCCTTGGGGCCCTAATACTCCTCTCCACAAATGTATGTGGAATTCAATACTAAGTGTATGAACCCCCATAGAAATGTGTGGTGGAGAAAGGTGTTGAAATCCACAAAATTGGTATTGTGAAACCTATAAGAAATGAATTGATTAATAAAGGGACATTTACCATCGATCACCCTTGGATCCCATAATTACCATCAGGTCAAGCCCAACTCTGAAAAATTCTCATCAGCTCCCCAACCCGTATAAAAATGCCTAAATCATAGGGTACCCTATGAAAGTGCCTAAAATCCTAGGGTACCCTATGAAAGTGCCTAAACCACTAAACCCTATAATAAGAAAGTGCACCCTAAACCTAAACTCTAGGGTACCGTTATGACTAGGGTACCCTATGAAAGTGTCTAAAATCCTAGGGTACCCTATGAAAGTGCCTAAAATCCTAGAGTATCCTATGACTAGGGTACCCCATGAAAGTGCCTAAAATCCTAGGGTACTCTATGAAAGTGCCTAAACCACTAAAACCCTATAATATGAAAGTGCACCCTAAACCTAAACTTTAGGGTACCCCTATGACTAGGGTACCCTAACTAAGTGCTATGAAAGTGCCTAAAATCCTAAAGACTACTCTGAAAGTGTTAAACCACTAAAACCCTATAATAGGAAAATGCACCCTAAACCTAAACTCCAAAAAGAGTGACTTACCTTAGTGGTAATTAAAAAAATGACTTACCTTATTGGTAATTAGACATCTCTTTTCTAGACCTAGAGGTAATAATCCCGAATAAATTACCCAGAAGAAGTGATATGATGTTACTTAGGCAATGTGGGCAAATTTTCCCACGGTCTGTTTAATTTTTTTTTATAGATTCACGTTTTTTTAACCTAAACTCCAAAAAGATTCAATTATTTATATTTTTTTTTTAAAACAATTATTTATATTTCAAAATTAATTTTTTTCAAATTATATTAAAATATAAAAATATATATATATATATCTAAAGACTACAAATTTGAAAATGACTTAAGACTTTTCTTCTCCAATTTTTTTTTGTCTTCTTTTTTTCGAATTAAACATTTTTTTTATTTTTCTTTTAAACATTTTTTTTTGAATATTATATTTTAATTTTTTTAAAGACTAAATTATTTCTCTCGTTTCCAAAAGTTCTGGTGAAAAGTTGAAAAAAAAAAAGTCCACTTATTGCCAATAAAAAGAATAATGAATTTATTCCAAGTTCACATTTAATTATGGGTTTTGTGATTTTTTTTTTTTTTTTTTGTGGTGCAGACAACTCCAATACATTCTCTTGCTAGTGGAGTGGATTACTTACAAGGGGTGATAATGGAGATAGTTTTGACATTCTCATTACTATTTACAGTCTACGCCACCATTGTGGACCCAAAGAGGGGATTTATCGGTGGGCTGGGCCCACTACTAACTGGGCTTGTAGTTGGGGCCAACATCATGGCTGGTGGGGCTTTCTCAGGTGCTTCTATGAACCCAGCAAGGTCATTTGGGCCGGCCTTGGTGAGTGGGGACTGGACTGACCACTGGGTCTACTGGGTTGGGCCACTCATCGGCGGAGCCCTTGCCGGTTTCATGTTCGAGAATTTCTTCATTGAACGATCTCATGCTCCTCTTCCAACTGAAGAAGACACTTTCTAGTTTTGTGCCCTAAGGGAAGGGCACTGTGGGTATTGTCTGTCAAATTATGTAATATTATGGGTTTGCTACTTTGTATGTTCGCTTATCGTGGTTAGTTAATTGATGTTCGTTTTCGCTCCTCCCGAATTTCATTTCGTAGGATTAAGCTTCAAAGACGATCCATGAACTATACCAATAGATGAATTTAAAAAATATAATAAAATCAAAACTTCGTTTAATAATATTGGGGATTGCATGACATGCATTCATAAGGACGCAAAGTTGGTGCATCACGTCAATTAGCAAGACAAAAAGTAAACGTGCTTGTGTCACACAGAATGACATCCGTGTCATAAGGACACTACGAAGTTGCTGAATGCATCACCTCAATTAGCAAACAAAAAGTTTCAATGTGCTTCCAAGTGTCACTAGCCGAGATGAATCTGGAGATTGACTAGCCGAGATGAATCCAAGTCGTTGATTCTAGATCAACGATGATGTAGACTCTTCGCATCACACGGAATTGGGGTCACTCAGTATCATGGAAAGCAACGCGATAAAGGTAACATCGTTCTCCCTGTTAAAGAATATGACTTTAAGCATAACAATCAACGAAGCAGAAACTACGATCAAACCAGAGGAAATGATCGTTTTAATGTGGCACTATCAACCAAAGCATCCAATCATGCAAAGCAGTAACGTAGGGAATCATGATGCAAAAGAAGAAACATCTTAGGCCACCTTTGGGTAAAAAACCAGTTTTTGGTTTTTTAAAAAACCAGTTTTTGAATCTAACAAATATAAATTTATGGTCAAACCAAATATTTTTTTGAATAAAGCCAAAATACTTGGATTATTGGCCAATAATCCAACTATTTTGGCTTTATTAAAAAAATGAGTTTTGCGTAAATTTATACTTGTTAATCAACGAAGCTGAAACTAATCATGCAAAGCTACAAAATCTTGATGCAAAACTAACGAATGCAAAAAAAAAAATTGAATCAAGGACAACATGGTTTTTTTAAAAACCAATTAGTGAAATCTGACCCCAAAAATGACACTGATTAAACCACAATTAACCTCACTTCTGTCTTTGGGAAGTGTATTTGATCTATCTCACTTACAAGCAAAAGTTGCAAACCACAAATAATCTCCCTTCTGTCTTTGGAATAACTAACTCGAATACAAGTCGGGAGTTGAACACCGTACCTAATGCTTGTGATGAAGTATAACTCCATTGAAATGGATCCATAAGTACTAGTACCACTACGCGCCAAAAGATTGCGTCAATTAATACCAGCCTCTAGCTATTCTTACATTGCAATCATGTAAGAAATCACCCAGCCTTGGACAAGTCACCTGGGGAATGTGACTGCAAATTTCTCCTGAGAAAATCAGACAATTTTGCACTAGCTGCACGTCCTCGTTGTAGACAGTGAAGATAATCATCCACTGCAGTCAGATTCAACAACACAAGATTGTAAATCAACAAAATCTACACAAAACTCTCATACACAACTTGAGAAGCCAATGGACAAAATCATCCTGTAATAAAGGTTTTATGGTTATATGTACTAAAAAGGAGCCTACATTAAGTCCGAGAGAGAGATTCAAACAGATTAATTCACCAGATCAAGTCATAGAAGCAAAAGACAGACAGAAGACAGAAGACATTGTTTAGCCCTAAGTCACGCAGAGCGTGTGCGTGTGCGCAAGCGGGTGGGTGTGCGAGCGTGAGAGCATCATATTTCAAAATTCATAGGATCAAGATCGTCTTGAGAGCACGTAAATTACTAAAATAACCTCATTGTTCTTATTAAAATACACACAAAAATGTTAGATTTATATATTTAAATGTTACCAAGTATTTTTAAGGAATATATGTTACAGGAGTTCTACAATTCTGTATTATATGTTATACACGTAATGCTTCTAATCTATCCCTAGTACTGTAGGCCTGTAGCTAATTCATAGGGCTAGTGGTAGCCTAATAGAGGTTGCTTTGAGTTTACTCCCGGGCCTACTTCGATTTGACTCACCAGGTCATCAACATTTGCTTTTGTACAGACTTTCACTCTGCAATATTGTGGTAAGCAAGCATTTAGCTGTGAGAGCCCATTTGGGGCTTAGTCCGGAGAATTGTGGGAAATGCCTATGGTATATAACGAAACGTCCCAGGTTACTGTATAACTTGAGGTTAATCTTTTGAGCCACGTGGTTGGGCTAAAAGTTAGCAGGTTAGTTGGGGCGGGTTCTTACAGGTGGTATAGAGCTTGTACCAACCAGAAGTGTGAGGCAGGTCCCGCAAGGAGACATGCTTGGGTGGGCCCAACAAGGTAGGAGCTTGATGTGCTTAAGCGGGTACTTGTCTCACATCGCTTGGTGAGTGGAAGTAATGGACCACGGGGGCAACGAGGATGTTGCAGCCAAGGTGGGGAGATTGTGAGAGCCCATTTGGGGCTTAGTCCCACATCAGGGAATTGTGGGAAATGCCTATGATATATAACGAAACGTCCCAGGTTAGTGTGGTTGGGCTAAAAGTTAGCAGGTCAGTTGGGGCGAGTTGTTACATTAGCACTGTCCAATATTGGATGATTGTACATGTAACCGGATTTCGGAGGTACATTTATGGGGTGCGTGGATTTACCTCAAATTTGCTCTCAATTTGTTAATTTGCACACCAGTTAGCAATTCGAACCTCAAGGGTGGCAAACTGCGTGACTAAGGTTTAGCCTCTCAGCAATCCCTGAAAAAGTTCATACAGAACTTGGTTGCAGATTTGTTTCAAATGCAGATTCATCTGCTTCTAATTTATATTTCTTAAATACGACTTAAACTTAGGCTAAATGTTAGTTTACAAACTAACATATCTTACTTATGCACAAAACGGGAGTACTATTGCACACTTGAATAGTGAGCACTGAGCTCGACAAATTAGACATACTCGATGAGCGCATCTTCCTAATAAGCATGTTGACACAATATCATATACCCTTCAAAAGTGTTGAACATGAATGCATCATGATTACAAATAATAGAATAATCCATTTAACATAGGCCACCAGCAGTTCATCCAAGAGTGCACATATTTCTTATCAACCCTGAAGACATTACCATCTCTATGCCCCTTCAACAACCAGATACCACTAGATAAGAAATAAAGTCAGCATGATTACTGTTAGGCATCACTCGAGCAGTTCAATTTTTCCATAATGTAGTCCTTCAGGCGAACCATCATCTCCGGTGGATTTTGAGTTAACCATCAACCCATCTAAAAGCTTAATGATATATATTACTTGCCCCCATACCATTTCGTTTGTCCAATTTGGAGAATCCAACTTCTTAAGGGAACGGAGTCATGGCACTTTACAAACTTTCTTAAAAAATGCCCTTCAATTCAAGAGAAAAAGGGTCAAAAGGAATCCCATTAGTTTTGTTCTATTCTTTTCAAATAAGCAAACAATATGGGACGGAGGGAGTATCTATATAATCAAGACACCCCCCACATGTTGCCAAATCTCCATCACATGCGGGTCAAACACATGCAATATTATATGTATCACTCTAATGTTGACGTTCCAACACATGATATATGGGAGACTCTGTACCATGTTAGATTTTCAACTCATCTAAAAGCTTACCTTAATTGATAGAAGGGTTAGTTTACACCAGTCATACAGCAACTGCTAGTTGAAGGAGGCAATCAAATTGTGTTTTGCCGACAGTCATAGACTCATACATGTTGAATTAGGATGCATTTCAAAATAAGTTAAGCTCCGTTTGACAAACCAATGAACAAGTGAAGAGACTTTCTTCGCAACTGAAAAACCATCCAAAGAAGTTAACAACTGTTTCTGTGAGTTAACTTCGTAATTCTCAATACTAACTTGTAGTTGGGATCACCAACAGCAACAACTTGGGACTGTCCTGCAACCAATCCCAAGCGTAGTAGAATGGAAAGGGAACGAGTTTCTCAACGAGGAAGGACCCCAGTCACAATCTTATCAGCTAATAGCACGGACACCCACACGGATACGGATACAGAAATTCTAAAAAAATAGACACGGACACGGCGGAGGATACGGCAAAAATAAATAAATAATTATGTATGTATGCAATAACAGTTTATACACGGATGATCAAGTAAGGGATCCCTTACTTTGCTACGGTGCAAACCTCCACTCTCTCGGTCATATTTTGATGATCCGAACCGTTCAATATGTTTGAAACCTGTTTTTAAGGGGCCCCACGAAGAATCAACACACAAAAAAAAACCGGGAAAGACTTAATCTAGGCAGTTTTTCATAAAACTATATAGACTGGGAGGGGAGGTCCGGACCGTAGCAAAGTAGGAATCCCTCATAGGAACCGGACTGACAGTTTATATACAAAGATATATACATTTTTTCTTTTGATATGTAAGATATTTACACATATAAGGTATACACACAACGATGGAGATATATACATCAAATGTACACCAGCACCTACATACGTACAAATATAGAGGGACACACACACACACACACACACACACACGTGAGAGTCGGAGAGTATATATGTGGGATACGCGTATCCATGCCATGTCCCCAGAGTGTCCCCCTCCAAAAATAATTTAACTTAAAGGACACGCCATGCGCGTGTCCCCCAAGTGTCCCTGTGTCTCCATGTCCAATACGCGGACACGACGATCTCTAGAAGTGTCAGTGTTTCATAGCTTACCAGCTAGGCAAGAACAAATTGAATAGACCCCAACTATAAGTAAGATCAAGCACCCAACAATAACAGAACCAAATAAACATTTTTCCAACTACCTGGGATCAGCAGCGTGGATCCCGTGTTCCATTCCACGCTGTCTAGATAGACTACAATCTAAAACATATTTCCACAAAATCATAACCCATTTTAGAATTATTTTTTTTCCCCTAATATAACCCCAAAGTTAGTTTTGGCTTTCCTCGTTACCTAGCATCAGTGTTCTAAAAGAATGTTTGGAAGGCCGAGTACTCGCCGCGTAGGCGCTAGAAGGCCCCTCGCTGACTAGCCCGACTAGACGCCGAGTACTCAGTCTCGAAGCTAGAAGGTGCCCGTCGCGGCGTCGCCCTAGGAGTGCCTAGCGAGTTTTAGAACCTTACCTAGCATTACCCTCAATTTTTCAAGTAGGGGGACTTTCTGATCTTCATTGGCGGGGAAAACCTTCTTAATCAATTTATTTCCATTATGTCCTCAATAGGTGCTAACTCTACCATGTCACGAATTTGATTGTTCCTTTGCCTGTGTCTTCTAGTTTTACTGCAAACCCACCCCAGCATTCCAGCTATATTCACCTTCTGAAGACGTTTTTGACATCTTGCAGTAATTTATCACCTAGCTAACAATCTCCTTGCTTGGTTTGGTTTCCCAATTTTCCAATCCTGCATACTATAGATTGTTCAAGAGTCACTTTGCGAAATTGATTGTTTATTTTTTCTTAACTGGCATTAGATACATGTCCGGTCAACAAATTGGTTTCTGCACTTTTAAATCAGATGATGTTGTTATAATAGACTCGGGTACTCGTGCCGAATTGCATTGACAGAGAGGAGAGGGAGGTGGCTGCTATGGGTGGTGTTGCTGCAGGGAGCTCCCATTCTAGCTTTTAGCATCGGTATTCAACTTCAAGTAAAGTATTACCGATCACAACTCTTAAAGTGAGTGCGTGTGGTACAATTTTCGTTAAGTTGGATGGAATTTTGAACGGTAGGGAGGTGAAGTGCACGATGTCAAAACTACATTCTAGCATAGTGAATATTAATTGTCAAGGGACTAAAGTGATCCGGGCTTTTGTTAAGAAACAATGACGCGCAACAGTTAAGAATTTCTTATTGTTGGGACAACGATATCGGTAACTAAAGAAAAAGATTCCGTCGTAACATCCCATGAGAAAAGGCGGAAGAACATGAAAATACCTGACATTACACCATGTGTAACAGATGTAATGACCCCATGTTCCATTGGCTCTCCTCCTATCTGTGATGATCCTTCTGGAAGGACAGACAGAATCGAGTTTGGGAAAACAAGGTACACAAATGCCTTCATTTTCTGCCAATAGTTGTAAGACGTTGTTAACAGGAATAGGTGAATATGCATAAATAACTAAAAACAACAAAATCTTATTATCCGAAAACTGAACACATAACATATTCTAAATATTATGAATATGTGTAGATTCTGTGTTCATGAGTGAGATGCTTTGGAACATGAATGAAGAAAGCATGGTAATAAGCACAGAAATTGATTTGGGTCTCTAGGCCTGCCCTCCCTCATGCCTTTCGGCTTTGATTTGGGGGCATGGTTCTGCAGCACAACGTCCCTATAGCTCCTCGGTTCTTGGAGGTTTAGGGGGGCCACTGTTTCAGTGGTATTCTGAGAGCAGCCCCTTTGTGCATATTGCCAAAGGTTAGGTCTATCCCCAATCATCCCCCGCCCGTATCCCCAATGATTGGGGACTAGACCGGTTCTGTTATTGTTGTTGTTGTATGAATATGTGTAGATGCACAGGCATGCAAACGTTGAAAAGGTTATTTGTCTGTTATCAGCATAAGCGCTTTTAGTTCGTTTTTCACCTTTGTTTCACGGAACGAAACATCATACAAAGAGAAACACTAATCATATCACACAAAAAACAAAAAACAAGTAGCACATAAGCTACATAAACTTGCTTTCTTTTCCCAATGTAGTCGACTAGTCGTAGAACCTCATTTAAACCAAATGAACAAATTCTAATATGAAATTACTGTAACCTGCTCTTCTAGCTTGTTGGGGTCCAGTATAACATATCCACTATCTGTCAGACCACAACATATTGCCACTGCAGAGACCAACAGCTCAAAATCAGTGCAATGATCAAAAAATGAAATGGAATTGTACCATAGATCTTGTTTAGTTGTTTACCTGCAAGATTCTTCAATGGAATTCCAGCATCCACAAGGGCAGCACATGCAGCATTTATAGCACATGGGAGAAGCTAGAAGAGGTTTAGTCAAGAAGTGGCAAATGGCAATTCAGCAATTCATGCTAAAAGGGAGAATTCTGGCATTCTAACATAATGAAATCGATTCTGTCGCCCTAAAAGGACAAATGAATTCCTAGAATGGAGCCAGAGAAGAATGAAATGAATCCATGCACGCAAGAAAGTCCACCAAAAACCGTGAAAAATGATGAGATGTTTTGAAGATAACTACATAACATATTACAAAAAACATGTCCACCAACAGGGAAAAAGCCAGGATATTGAATCTCGAAATAAATTTGCCTCGACAAAACTATCTTATTTTGCCTTTTCTTTTGTTTTATGAAAACACCCGAATACTCTTACTATAATGATTTTCTATATAGAATCTACAATTCCGTGAATTTTGATTGGAACATACTGTGAAGCAAAGTCCAACATTGCATGGGTACCAAAGTAATATGAAGTACCTAAGCGTGAGGACACCCTCACTTCAATAGCTAGCTTTTGGGGTTGAGGGCCATGTAACATGGTACCAAAGCTAGGTACCAGAGATGGTAGGGTGCATATGTTTCTGGCCTGCACGCAGCGGGTACTGCCGAGTAAGCACGTTGTGCATGAGGGAGGGTGTGAAGCGAAGTCCCACATCACCTGGGTACCAAAGTAATATGAAGTATAAAAGCGTGAGGGCACCCTCACTTCAATAGCTAGCTTCTGAGATTGAGTTCTACCCAAGACCGTGTAACACATACCATGTTTATTCAAATTTAGAGCCTGGTTTACTAATAATAAAGTAAATGCTTAAATTTCTAGATAGTATCAGAAAACTATAAAAAGACAATCCTAGTGATTCAATGCCCATGTCAACCTCTAATATGAGCTATTTTAAACCAAAAACCAAAATGCCTCATAAAGGACAATGAGATTTTTTTTATCTTAGTAAGCACCATATTGTCTCCACTTGAATCCAATGAGGAATGAGTAAGATTCATGAAGAGAGACAGTAGGTTGTCAGAAATTCATCCAGGGGACATCTGATGCTGCCACAAGGGGTAGAGATTATGGCATCTCCAGCAATTTAACTTGCGAAAGGACAGGGCAAGCTAATTATGTAGCCCATGCCAATGACCAACACTAAAATGGAAAAAATAACTCAACTTGAAGCTCTATCAGACTGTCACCCTTGTATGCTGTGCAAAATTTTATACGGACTCACCGAAACTCCTTCAAGGGTCAGAGTAGATACCAAGAATCCTAAGGCTAGCAGAATTTTGGATAAGGTCTGGTAATTACAATACTAAAAGGAACAATGTGAGCACAAAGGATACGGCACCATCATCATTAACAACCTGCAAAAGAGCATAAGAACTCAATTGACAACCTGCAAAGAAAGTATAAGAACTCAATGGTTGTGGAGGGAAATAACCCGTCTCCTACATATAAGATGATTGAAGGCCTACCAAAATGAGCAGTAAAATTCACTTGACTTACAGACCAGATACACAAACACGAATTTGGACAATTTATGCCACAAACATGCATGACTACAATCCCATAATGAGAAAAACATTCTTCCGCATTCAACAAAAAGTGCATATATATTTCTCTTCTCCAACATCTTACTGTGTTGTTCATTGCAAAAAGCCCTCTATAGTAAAGTCTCATTTTGTGTGCTGGCGAAAGTGAGAGTCATCTTAAACCCTCGAATATGTTTGAAAATTTTGAAATGATCTTCCAGTTCCAGTGAGAATAGAAAGTGGTTTTCCCAGATCACATTATTTGATTGGTATCTCCCGCTTTACAAGTTAAATCTACTTCATTCTACAGAACATACACTTCCCAAAAGTTGCAACTTGTGATACCTCCCACTTCACACATCAATCAGTAGCTAACTCAAAGGAACATAGCCCTAGCCTCATTATGAAAAGGAGGAGAGGTAGCGACGTTTTATCAAAAAGATAATTGCATACCAAAGTCCCAAAGTCGCCCTTCACATACTACCAAACTAATTGAAAATCGTAACTTCATAACTATCTGCCACCAAGACAGAACCAGAGCAGAATGATACCCTCTATCCATTAACAGAATTGAGGCAACCTATCAACACTTTTAAAACCCAAACTAGTGGTAATGAGGGGTTATAAATAACTTGGGCATCACATATCAGGCTGCAAGAGAAAGATATTTCCAGATGAACCAAAACACCTTACCTGAACTATAACTGAGGTTGTCGTATTTGGATTGACAGTCAAAAGGCAGATGCTTTGCAAAGTCCTTTTCAATATCATCTCATACTCCTTCTCCGGTTTACCTAGAAAGCAAAAGTAGTTTGCTCAGAGATTGAGAATAAGAGCCGAGCAAACAAACAAAAACAAAGATAGAGATTAAGAATGCAATATGCTACATTCTCCAATAACAGTATAAGGAAATAACAGGAAATTCAGAACTTTTTCCATTTATTTCTGACATTATTCAAGGAAACTACAAGAGGAACCAATTAAGTAACTTAAATGCAAATCGAGCACAACATCCTGCTTGCCTAAAACCCTCAATCTCCAATGTACTTGCCACAAATAAGGTTTGAAAAAAATAGCATTTTTTAGCATGTCCATCAAAAGCCCAATCATTTCTTTTCTTTCTCACAATCCAAACAAGTTGTCAAAATGTTCCAAAGAACCAATCGGTAGCCAGGATACAACTTCCATGTTAAATGGTTACATAACAAGAGCAAATATAGGCTTCATGTGACTAAATGATACAATATCATCATACACTACAACTCAGACTCAGTTTTCCTCACACCTGATTCATACAATCATCTCATCTTGCTCTCCAAATTCGGGAAGAAAAAAAAAAACTCACCAATCTGCCCAGTCTTGGGCTTCCAAATGACTTCGATGCAAGCCTTTTCAGGGTTTTCATTCTTCTTCGTTCCTGCTTTCGGTCCATAAACTGCGGCAAGAACTTTTGTCTCTCCTGAACCCAAAGTAAAGTTAAACAACAAATGAAAGAAAATTAAGTGCACAGAGATATAAAATAAAAAAGGACTTGTTAGCTTATTTGAGAATGGTGAAGCGACCACCCTGACACGTCAAAATAAAACACCGAAATACTCAAATTACCGGTATTCTAAGAAGCACGGACACGTCTCCAAGTCTCATGTATCCGTGTCCGACACGTGTCGATGACAGGCACGACATGACACTCTCCGGACACGTGTAGGACATGCTTAAATACTTGTCTAATTTTTTACTTGTAGTTCTTTTATTCAAACACATTGTAGATACTTTAGGACATGTTGACAAAACTCTTAGAACATGCTAAGGACACATAAAAGGTTAAAATCTAATTTTTAAAACTCGGCCATGAGTAAAATTTCCACCGATGTATAGTTCATGTATACTTATATACGGACTGCTAATTTAACTTCATTGTATTGTTTTTAAATTTGATAGAAATAAAGATTTTCTCTTTTATATGAATTCATCACATACCTCTATAATACAAATACATTTTATATTCGCCGTGTCAGTGTCCTAATTTTTTAAGAAATAACGTGTCCGCATGTCCGTGTCCGTATCACATATCCGTGTCCGTGCTTCTTAGCCGGTATTTGGCTTAAGAACTGTGTGACCATGTAATTCTTAAGTAGTCTTACGGCACCGACATGCGGCAGTGCCACAGGAGCACCTAATACTTTTTCCACATGAACACCCTAATGACTTGGCTTTCTGGTTTGAACTCCAAAAATGTTGAGCTCTTAGTCTGCTTTATTACTCCCAACTCAACCTTAATTTCAGTCCAGCCACACACATAAATAAGTTTTACAGCTCAATCCCACATCAAAATCTATTTAATAATCCAACCCACTTAAATCATTCAACAGACCAACACAGCCCAGCTCAGCCCTCTCTCTAAGGAAAAATGGCAAGACCAATAAGACTCTGGGACCCTAATACAAGGATAAAACGATGAAATCTAATTCCTAATAAGATTAGGGAAATAAGATTAAAACATACACTAATGCAAAGAAGACAATGAGTTTTATTACAGGTAATACACGTATATGTTAAGGTTTTGTATTATGAAGATGTATGTATACCTTGAGACCAATTGGCGGAGCCATGAGCGCGATTGAGAATACTACGAGAACAAGCGAGTGGTCTCAATTGGTTCGGTGTACGACCATCCACTCGATCTATTTCCATCTATATTCTCTCACCTTCAGCTGCTTACGCAGTAATCCTTCCAGTTTCAAGGATTGGAGTTTGATGTTGAGAGTGGGTGGGAGAGACGATTGTTTCAGAGTCGGAATGAAGTGTGTGAAGGGTTCAGCTAGGGTTTTCCTTTTCAAACGATTGTTTCAGAGTCGGAATGAAGTGTGTGAAGGGTTCAGCTAGGGTTTTCCTTTTCAAACGGTAAGGACTAACCGAATAAAGCTTAATTCTACGTGGATAAACAAAAGTTCAATTTTTAATATAACTTGATTTCTACTGGGATATACTGCTCTGACTGCGAACCTTATAAGATAAACAATTCTAATTAACACAATAAACGCACGGTGGGACACATAGGTGGTCTCTTACTCCTCATGGGGAAATGGAAGAAAAACAGTACTACCTCCGGGCCTCGTAGGGAATTAGGGGTGTCCGAGTCAATTTACGCGCATTTTGATTAATCGTCTCCCCAACTCGGTCAAAAGCGGGTCATCCACATTGAGACTCAAGGATTCACAAGAAATTAATTTTTGTGGCCTAAGTACAAAAAAACAAACCCTGATCAATTGTGTGGAAAAAAAACTCACCAACCAACCTTCGTCCTCACGGGGCCTCTATCACCTAATACTAGGTACCTCAACCACTAAGCTAGGCGTTGAAGTCTTTATTTTTATTTTATTTTTGATCAGCTTTATTTTTATTTTTGAACGGGAGAAAATTGGCATTGAAGTCTAGTGGCCTCTAATTCTAATTTTATGATGCCTCATTGTTATACCTGTGCATGTACGTATACTACAAGTTTTTTTTTTTTTGATAACCGAGGAACAGCCCTACAATTGGCATTGAAGTCTAGTTAAACCTGATGCCAACCCACACCACCACGCCCCCGCTTAGCACATGTGTTATCGAACAACTGTAGTGCATGTACGTATACTACAAGTTTGGAGTTTTCAAAACTACTTAACCACTGGGGCAACCCATGGGTGTGTACGTATACTACAAGTTTGGAGTTTTCAAAAACTATTTCAATTGATAAAGAAGCCTATAGAGTTAGGTAAAAGACCTCCTCAATAAGAGCTTTTTCGCTATGATGTATTGATCGTTTTGTAAGATCAATTTCTCTGATGTTTCACATTTTAAGTATGCATGAGTAATGACTTTATGATATTCAATTAAAAAAGGAAAATTTATCGAAATGGTCCCTCTAGTTTGACCTGTGTCTCGATTTGGTCCCTCTAGTTTCAATTTTACTCTAACGAACATTGTAGTTTCAATTTTCGTCGAATTAGGTCCAATCGATAATAGACGTTATCAAAGATGACGGAAATTCCAATTTGGGGCTTTTTTGAGGGGCAAACTAGACATTTTGCCCTCCCTCCATCCCAAAATCCAAACCCTAACTTTACCCCTTTCTGGGTTCTGCAATATGGAGCAAATCAAGAAATCAGATCCAATTTGGTAACTTTTCTAACAAATTCAAATCTGACCCTTAACTGGTACAAAAATCACAATAAATTCATTATAGATTTGATAAATGCAAAACCAGTGGGAGAACTTACCTAACATCTATGGGTATCCAGGATAAAAATTACAGATTCAGATTCGAAATGGTTTAGTCCCGGGAACATAGACAAGTTTCGTTTTTTGTACGTACTGGAAACTGAGTCTGAGACAGCCTGATTTCGAAAAATCACCATAAATAGGATACTTAATATTTTTTCATGATTCTTGCATCAAAAGTTGTGTAACAGGATCTAGTTTAACAGTTGTGAAAGACGTTTCTCGAATCTCGATTGGCTGCTGTTAGGTTCTGGCTGGGATGATGTGACATAAAGGAAGAGTGGAGAATAACTTGATGGTGAGGCATAGCAATGAAGGTGGAGACATTAGTTGAAACAGTGATGCAAGGTGATGATTTAAGATGACCATGGAAGGAGATATTAAAAAAAAAAAAAAATAGGGTTAGGGTTATAAATTGGGGAAGAAGAAAGACAGGCAAAAAGTCTCTTTTGTCCCTAAAAAATGCCCCAAATTGATTTTTCCGTCATCTTTGATAACGTCTGTTATCAATTGGACATAATTCAACCAAAATTGAAACTACATGGTTCGTTAGAGTGAAATTGAAATTAGAGGGACCAAATCGAGACACTGGTCAAACTAGAGGGACCATTTTGATAAATTTCCCATTAAAAAACATAATATGTTACATTAAAGATGTTCAATTAGACCACTTCTATTACAATAACATTAAGTATCAAGGACAAATGTACCAAAATATCCTTGTTGCGGGTGCGCGTGTCAAATAGGTAATAGATAAGGGGGTCTCTATGGCATTTGACCAAAAATCATGAGAAGGGTATAATCATCAATTAATTCATTCCATTAACAAAGTTAGTCAGATTTCCATTTCGAATAGATACGGTGACAAACTGGGTGCTTTTAAAGGTAATGGGGTCTCCGTATCCAAGAAGTATGGGGGTGTTTGGGAGCCTACTTTTTAGCTTTTGATTTTTGACTTTTTGGCTTTTTAGTTTTTTGGCTTTTGGTCAGAATGAGTTTTGGATGTGGGAGGAGTGTTTGGGAGAAATGTGCAGAATGTGTTTTGGAAAAGTAGTAGTGTTTGGGAGAAAAATTATGAAAATGAGTTTTGGTTTGAAAATTATTCAGTTTTGCTTTAGAACCAACCGTGTCCGGCACCGACGGCGTCAATTGCTGGGTTAGTTTTTTAAAAATCGGGTATGATTCAATTGGGTTAGTTTTTTTTTTTTTTTTTATATAAATCGATCAGTGTAGAATGTGAAGAAATCAATACATGATCTGAATGTGAAGAAATCTCTCTGTCTTGTATGCCTTCTCCAATCTCTCTGTCTTGTATGGATATCAGTGTAGATCGGGTATGTCTCTCTGGTTTGTGTGTGTTGTGTGATGGAGAAGAAGATGATAACGTAAACAAAGGGTAGAAACGGGAGAGAGAAATTAGGGGAAACCAAAAGCCAGAAGTAGAAATTGAAAAGGAGGGTTGTGGGTGTTTTTCGTTTCTGGCTTAGATCTTCAGAAATGGAAAAACTGTTTCTCCCAAAACAGCTTCTGGGTGTTGCAGCCAAACACCCAGAATGAGAAAACGAGAAACGGAAAAACGGAAAAAGAAGCGGCCAAACGGGCTCTATATATGATGAGGTCTCCACAGAATTTAGCAATTTTTTGTCCACTCTCTCCCAAAGAGGATGAATATTACCCTCCTGCTTCCGGTGTCAACATCGATGATCGGACCCGTTCATGTTGTTCAGAGTGACTTTCTAGGAGGGCGAGCAAAAATTAAGCTAAATTGGACATCAGAAAGCGGTTGAGTTTTGAGCTCAAAATGTCTATTTTTTGTTCTTTAAAACCCAAAGAACAAAAATCTGGGTTTTGGAGCTCAAAACTCAATCACTTTCCGATGTCCAATTCAATTGAATTTTTATTGCCCTCCTATAAAATCGTTCTGAACAACATGAACGGGTCCGATCATTGATGTCGGCATCGGAAGTAGGAGGGTAATGTCCACCCTCTTTGGGAGAGGGTGAACAAAATTGCTCTCGAATTTAACCCTCTTTTGAAGATCTTGCCACAGAGACAATAACTAGATTAGGATGTCTTAACAACTAGTCATTACGTAGCACAAATAGGAATAGAGTTTATTAAAAATCATAAATGTGAACGCGGGTCCCTATAGCGAGGGGAAGATGTTGTACCGGGTAGCCCTAAAACAACGTTATTTTGGGGACAAGTCAAGAATTAGGCTTTACATCGTCGTGTTGGGCACAATTTGAGATCCCACACAAACGATCCAAACCATTTAATAACTTTTAAATAATTATTCAAGTTGTGCTGGAAAAAATAGCCCAACCGAATATTTGCAAGTAATTGATTAAACTCATTCAATTTTTCATTTCGAATTCAGGACCTTAAATCTGAAAAAATCTTAAAGAGAAGTTAGAGAATTGTGTGCTTGGTATCACCTAGACCCATTCATGTTGTTCACTTTCTAGGAGGGCGATGTCAAAAATTCAATTGAATTTTTGAGTTTTGAGCTCAAAATGTCTCTTTAAAACCCAAAAAAAAAAAATCGTTTTGGAGCTCAAAACTCAATCACTTTCCGATGTCCAATTCAATTGAAATTTTTATTGCCCTCCTATAAAATCGTTCTGAACAACATGAACGGGTCCGATCATTGATGTCGGCATCGGAAGTAGGAGGGTAATGTCCACCCTCTTTGGGAGAGGGTGAACAAAATTGCTCTCGAATTTAACCCTCTTTTGAAGATCTTGCCACAGAGACAATAACTAGATTAGGATGTCTTAACAACTAGTCATTACGTAGCACAAATAGGAATAGAGTTTATTAAAAATCATAAATGTGAACGCGGGTCCCTATAGCGAGGGGAAGATGTTGTACCGGGTAGCCCTAAAACAACGTTATTTTGGGGACAAGTCAAGAATTAGGCTTTACATCGTCGTGTTGGGCACAATTTGAGATCCCACACAAACGATCCAAACCATTTAATAACTTTTAAATAATTATTCAAGTTGTGTTGAAAAAAATAGCCCAACCGAATATTTGCAAGTAATTGATTAAACTCATTCAATTTTTCATTTCGAATTCAGGACCTTAAATCTGAAAAAATCTTAAAGAGAAGTTTGGTATCACCTAGATCTATACCGCAGATATCCTACGGCTTGTTGAGAAGAGTATTTATTAAAAAAATTATTTTGATCAGACAAATCGATAGGTGTCAAAACGCAAATATTATTCTAAAAATTGAACGAATTAAATCAATTACACTTATAAATATTCGATTGGGCTGATAATTTCTAACTGAATAATTATTTTTAAATCACTAAAACGTTTGGATTATTTGTATGAAATCCCGAAATATACTCCACACGATGATATGAGACCTAATCCTTGACTTGCCCCAAATGACGTTTTTTAGGCTGCCTCGCGTCCAATGAATGTATGCATATGTCATCATTGATTTTTCCACGGTTGATGTATCAACGGTTGATAGGATAAGAAGGGATCAAGAATATAATATCATTGTTTGTGAGGTTTCATAGATGTTTTTTTGGTCATCGTACAAAATAAAATAAGAGATTGGAGACTCCAACAAGCAAAAGGGGAGGGACACTTCAATTGGTTTGATATTTTTTCTTCCCTGATTGAAGAGTTGTATTTTTTTAGTTGTTTATTTCCCTAATACTTTATTAATTGTACTTACTTATATTCCATTTAATGTAATTCACATATTTGTATGCTTTTAATAAAAATAAAAACATGTTAAAAAGATACCGTCCCAAAGAACAGAGGGCATATTTCTACCACCACATCCCAATCAATCCATAATTAAGGAAAAAACCTGGGTGCCAGTTGGGTACGGCCACATGGTGTTCGATTGCGCATCTCGCGGTTAGATATCTTCCCCCTCTCTCTCTTCTTTCTATATTTGCAATCTAATGTCAAAATATTTTTGAACAGCCAAAATACATGACCATACCCAACAGACACCCAAGTTTTTCTCCATAATTACAAATCATTTCCATGTATGTAAGGCACGACAAAATAGCTGTTTCCATAAAAGGAAATCATTTCGAGCTTAAAGATGCAATTTGAATTCGTTATTATTATGGATCCGGGGTGGGTGCTATGCGGTAAGTGTTGTAAGGCAAAATTATGTCATTTTGCTTGATTTTTGTACACACTTTCAAAGCTTCCAAGAGCCTTGTTTGGAGGAAGAAAAAACCAGTACAAAGTGCTTAAATCCAAAGTGCCTAAATCAAAGTGCTTAAACCCACTATATCATACCCTAAAGAGCCTAAATATCCTAAAATTGAACCCTAAAATTAAACCCCACACTTAACTCTCCAAACAGGACCCTTGGATATATTAAAAAAATGAACAAAACGACGTAATTTTATCGCATAACATGGCGCACAGCGCCTCCCCGAATTCTATTACTAGTATGTAGATCTTGACGCTTAGAACACGGGAATTTTTTTTTGAAGCCGATCGAATAGAAGGAACCACGTTTTCGGACATTTTTGTACTGGAAGTATTTGCACGGCCACCGCAGCCCAAATCCCAATCAAGCCATTATTATATACACCATTTTCCCACACCTCCATAAATACCCGAGCGGTAAGAAAAGAATATATGCAAATATAAACCAACACTTTGGAAAGCTCAAACAATCCTCCCACATGCAGATCGCTATCACCTCTGCCAAATTCGAAATTCCCCCTTTTCATTCATTCAGGTACCTCTTTTCCGCATTCCATAGATCATATATACGGAGTACGTAATTGTTTGTGTATGTATATATGACTGATTCTTAGCTTTATGTTTTTCGAAATTGCCTGATTCTTGGTTTGGTTGCTGAGAAATGGTAGTGTTAATTCAACCTCTCGAGTGAAAAGAATTGATGGGTTTGACTTAATTCCTGTTTTCTCTTTCCCTTTCGCTGGATTTCCTAAGCTACCAAACTCATAGACTTTGATTAATCGCCCGTCTCTTCATCCAGCAATCGAAGAAAGGTTTGTTGTTACTTGATCTTTTTTTTCCCGCAGTTTAGTTGATTTATCGGTTTAGTGTTTGAATATGCTGCTGGGGTTTTGTTTTGGTTGTGCTTATAGTCATATTGCGTAGTTTCAGAACTGGTTTATGCTTTGATTAATGAAAGAGTATGTGTGTTTAGCGTGTGTTGATTGATGATAAGTCTGAACTCTTAAAGAAATTTTTTCGGGATAACTGATTTGCGATTTATTCGGATTTTGTGCTGCATGTTTTAAGTTTTCCGTCGAGAATCAATTCCGGTTTTAAGTTGCTGTGGAAGGATAGAGTAAAAATTGAAAGGAGAAATAGGTAATCTGAAGCCTTTTAAGGCCATTTGGTCTTTTTACAAATGAAAGGTTAGATAACCTTATCTTTTGTGTCAAGTGTGTGTGTATATACGTGTAACACGGACACTTTGTCGGAGGACCCTTGATACTGACACTCTCTAGTCTCAACTTTGTGCATTTGGAAATCCTGGAACACTCTAAAAAAATACTCTGACACTCTTGTGAAACTAACAAAAAAAGGTGTGTTAAACGAAGTAGTAGACTGTAATTTGGACCGAGGGAAGTCATATTTTTGTGTGCCGAAACACTTTTGTGGATGATTTCATAATGAATATGGCTTAAGGTATATGTGATGCTAGTGTGTTAAATATTTGAAAGGAGAGCTTATTTTTATTTTTTGTTGATATAATACTTCAGGTAAGTACTATTTAAAATGTCTGCCATAACATGTCGCGTACTCCATTTTTAAAAAAAAAAGATTGTGTCAGTGTGCTATCGACTATCGTGTGTCTGTGTCAGAGCTACATAGGTATGCTTTCATGGAATTTTCTGAATGTTTTCCTCAATATTTCTGTATTACTATTTCACATGCAAACCAAATCTCAAAAATTGCAACCCTATGAATGTTTAGTTTTGTGGTAGACATTCAGAACACATATTATTGCATATTTGCATTGCTTGGGTTTGGTGTCTGTTGAAGTGTTTTCTGTGCTTAAGTCGGTTGATCAGTCCCAACGTTTGAACTTGCACATTGCAACTAAATGCTGATCTGATCCGTCTTATGCTATGTTAGATGGACTTGGGTACGAGTACTTGGGTGAGGGTTTGTGTCTGACCTTCCTAAAACTTAAACATTAGCAATTGGGATTTGTCCAAAAGTTTGGTATGGGTATGACTATGTTGTAAATTGTGTAGAATTATACTTTTTAGTTAACAAATTGGATTAAGGAAAACTGTGAATTCTTTTTCTCATCCATGTGAAAGGACAACAATGTTTCTTTCCTAGCTAATGCAAGCTTAGATGATACAGCGTATAAACTTGTTACGGATGTTGGAACCATGTTCCTCACCCTTACCCAAGTATATATGTATATTTGTTTGGTAAGCAGGCACGTACTTGCATATATTTAGTAGAGAAAGGGGCTGCGAATCTGAGTTTTTGGGTTTGGAATTTTGCAGGGATAATAGAGTTTCGTCCAGTAGTTGATCCAGATATGGGCCATAAATTGAAAAAATTATGCCAGGTTGAAGCCAGGACATTCGGATGGCTGATTGGGATGGTGTTTTCCATCGTTCTAGTAACTCAGTACTTTGAACTCTCATTTGGCAATCTCATAACTTCTAGATCTTCTGCCGGAGAGACCCAATTAGTGGGAATAGGAACGTTCTCAATGGTAGATTCATCTACCAACAGCAATATATCAAGCAATACGACAATTTTTAGTGATCTAAATTCTACAGCTACAGATACTTCCCTTGATTTTGATAACAAAACCAAGACCACTGAAGGAAAGGAAACTGGACCCAAGAATAATTTTGTACCAGAAAAGAACAGGGGGTCAGATGATTCTATTGAATTAGATGCAGATAGGGATGCAGAAGATGAATCTCCGTCGGTAGATTTTGTGGAAGATGAATCTCCTACGGTGGATTTCGTGGAGCTTAATGACAATTCAACAGTGGACATATCAACTCCAGATAATAGCTTAGCACCGAAGGAGGCTACAGAATCTGCATATAGCTTCACTCCAAAGAATGTTGCTACTGAAAGTAATTCTTCGTTAGGGAGTACTTCAGAAAAGAGTACTGCTTTTACTGAAGAGGAAAATGCAGGGATAAGTGCCGGTCCAGCAACCTCTTCACTTGCTTTACCACCAATTATTTCATTCCCCAACTTACACTCTCCAAATAATGAGGATATAGATTCACACAGTCCCATGAGTTCTGTTTATCCCAACACATCTGCAGTGGACAAAGACATAGGCAGTACGATTCCTAAGGTTGAAAAGTCTGAAGAATTCCAAAGACAGACCGTTTTGCCAGAAAATAGTTCTTCCAAGAATAATGTTTCACCTGTGAAGGAAGGCTCTGAGCCAGCAGCAGCTGTGGTGTCAATATCTGAGATGAATGATTTGTTGCTTCATAGTCGTGCTTCATCATTTTCAACGGTATGTGCATGTCTTTCATTCTGGAATTGATCAGAGAAAGTGTTGAGATCACTATACAGGCTTTTAACTTTTTTCCGCTTCTTTTTTGGATTGTAGAAACCACAATGGTCTTCTGCAGTGGACCAAGACTTACAAAATGCAAAATTACAGATTGCAAATGCACCAATAGTGGACAATGATCCTGCACTTTATGCACCCCTCTATCGGAATGTCTCCATGTTTAAAAGGTTAAGTATGTTGAGCAAGATTGTTCCATTTTTGGAACGTTGAATTCACATTTTGTTGCAGATAGGTTATCTTACCTGATTCACGAGTTCCAACATACGTTTTTACTTCATCCATTTACCCATTGCCACAGCTCCAGCCCGGTTTTAGATTTGTTTTACCATTTTTATATGTTGAAAGATTCTTTGTGAGAAAGTGCAATCCAATTGTCTTTGAAGTGCAATATCTTTCGTTTTCGGATAGGTAGCAGAAATAAAGAGTATGCGTGGCTCAACAATTGAGATGTTACATTATATGGTCTTATCTGTATTTTAATATATAAAGATGGGACAGGTTGAAAACTATCATGGGCGGGGTACCAACAGTCCTGTCCTTTGCCCATATCTGAAGCCATTTATCTTGTCGTAGAGGGCTTTGTATTTAGCCATTTTGGTGTTTGTGATTGCAATTGACTCCATTTGTGTGTTGTTGAGGATTTTACTGTATTATATTTATACCACAATGATTTAACCGTGAGGATTTCAATCAAGGCTTTTTATTCTTGTAATGGACACAGTTTTTTGAATTTTGGATTTCGGTATCCTTGTAGGAGTTGTTTTTACTTTTAGAACTGTGAGGATAAATTTTTGGGTTGCATAGGCTTTGGTCGTGGTACATAGTATCAAAAGGTATGGATTTGAGTCTCATAAGAGTTTTTCTTAACATGGTAGATGAACTCCGTTTCGGAAATCGTATATGTGAACAAAATTTTTACGACCGTTCATGCTAATTTTGAAAAGGCCGCTAAAGTTTTAAAGTTTCAGGAGCTACGAGCTAATGGAGCAAATGCTCAAGGTATATGTCTACAAGGAGGGAGAGAGACCCATTTTCCATCAACCAGTGCTGAAGGGAATATATTCTTCGGAGGGTTGGTTCTTGAAACTCCTGGAAGCAAACAAAAACTTTGTAACTAAGAACCCAAGAAAAGCCCATCTGTTTTACTTACCTTTCAGTTCTCGAATGCTAGAGGAGACCTTATATGTACCTGACTCTCACAGTCACAAGAACCTGGTAGAGCATCTGAAGAACTACGTCAACATGATTGCAGCGAGATACAGTTTCTGGAACAGAACTGGTGGAGCTGATCATTTTCTTGTTGCTTGCCATGACTGGGTATGACCTTGCATATTTCCTTTTGCTTAACGTCAGTTATAAGGATTCATTGCACTGTTCCACCTGAGAAATAGAAAACCAACATGAAAGGAAAATGCATGAAAATACAAAAACGGAGGCAGTTTAGTTTTTAAAGTTTCCTTTCCTTTTGTCATGATTTCCTGGATCAGAGGACTGGCTCCAAACAGTATTTCCTTCTAATGTATGAAGTAAATCAACCATTTGAATTGTATTGGTTCTTCATGCCATAGGAGCAAGTCTATTCTTGTAGATACAGCTTTATGTGGGGTTGAGGTTCACTGCAGATATAGTTTCATTGAGGATATAGGTTTAACACTCCATGATTTAGAAATACAATTAGTGTATGATATGTAATGCTGCACTGTTAAGTGTGACCATGCAGTTTATTTGTGCATGTCATTACTCTGTTCGCTCATGCTGATTTTATGTTCATGGAACCCTGTGCACTATTCTGCGTAACCATGCTCTTGCTAGTTACTCCTTTTGTCCCATTTTGGTTTTATGAGTTTTCATGTCCTCAATTGTTTTTCCATTCTGAGAAGTTAAAGAACTAAAACCAACGAGATTCTAACTTTTGCTGTTTTGGGCCTTCTCTATTGATTTGAAGCACACGTCCAACTTCAATTGAAGGGCTGTTTTGGAAATTTCAAGTTTGTAATTTGCATTGATTGGGTTTCCTTAGTTAATAAGTTGGATTCGTCAAATTGGGATAGGAGTGTATATTCAGTTACTTCCAGTGCTACGCAAATTCAAATGTTATCATACTTTTTGGATGATGCATCTACCTGCACCTACTTGTGTCCAATGGTTTTAATATTTTCCCATATAAAAAATCCTTCTTTTGTCCCCAGGCCCCAGCTGAAACAAACCAAATCATGGGCAACTGCTTGAGAGCTTTGTGCAATACAGATATCAAAGAAGGCTTCAGATTTGGCAAGGACGTGTCTCTTCCAGAAACAGCCGTGCGGATACCTAAAAACCCCCTAAAACAACTCGGTGGCCATCTTCCATCCCAACGACGTATCTTAGCTTTCTTTGCCGGAAAAATGCACGGCTATCTCCGTCCTATTTTATTACAGCATTGGCAAAACAAAGATCCTGACATGAAGATCTTTGGTCCAATGCCCAAGGTAAAGAGTAAGATGAACTATGTCCAGTACATGAAGAGTAGCAAGTACTGCATTTGTCCAAAAGGGTATGAAGTCAACAGTCCAAGGGTGGTCGAAGCAATATTCTATGAGTGTGTTCCAGTTATTATATCCGACAATTATGTGCCACCATTTTTCGATATTCTGAACTGGGAATCGTTTGCTGTTTTTGTCCCTGAGAAGGATATTCCGAACTTGAAGAGTATACTCCTCTCAATCCCAGAGATGAAGTATTTGGAGTTGCAGAAGAGGGTTAAGAAAGTACAACAGCATTTTCTTTGGCATGCTAGGCCTGTGAAGTATGATATTTTCCATATGATTCTCCACTCGATATGGTATAATCGAGTTTTTCGAGTAGGACCCTAATAGAAATTAATTTTGTTGAATATGGAAAAATTTGGCAGCTACATGATTTTTTTGTTTATTTTTGAGTTAAGCGAGGAACAAAAATGAGGAGAATGAAATCTTGTAAGCAGCAGCAGTTTACTGTCATGCTGTCCTCCCCTCCCTTCTCCTATCTTCATTTGAGTTCATTGTAGTGTTTGGAAGTGTCATTATTTGATGTACATAAATTTTTACAGAAAAAGAAAATAGTAGTTCTGTTGAGTATAGCGTGTACTTATCTCTCATCTGGTTGTATCCCTTGACTTCCAAGGTGAGGTATGGGGTTCGTGTCTATGGAGAAACGTCGAACTCTCTTTGGTTGTTAACCCGCTAATTTTTCCTCTAATTCCAACTTGATGTTTGCAATATTGGCAAAACGAAAAAAATATTCTTATTATTGTTATCATTATTGTAACAGGATACCCAAGTTGGTGTGGATCAAATTTTAGGAGGCTAACTCACAGTTTGAATGAAATAGGGTAAAAGTCTAAATCAATTACTAGCTGTTGTGTGTTTGACTCCTGGCCACAACTGTGATAAAATTGTCCTACATATAAGCAAGTACTCCACTAAAATTTAGAATTTAGCTTCTTTTTTTTTTTTTTTATTTTTTTTTTTTAACACTCTAAAAGGTTGCTAGTCAACGTTCAGTAGGTACGCATGAATGACACTCCCACCTAACACTTACACTTGCATCAAGAAAATTGGTACTATTAAGGGAACCGGGGTGGGTTCTGCGCAGCGTACTGTGCGGCCCACCGCGCGGCTGCGCCAGCATCGTTCCAACACTACAACATTTGTAGAGTTTGTGTGAGCCACAAAACATAGCGGTCCGTTGGACTATTGTATCCTAAATGCGATAACTCAAAAGGAAAATTCTACCATAGCGGTCACAGGTCTTGTCATCTCCTTAAAGAGAGTGAGATATAATAATGTGATTAGCGTGACATTGCTTATTTTTTTCATCCCTTTGTCATTGGTATTTCCCATCGAAAATTTATACCCTCAAATTGATGTGAACTTTTTTTTTCCCTTGTTGGAAACCCTCAGAAGTGAATTTTGATATGGTCTGCTAATAACCTTATCCACTCCTCGGACCTTGAGATTGCCTTTTGGAAGGGGCCTATCTTTTCACCTTGGGAACTGTTTCAGATCCCCTGTTCCAAAACCCTTCTGTCCCTCTGTTGCAATGGGTTCGGTCCGTTGGATGGTGAATTCTATTTTTTTGTTTAAAAAATTTGTGTGTGATTCTACGGTCCAAAACCCCTTGTAAGAGAGAAACAGGGGGAATTTGGAACAGGAGATCTGGTTCCCTTGGGAACTAAACCATTTTTCATGCCGTTAAATGTCATAACAAAAAGTATGAAAAGCTGGCTTAAGCCATCTCTTTTCTTGCATATTTCCCAAAATATTTAGGTAAAAGTCATATTTTACCTAATTCCGATTCTTCTTGTCGAGACGAACCTATAATCACCAAAAGTTTGATACAAAACTAAAAAAAAAAATTTGACTAAAGACAACCAAAAAATCCTTAAACCAATGACACTGGAACGTGCTATATATACACTACACATATTTTGACCTATTTGATCTCACCTCTTCTATGAGTCTTAAATTTTCCAACTCAATTTTTTTAAAACCTACCATATATAGTTCTTGATTTTTTACCACGCACTTTGAAAATTCTGACTCCGCCATCACCTTTGGAGGTAGTTTTTTTTTTTGAAAATGTCAGCATATCATTCAAAACGCCATACGGCATCGATTACAACGAAAGACAGGAAAGAGACCAAAACCACTAACAAGTGACATGAGTACGGCGAAAAGAGCACTGGCACACCGACATCCACCGACTCTCAGACACATCTGCCGAAGCAGACCCGACACCAGGGACGTGGATTATGACATTACTCACATATTAGTTTGTTAGTGACATTACTCACATATTAGCTTTCCCCATGAAAAATTTCACCATCTCCTTTGTAGAAGCTGACAAATTAAATGCTTATTGCCTTATTGGTACTCGACACGTCGACAGTCGACACCATCAATTAACACACTTGCTTACTATATATGATATCAACATCATCAGAAAAAGAAAAGGACTTAACTTCTAGTGCTCCAATTGTGACAGTTCCATGAAGCTTTTGTTGAATGCATGAACATATTATCTGAGTGTACAACTTTTGTTGAATGCATGAACATATTATCTGAGTGTACAACTGGCACATTTGGCAGCTTATCAACTCATAGCAATATAAAGAGGCCCAGGCCTTGGGGCACCAAAAAACAACAGCGCAAAATTAAAATATATCAAGAAATTCTATTAACACAACTGTTTGGACAACAGAATAGAGAACATGTGGTGTGGCTTGATTATCAGAAAAAAAAAAAAAAAAAAAACATGTGGTGTGACACTACAATGGTTTTTGTATAATAGTACCGCATTTCTCATTTAATTACCGGTAAGAAAGTATCACAAAACTCTTTTTGGCCACTGTGATTACATATATTGTTATCTTTAACCAGACCGAAATTAATCGAGACAACAGAGGAACACAAGATAACCTGGTTATCCAATTATCAAATAAAAACCCAAAAAGCGTATCAAAATATTGTTATGCAAAATATTATTATGTAAAATTCTTCTGCTCCCTCTATTTTTTAATTTCTCTCTTTCCCTCTAAAATCTCTCTTTAATTTACCTGTTTCACCCTTATGGAAAATACCTGTATATATATTAGTATATAGAGAGAGAACTGTACTTAATTTCTCAATTCACGAATTAAATAATTTCAAAATAATTTTTCATTCACGAATTTCTCATTCACGAATTCGATGTGATTCAGTTCATCATTCAGTGCACTCTTTCTTCTCATTCATTCAGTAGCGGCAAAAGTATAATTGAGCTGATATGATTCATAAAGATTCGTGCAGATAAGACCTTAAAAACCTAGCTAGACCCTTTCTTTTTCCCTCAGAAAGCAAAGGTTAACAATGCATGATGTGTTTTTAATTACCCCCAGGGGTAATTAAAAATAACTGGAGTAACAATCAAATGATTACTAGCCACCTTTTCGCATTGTGGATTTTGTATTTTCAGATACTGTGGGTGATTGAGAGCCACGATAAAAGTCGAAACCACATAATAGATGCACAATTCCATTTTATCAGTTCGATTTGGAGTTATTTTTGTATTCTCGTTTTGTATTCTGGGTAAAAAAAAAAAAAAAAAAACCCTAAGCATAATTTATTTTGATGATTACTCTCAAATACTGCTTTGTTGCAAAATTAATTTTACGCACATCTCCCAACTAATTAGGCTCTCAAAAGTTACGCCCAAGACGATTGCCCAATTAATTAGAAATATATGGATGGTTGTACTCGCAGCGAGTTCAATTGGAGTTCATAAGGTCGCGTCGGAGATACTGCCGGCTCCTGCCACTTTTTTTTTTTTTTTTTTTTTTTTTATAGCAAAAACAAAAAATAATATTTTTTAGTAGAAGAATGACGTAGTAGAAGAATGACGGAGGCCAAAAAATCCTTTTTATGCAACCAGACTTTACTTTTTGCGTTATATCCATTCGAAGAACTTCAGTTGTAACTTGTAAGTCATCCAATTTGCTCATTTTGTTTATATTTATGAGGCCTTGCTGTGAATTACTGTAATTAGGAGGAATTTTCGGTGCGGAGCCGGCATCCTCCTATGTGGTGTCCGAACGCGCATATTAGTCGTCCAAAAGTATTTTTTGTATGTCTCAAATTTTGAAGAGAGAGAAGAGGAGAGAGAGAGAGGAGAGACTAGAGTGGGAGAAATTTGACCATCCACAATATTTTTGAATGGCCGAGATATGCATTCAGACACCATGTAGCGTGTCCACTCGGCATTGAGATATTTTTCGTGACATTTGGGATGACTTGTTGGGTGCAATTCAGGCTGGACTAAGTTTGGGGACCCACCCATGATGTGACAAATGTCTTGGCGGCTGAAACTAATCCGTAGCAAAAAAATCCAACTACCTCCACAGAAGCAACAATCCCTTGTGGGAGTCCCCACATGAGATTTTTTTGGATATGTGGACTTTAAGTGATTGAGAGAGTTTTTTTCCTTGGTGTAATTATATTTTTTTGACAAAAATAAAAAAGGAGAAGAGAAATTAGAAAAGTCATTAATAAAGATTTTTAATTTTATTTTTTTGTATAAATTTTGGATTCAAGTATACGTCCTCGCAATGATGCACACATGAATTTCACTGTATAGATCGAGAAAAATATAACTAGCGAGCAGAATATTAGTGAATGTAAACCCTAGAACAAAAAAACTCCCTGTTCATGTAAGAGAACCATGCATGCGCAACGGTTCGTTACAAAAATAACACGCAACAATAATAAATTGTTTGTCCGTGTACGTCGCAAAGGGTTTATAGTCGTAATTCGGGTTGAATTCTATTGATTCAACCAGTTTATAGACAAGGGGTTCAAAATTAAACACGGGGTTTAGAATTTTTGTGATGACATTGAAGTATATGGTCCCCATTTTTTTTGACACAAACTTGATGGGAAAAAAGATGAAAAACAACCCAATAGTCGCCATTTGTCCTTGTCCTATATGAACATTATTTCATCCCTGTAAGTATTCATTTCTTTGAAAATGTACAATTCCAGTTGCAATCACCATATCAATTATTTCAGAAAATTCCAAGGCCTACACAGTGCAGTACATACCACATTTTCTTGTTCCCCTTCCAATTCACATTTTCCGGTTCCCCTTTCTAGTCCAACTCTTACAATTAATGTTGGTTGAATTGTTGTATTTTGTAGTTAGTTAGGACTAGTGCTTTGATTGCGCGCTCTAGGTCCATTATCAAAAAATTAAACAAAAGAATACATGTAATAAACGTGCATTAAAACGTGAAGATCTACAAAAAGAAAACGTGCATTTTTCGAATTTTTCCGCATAGAATTAAAGATCTATATTAGTAGTTTAATTTGGTGCAAAAAAAAAAAAAATGCGTTGAAATACTTTATTTTTTGATGCGAAGAAAATTGTAAAGCCAACAAACCATTCAAGTCATAACTGATTTGGTGAAGGGTAATTTGGTCATATTACCGTACAAAAACTTGACATCCAAACTCTTTGCGAATCCAACAAGCCAGAAATGTGAATACAACCAGTATACAATTTTCCAAAATTTTCCGCATTAAATTAAAGATCTCTATTAGTAGTTTATTTTGGTACAGAAAAATAATAATAATTATGCGCAGAAGAACCCTTTTTTTTTTATCCGAAGAAAATTTCAAAGCCAACAAACCACCAATAAGCCAACAATGTAAAATATTTTGTACACAATTTTTAAAAATTTTCCGTATTGAATTAAAGATCTCTATTATGCGCATAAAATTAAAATTAAAATTAAAATTAAAATTAAAATTAAAGATCTCTATTTTTCCGTATTGAATTAAAATTAAATTTTTTCATATTGACTTAAAATTTTTCGTATCGAATTAAATTTTATACACAGTTTTTAAAATTATGAGCGGAAGTATTTTATTTTTTTATCTGAAGAAAATAGGAAAGGGCATAAATCGTTAATACCACAATGAAAGGAGACGCGCAACCTAGGCCCATTACCTAAAAAAACGTGCATTTTTTTGATCAAAACATTAAATGCTTTTGTACACAGTTTTTTGGATTTTTCACACCAAATTGAAGGTCTCAATTAGCACTTTAATTTGGTGCAAAAAAAACAAGAAATTATGAGCGACAATACTTTATTTTTTGCCCGAAAATTGCAAAATCCAAGAAGCCAGCAAAGTAAGATACTTTCGCACGCACTTTTTCAAAAAAATTTGCATCGAATTAAAGATCTCTATTAGTAGTTTATTTTTGTGCAAAAAAAAATAAAAATTGTGCAATGAAGTACTTTATTTTTTGATTTGAAGAAAATTGTAAAGGCTACTCATAACTAATTTGGTGAAGGGCAATAGAGTACAATAGAGTAATATTGCCCTAGCAATGTAAAATACTTTTGTGCACAATTTTTCAAATTATTCCGTATCAAATTAAAAATCTCTATTAGTAGTTTAATATGGTGCAAAAAAAATAAAAATTATATGCGAAAATACTTTAAAATACTTTCGTACACACTTTTTTTATATTTTCCCGCATCGAATTAAATATCTCTACTAGTAGTTTAGTTTGGTGCAAAAAATTAAAAATAAAAACTTATCCGCGGAAGTACTTTATTTTTTGAACCGAAAAAAATTGCAAAGCCAACAAACCACTAATGTTTAACTGATTTGGTGAAGGATAATTTGGTAATATTGCCATACCAAAACTTGACAACCAAACTCTTTGCAAACCCAACAAGCTAGCAATGTAAAATACTTTCGAGCATAATTTTTTAAATTTTCCCGCATTGAATTAATGATCTCTATTAGCAATTTAATTTGTTGAAAAAAAATTATGCGCGAACTATTTTATTTTTTTATCCGAAGAAAATTACAAAGGCAAGTCAGCGACAAAAAAACTAAATTAAGTGAGGGTGTAATGGTAATATTGTCGTACCACAACCAAACTCTCTCTTTATATATAGTAGGATAAGCCGGTAACATTTGATAATACAATATTGATGCTATTTTTCTCCTTCCTTAATCAACAATTGTTTTAACTCTTACCGAAGTTAATGTAGTTCTTACAAGATAGCTGTATACTCCCTCCGTCCCAATTTAAATGTCTGCTACGGGAAACCGTGCAACTTTGACCTTAAAAAATAAAATACTTTCAGAATTACTTCTTAATTTTTTTTTTTACCGTTCAAAAGATCTCAATGAGTACTTTTTAGTGGTGAAATTTTTTTGAAAAAAATATCTAGAAATATGTTTTCTTCTAAAGTCAAAATGACACGACTTTACTTAGGAGATATTTAAAATGGGACAGAAGGAGTATTAATTAAGTTTTTTTCTTTTCTGGTGTGATCTCCAGTAAGCTTCGTTCAGTCCATTAAAATCATAGCTCAAGCTCTTTTAATTACACGAGGAACTGAGCTTAAATGAACTTAACCGAGTCGCTCGTAAATGGCTTTGACACAACGAAATTTACGAGAGACTAGTTAGGGTACTAGTCCAAACGAGATAAGTTCTTGAATCCACGAGACGTTCTTGAATCCACAAGAGAGAGTGAAAATTCTTAGAGTATGTTCATTAATTGGATGTTTAATGTATGTATGCTCTGGACCAAATGGTTAGTGCTAATTTCACTTGATCTTGGTGTACTTTCTTTTATTACGAGACCCCATAAGTTTAATCTAAGCTTTTCTATCTCGCTTCGGCTAATGTTTATTTATTTTTCCTAATTAAAACACTTTACTCTTGAGCCCATTTGGTTAAGTATGAAGGCCTTGTTGGCCGGTCATGTGTCATGATCCCTAATGAGGGGTCTAGGGATTGCGGGACGTGACACCCTTAGTCACCTCTGTTTGACCATCATGACCATCAGTCTGTGGATATCCGCACAGTAGAGCTTCGCTTCAGTGAGGTACCAAACATCTTCCACAAAGTTACCCAAAAATGGCTAAGGAATTTCACATCCTTATCAGAAGTGATAGACTGGGGAACCCCATGCAAACACAATACCTCTCGAAAGAACAAACAGGCCATATGGGATGCATCGGATGTCTTTTGACATGCAATAAAATGCACCATCTTGGAAAACCTAACTACTATCACATGCACAAAATCCATTCTCCGCTAGGTTTGAGGCAGTCCTAGCACAAAATCCATAGACAAATCCTTCCAAGTTATATTAGGAACATGTAAAGGTATATAAAGACCAGTATTTTGATACTGACCTTTAAATACTTGACATACATAGCACTTCCGCACGAATTTTCCAGCATCCCGTTTAATTGAGGCTAGAAATGCGTCTCCTCTAAGCTGGCAACGGTCATGTCTCTTCCCAAATGACCACTTAATCCCCCACCATGAAGGTCTCAGATTAACTTTTTCTCAAAGAAGACCTTGGTATACAGAGACGATTGCCTCGGAATAAATAGCAATTAGTGACATGAAAGTCACTATTTGATCGATTCTGAATGCACATCGCCCAAATCTCCTTGAAATCATTATCTTCTGGGTACAGTTCCTTCAAGAAATCAAAACCCACAATCTCATGGGCCAAAGTCATGAACAGTTTGGCACGACGAATCAAGACATAAGCCACGCAATTCATCACCCCAGACTTATGTCGAATGGTAAAAGAAATTTTCTGAATAAAAGTAGCCCAACGCACATGCATACTATCCAACTTTTTCAGACTGTTGATGAATTTCAGCACTTGGTGGTTAGTGTACAATACAAATTTTCCTTTGAATCAGATAGTGCTCCCAATGCTTGAGAGCATGAACCCCGGCATAGAATTTCTGGTCATAAGTGCTTCACTTTTGCCTTGTTTCATTTAGCTTCTCACTGAAAAAGGTCATTGGTCGCTTTTTCTTGGGAAAGAACAGCTCCAATACCAACCCCACTAGCATCACATTCAACCTCAAAAACCCTTTCAAAGCTCGGTAGAGCTAGGACCAGTGCAGTGCACAACTTTTCTTTCACCAAGATGAAACTCTTGTCCGCTTCTTCTCCCCATAAAACTTCCCTTTTTTTAGACACTCCATGATCGGCGCAACAATGGTACTAAAATTCAGAATGAACTGCCTACAGAAAGTGGCCAATCCATGGAAATTTTGAACCTCGGTAACAGACTTGGGAGTTGGCCAATCACGTATAGCACGAACCTTCTCATCATCCATATGAATACCCTTAGAACTCACCACATAGCCCAAGAACAATAAGCATGCTTGTCAAAGAACTGCACTTCTTGAGTTGAATGTACAACTTATTTTCTCGCAGCACCATCTACACTTGGTGCCCGTGCCCCTCGTGGTCATCTTCAGATTTGATGTTGATAAACTTCCCCAAAAAAGGTCTTAACACCTGGTTCATCACTCTCATAAAAGTACTTGAAGCATTAGAAAGGCCGAATGGCATAACCAACCATTCATAGAGGCCGTCCTTTGTTTTGAACACACTCTTCCACTCATCCCCTGGATGGATATGAATCTAATGGTACCCACTCCATAAATCAATCTTTGAGAACTACTTTGACCCATCCAACATATCCAACATATCATCCAGTCAAGGTATTAGAAACCTATACCGAATGGATAAGGGAGGAAGGTTCATGAGCTAAATTTAATATCTTCCTCTTTTCTTCCCTCTTAATTGTTAATATTCTGGTTGGAGAGGACCCTCTCTGACAATGTAAATAACTGGACCGTCTTGTTTTAGAACACATTTATTTGTCTTGAGAGGAAAAAAAAACCCCGCATCCTGATCAACATTGATTTGTCTCTCGATAGATAAGTAGTGATCATGGGTGTATTGATAATCGGTCAATATAAGTTTTGACATGAATGACATTTTTAATGAGCTATATAAATTGAACGATTTTTTATCATTGAAATGAACCTAAAACGTAACAAGCTCTTAAAAGCCCTAACAACATTTTCAGTTCCCATCCTTCCTCACACAATGACCACGAGTAGCAACTGAAACCCTCATCCTCCTTAACCCTTCTATTTGCATATTAAACAACCCGTTCCCATCCCCATTCATAGCACATCCATGACTCCCCTCATTTTAACGTGCAACCGCAGCCTCTTCAGTACCACTGCTAAATCAGGTTGTAGTCAGCTCCACAACCATCACTTTCCCCTATGAGCAAGAAGCCTGAGGATATTTTGGTAATTTATGAAAAATAAATAAGTTATACTAAGGAATGTGGGGGTGAAAATAGAATTTCATTTAGCCATGAGTATTGAGTCCATGGTTCATCCAGATGGGTTTGCAATCAGGGGCAGACCTATATATGGGGGTAAGGGCACATGCCCCACTTGATGTTTTAGAATTTCATTAATATTCCTACATAATTTAATTATAATGCTAAAATTTATGATAGTGCTCCAATAAATTTGTCTGAATTCTCATTATGCAGATATTTGTCTAAATTTCCTACATTGTTTTGTGCAAACACATGTCATTAGTTGTGTTAATTATAAGATGAAAATACTCCAATAATTAATACTATCGGCAAAAAAAAAAAAAATGTATTATTGTTGGATCAGGTGCTAACCAGTTTACCTAAAAGCAATTGTTGTTAAGGAAAGACGCAACTTAATCTTAAAGGGCAACACAAAGCACTACACTTTGTTGTAGGCGAAGATGAGGCGCTTTGCAATGCTGCTCATACAACACCTTCATGTCCTCGATTTTCAACCTAATTCAATAAACATTTTTCCAATAAAGTAATCCCATATTTCCTCACATAATCATCCAAAAGATCTCCTCACAACGTCCATATTCATAACAACTACAAGTCTAGATCAGGTATCCATACGCCATGAATAAAAACATAAGTAAAGTGATTAAAGTTATTACATTTGGCCCAAATGTCAAAAAGGATGAATAGATAGAGTTACAAGGTTCTCTCTTAAAAATAAGTTCATAAGATAAATAAAATAACTCTTCATGCTTTTCATCAAAACTATGCACCACAAGCAATCAAATCATGCACCAGAGTTGTACCTGAAAATGATAGGGTGAGCTACACTAGCGCAGTAGAAAATCTTGTACTAAATTTAAATGAATATGCAATGAGATGAGCAATATAGAGATATGGTAATACAAGGAAATCAACCATTAATGAGTGTCCAATCATGATCAAGGTAAGAACCAAAGTGTCCATGTATTCATAAACCTCTTTACGTTAATGAAATTCCTTTTATTGTAAGTTCACCAACTCCACTCATAGAGGAATCCCCTTGGATAAATACATGCGTTAATTTTTTTTTGATTTTTATATATAATTTGATTTTTCTTTAATATTTGTCGGTAATTGAATCATCAATACGTAACTAAATTAAATGAAAATTCACTTAAATTAGTAAGGAAATAGATAACATAGCTCAATGAAACAAATAAATTAGGGACAACAAATTTTCGACTAAATATAAATATGTTAATCTATATAGTACATTTTTGTATAGTATAAAACTTTTCTGCAGGTTTTTGTAACAGATGAACTAAAATCCTGAAGCCGCCCTTAGAAATCGGAGTTGCTACTATTACTATAATTTTCTCTTAGAGAGCAACTATTGTTGGTTGCTTTGGTACATTTGCTACTGTATTTGGTGCTTGAAGATTTTCTACTGACTAGTCTTCAACTACTCCCTTCGTCCGGATTTGTTTGTTCACAAATATATTTTTTCATGTCCCAAAATGGTTGTCCATTTTCAAAAGTCAAAAGGATAAAATATGAAAAAATTACTTTTTTACCTCTTTCCTAAAACTTAGTAAAATAGCAACTCAAAAACAAATTTGAAAAAAAATATATATACACTGCCACAACAGTGGCGCCTCAAATATGCAACAATGAATCACTTTTTTAAATTTTTTTGAGACTTTCTTCTGGCGCAGTGGCGCCAAAACTTTCGGAAGTGGGTAGTATTAGATGGAGGGATTGAGGGTAAAATGGAAAATTAACAAACTCAAAAGGTAATGGAAAAAAAGTTGGAATCTCCAAAACGGACCAATAAATTCGGATGGAGGGAGTATTTTCTAGTGACTTGCTTAATTACATGGCATGATTCATTAACCAAACACTACTTGACAGCTAATCTTTAGAGCACAAATGTTTTACTGAGTTGCATTCCTTCGATCATTATCCAAACCAAAAAACGGAATGAACCGGTCAAACTGAGACAAATCAAAACGGTACATATTTGGTTTTGTTTGGTTTTTAAAAAATACCCATACAACACTAAACCGAACTGTTCACACTCCTACCCACCCCCTTTTTATTTATTTATTTAAAATAATCACATTTTCGTGTCAATTTGCACACCATGACTACGGTTGCAAACGAACCGAGCTGCTCGCGAGAAGCTCGTGGCTCGGTTCGATAAGTAAACGAGCCGGGTTCGATAAGTAAACGACTCGAGCTCGATTTTCAAACGGTGGAGCATGTGGTTTAATTCGATGCAAAGCGAAGAACCTTACCAGGGCTTGACATGCCGCGAATCCTCTTGAAAGAGAGGGGTGCCTTCGGGAACGCGGACACAAGTGGTGCATGGCTGTCGTCAGCTCGTGCCGTAAGGTGTTTCTGCTATTTTGGACCTTAGCTCCAAGGAACAATATGCTACTTTCTAAACCAGAGTTCTTGAACAGTGAACTTCTGATATTCACGACCAAGAAGTATTAGATTTTCTTTCGAATAGGTCTCTTCAAGCTCTAGCAGATGGGACAAAACTGATTTTCAAAGAGATTCTTCTTCCATCTCGAGGAGATACTCGTTTATTCAGGATTGAGCCATCCATAGCAGTTATATCCATTTTACCTCTAGGATCGATGATCAGAGAAATTGACTGAACAATAGAAATAGGATATGCGTTGAGGAGAGGTATAAGTAAGTAGACCAAACAAAAATTTTCACAAAAAGATCGAAAATATCTCTTTTCTTTTTCTTAGTCTAATCATAATCTTTTATGTTGTTTATTACTTTGTCTTGCACTCAAATGTCTGCCCCACCCGTCCTTTGGGCCAATTGACACTTGTTTGGGTAGGACTGAAGATTTTAATATTTTAGTAATATTATTGAGATGCTAAACTGGGAAAAGATTACTTTTCTGGGTGTAATTTGGCTGATTTTTCAAAATGATTTTAGTTTTCCAACTCAATTTTGATAAATATAATATTCAACGAAACAAGAACTTTATATTAAAGAAAAGGTAATTAAGATTCTCTATGCAGATTTCACAAGTGCTCCACAAGATCTGTTTGGAGTTGTGAATGAGTCTCTCTATCTCTAATGCGATTTTCCTGTTGCAATATAGCCGTACAATTTAATTGAAATATAGCCGTTAATATGTTTTCATCACGTATGGATAAACGGATAAGTTAGTTTGATTGAGTGTTAAAAAAAAAAAGTTTTTTTTTCTGGATAGAAAGAAAAAATAGAGTATGGTTGGATAGATCATGATTAAATATATTAAACAAAGTTTTTAATTTTTTTTGAAAAACATGTTACAGTCATACAACAAAAAATATACATAATTTAAGAATAAAACGCATATAAGAATTGAATTTGATAAGGGGGAGTACTTGGGCCCGCACAAGCAGTGGAGCATGTGGTTTAATTCGATGCAAAGCGAAGAACCTTACCAGGGCTTGACATGCCGCGAATCCTCTTGAAAGAGAGGGGTGCCTTCGGGAACGCGGACACAGGTGGTGCATGGCTGTCGTCAGCTCGTGACATAAGGCGTTTCTTCGCTATTTTGGACCTTAGCTCCATGGAACAATATGCTACTTTCTAAACAAGAGTTCTTGAACAGTGAACTTCCAATATTCACGACCAAGAAGTATTGGGTTCTCTTTCGAATAGGCCTCTTCAAGCTGTTGCAGATGGGACAAAATTGATTTTCAAAGAGAATCTTCTTCCATCTCGAGGAGATACTCGTTTATTCAGGATTAGGCCATCCGTAGCAGTTATATCCATTTTACCTCGAGGATCGATGATCATAGAAATTGACTGAACGATAGAAATAGGATATGCGTTGAGGAGAGGTATAAGTAGACCAAACACGAATTTTCACAAAAAGATCGAAAATATCTCTTTTCTTTTTCTTAGTCTAATCATAATATCTTTTGTTGTTTATTACTATTACTTTGCCTTGCACTCAAATGTCCCATCCTTCGTCTCTCCCACTTCTCCTTTTGAGGCAATTTAAGATTATAAAAAATGGGCCAAAAATTTGAGATATTTTTGTACGGGAGGATTATTTGTTTATGGGTTTTGCTAACGTGTATCCAATGGATACACAATAATCACACATACAAACAAAAAAAAACACAACTCCAATACACCTTTTATATTTTTCAATATACTTTCACATATTTTAATACATTTTTCACATATTTTAATACACGAATGGATAAAAACAGGGGGTGGATTTTATCAAATGTTGATAAAATCCATTGAAAAACTCAGCCTTTTAAAGGGTGAGTTTCCGAATGGATTTTATCAAAATCTGATAAAATCAAGCCTTTGATTTTATCCATTCGTGATCTAAGATTTTATCAACTTTCTGCACGAATAGATAAAATCAAGGCTTGATTTTATCAAATTTTGATAAAATCTAGATAAAATTCATTCGGAAACTCACCCTAAACATAAACGGATAAGTTAGTTTGGTTGAGTGTTCAAAGAAAAAGTTTTTTTTCTGGATAGAAAGAAAAATATCCAGAAAGAAAAATAGAGTATGGTTGGATAGATCATGATTAAATATATTAAACAAAGTTTTTAATTTTTTTTTGAAAAACATGTTACAGTCATACAACAAAAAATATACATAATTTAAGAATAAAACGCATATAAAAATTGAATTTGATAAGGGGGAGTACTTGTTTATTGTTATTACTTTGTCTTGCACTCAAATGTCCCGTCCTTCGTCTGTCCCACTTCTCCTTTGGGCAATTTAAGAATATAAAAAATGGGCCAAAAATTTGAGATATTTTTGTACAGGGGGACTATTTGTTTATGGGTTATGCTAACGTGTGTCCAATGAATACACAATAATCACACAAACAAACAAAAAAAAACACAACTCCGATACGCCTTTTATATTTTTCAATATAATTTCACATATTTTAATACATTTTTCACATATTTTAATACGTTTTCGTAATCTTAACGTGTGTCTATTAGGCACACGTTAGCATTTTCCTTTGTTTATTTATTACTTGGTCTGGCACTCAAATGTCTGCCCCACCCGTCCTTTGTGCAATTTAAATAATCCTAAGGCCAATTGACAATTGACACTTGTTTGGGTGAGACTGAAAATTTTAATATTTTAGTAATATTATTGAGATGCTGATCCGGTGAGTGTAAAAAAAGTAGGATTAACCTGCTAAACTAAACTGGAAAGGATTACTTTTCTGGGTGTAATTTGTAGGCTGAGTTTCCGGTTGCTAAAATCAACTATAATTTTAGCAAACGAGTTCATCAGATGCTAAAATCACCAATTTTTTGAGGCTAAAATCAACCATGATTTTAGCAATTTAGTAACGCATTTGGTAAAATTATGATTGATTTTAGCAACTGGGTTTGTTAAAATATTTTGAAAAACTCAAGCTAATTTTATAGACTCATAATCGAATTATGAATAAAATATTCCTGAATTTGTATTCCAACGCATACCATAATTAGATTAGTATGAGGATTTGGGAGATTATCCAAAAATAATCAAATTTGTTTGATCATTTGTAGCAAAGACTACTGTTTCAGGTCCCTTTCACTTCCTGTCCTTCACACACCCCCATTTCCACGACAAATCCCTTCTCTATCTCTACTCTATCTCGTCTCGAGTAATTATTCAGTAGTTCCGGAGCATAGTTACTTAGTGCTCCAGATCACACATTTATATAGGGTCTAAATACGTTTTTTTTTTTTTTTTTGGATCGGCAAATATTTATATAAAGGGAATAGAAAAATACAAACGGAACAAAGGAAAAAGGGTGAGAGGATGATAAGGAATCAACCAAATTAACCCAAACAAAAGCTCAATAGCAAACATTGGCTAAAGTAAAAAACCATGGCAACACACCCGGGGTTGCCCCAGTGGTTAGGGCGAGTGCCTGATTTTAGGGGTAGTCCCTTTGATCAGGTGTTCGATTCCCCACAGGGTGAGTATTTGTGCTAAGCGGGGGGCTGTGATTGGTGTGGGTTGCTCCAGCTCCCTCCGAGGTTTGGGTCGTGCAGTGAGTCCAATTAGTGGCTTATTGTAGGGCTGTTCCTCGGTTATCAAAAAACAAAAAAAAAAACAAAAACATGGCAACAAAACTCTGAAATTGATTCAGCCTAATTAAATCCTAGAGTATAAAATACGAATAAAAATTGATGCAGATTGGAGCCAAACAGATGTTATACTTTGGCACCATGAACAGAACTGCAAAAACTGGCAAAAAAGTAGAATTAGAACCGTCCTTTGCCCTTTAAAATGCTTCAATACCGGCGGCGTTCATCCGAAAAAGTAGAGATTAAACCGGATTTGCCCTTTACTTTATGCCTTTTCAATAGTGGGATGCATTCAATAGACAGGATGATAAACAGTTTTTTAAAAGAGTTTGATAAACCTGAGATATTGGATGAAAGTAAGGGGGTGTTTGAGGCTCTTTTTTAGCTTTTGATTTTTGACTTTTTGGTTTTTGGGTTTTTTGGCTTTTGGTCAGAATGAGTTTTGGATGTGAGAGGAGTGTTTGGGAGAAATGTGCAAAATGTGTTTTGGAAAGGGAAAATGAGAAGTAGAAATAAAAAAGAGAAGCTCTTTTTGATTTCTCCTGGAATCCAAAATTTTGGATGAAAGTAATCTAAAAAGTTTCAAGACAAAACCACTTTGTCAAACCCTCGGGGTTATGCATCATTAACAGTCTTCAAAACAGAGAATAACATCCCACCAGTAGTTTAATGTGATTAAGAAACAAATGAACAGTAAAGCCTCCTTTTAGCTGCAAACAGGTAGTACTAAGATTGTAGGCTCCACAAAAACAAATTTGTGGTTGTGAATTATCCCGGAACACCGTGTGGTGACTGTGCTAGGGACTACCGAATAATTACTCCAAAAAACTCGTGGTTGTATGTTGCTGGAACACCATGTGGGTGGCTGTGTTCCGGGACTAGTGAATAATTACTCCCCAACCAACGCTCGTCTTTACGCGTGTCGAGCTGTCTATAAATATAGAAACACAAGGATTTGGAAAAGAATAAAAAAACTGGGACTGGGTCGGGCCAGCAAGAGAAAGTACAGTATGAGTTATGAACATCAAAATTCAGAATCAGAAAGCAGCTGCTACTACTGCAACACTTCATCGTCTTCCCCATCCTCACCCGGGTCTTTCACTCAACCCGACCCAAATTCAGAACCAAACACACCAACAACCAAAACCAAAAAGGGCAAGCGGATCATGCGAGACAACAGCAAGCACCCGGTCTACCGGGGGATCCGAATGCGGACTTGCGGCAAATGGGTGTCCGAAATCCGGGAGCCCAGGAAGAAATCCCGGATATGGCTCGGCACCTTCGCCACCGCGGAGATGGCGGCGCGTGCACACGACGTGGCAGCCATGAGCGTCAAGGGAAACTGCGCCGTCCTCAATTTTCCCGAACTGGCCGGGATCTTGCCCCGGCCAGCTTCTCTCTCGGCCCGCGACGTGCAGGCCGCCGCGGCACAAGCGGCTGCAATGACTGGTTTCGATTCGCCGTCGCCATCGACGAAACAGTCTTCGTCAGCGGCGGCGTTGTTGTCGTTGGTTTGGGGGTCACCCCTGCAGGCTGCGGGGGCGAATTCGGCTTCAATGAACAACTCAAATCCACCGCCGCTTACAAAAAATGGTTCAGCGGCGGGGTTGATGTCATTGGTTTGGGGGACGGAGATGACTGGTTCTGATGAGTTTGGTGACATCGTTGAGTTGCCGAGTTTGGGCACGAGTTACAAGTCGAGCGAGTTGAGCAGGGAGGATGTGTACGAGGACTTGGTGGATGATTGGGTGTATCCTCCTCCGCCGCCGCGGTTGGAGTACGGGGGAGATGATGATTGTGAGACGGCGGAGGCGGAGAGAGCAATCCAAAGTAGTTTCGAGTCCTTGCTGTGGACTTATGATCAGAGCTGAAACTAATGTCAATATTATATGACATAAGCTTGTCGTGTTTTTTTTTTTTTTTTTTTTATTTATTTATTTTTCTTCTTTCCTCTTTGGGGTTTGTTTTTGAAATATTTTCTTACCCTCCCCTTGTGTGGTTTGGAAGAAAATAAGAAAGCAAAATTTTGAGGTACAGAGAAATTATCCTTCCGTTGTTCACTCACTCTCTCTTCTGCAATTTTCCGTACTGTTCCTTTCTTTTCCAACATGTTCCAAATAGACCTCGGGCCATGTGTTCACGCTCCTTAAAAGAGGGTGAACAAAACCCTCGTTTCTATTAGTTAAAACGTGTGAATTCCACCATAAATTGATATTGTGTTTTTATCAAAAAATGTATTACAAAAGTAAGTATCACATTACTTTACTAATTCAAACTATATACGAGAATATACGAGAGAGGGTTTTGTTGATCATCTTGAAAATTACACTCGGGTTATGTGTAGTTGTCGACCGCATCACTTCTGATGCCGACGTATTTGACTTGTAGCCAAAGTTAATCAATCAATATTCCGGCCAAAACACAACAGCTTCAACCATTAATTACTGCTCGTATAAAAATCTTCCGGTTGTAAAACTCAAACCGAACCTAGCGGCCGGGCGATGTTCCACCGGGCGCTAAAAATTCACTAGAATATCTGGATCCTTACGTTGTTCAGATGAAAGTAAGAACAAGTAGTTTGTGAATTTTTATTGCTTTGAAAACATGGTAACATTAACAACAAATTATTTTGGACTAACTGACACACTTGGCTTCACGAATGCAATTTTTCGGATACGAAACAATACGTAACGAAAACTGGTCAATATGCATACGATTTTTATCCTCGCGGGTATATCGTGGTGTAATGATGTCATAAACTACTAGAATCTCCCTTTCCTTGGTCCCTCCCTTTAAAAATGTTCCCCTATGGCCGAGGATCCAAAAACCGTTATATCAGTGGATTTATAAACTACTATAAATCTCCCTTTCCTTGGTCCCTCCCTTTAACTCATTTGTTATGTTCCCCTATATAATTGGCTAATACTTCTGCAAACCATTTTCTAATAAATGCACATATATTTTTTTGTTTGTCTTTTAATGAAATTTTTATCGTAATTTTTTAAATTTATTTAAAAGACAAGAAAGTGAGTGCGTTCATTAAAAAAGAGATTGTGAAAATCATTTCCCGTGTATATCAGTAATTCTTAATCCGTGTCTTTTTACATTTTACTACTCCCTCCGTCCGGATTTGTTGAGTCTATTTTGATAGTTCGTGCCATTTTTCAAATAATTATATCTTATAATTTATAATGTTTTATGTAATTTTAAAAACATTGTCTTATAAAACTAATCGAGATCTTTCAAACAAGATATATATTGAACATGTAATTACCATGTTTTTATCTGGTTATAATAGAACGAGAGACAAATAAATCAGAGAGCATTATTTATTGTGATTACTTTAGCAACTCATTAATGCGCCCCTCTTGCGTCACCTTTGGGTAAATGGCTTCCAATGGAAAAAAGCTGAAATTTTGAAAGTCCAACACTACTAGTACAAATTAAGCAAGCAGTACTTCTCTCTCTTGCTCTCTCTCGCACGGATGGCACGTTGTGGGACAAGTTGGTGGCGCTGCACTCAAATGGTGTACGGCTATCTACGAATGCCACTAAGCTAGAGTGTGAGAGAAGGGCAAGCCCACCACTATAGTATAGAGATCACATCCAACAAATTATCTTGTTTGGTTTGGGTCTCGAGACTCACCCTGCACGGTCCCCAATAAAAATTTCTTTCTATCTCTATCTATTCATTATCCCCAAAAACCTTCCTCAAAACCTAAACCGAACAAAGCTTTATATATTCTCTCTCTGATTCAATAAGAGCAAGTTATCAGACCTTTTTTTTTGTTCGATGGTTAAAGATGTCCAGACAAACTTACACACATCGACGAATCCTCTTCGCTCGCCATCCATGCCGGGACTAGATAATTCACAATAAATTACTACTTTCCAGAGTAATCATTCAGTAGTTTTGGGGCACCTTTCTAAAACCTTTATCCACTTAACATTTATGTAGAATACATATAGTCATTAGTACTGGCCAATAATCCACCTATTTTGACTTTATTAAAAAAAATTTAAGTTTTGACCATAATTTTACACTTGTTAGATTCGTCTTGTCGAGAGGAATCCAGAAACCACAAAATCTTGATGCAAAACTAACAAATGCAAAAAAAATTTGAATAAAGACAAACGAATAATCCAATAATCCATAATCTGGATTATTACCTAAAGGAGGCCTAAAGCCACACGGGAATGGGAAGTGAATAAAGGTGTCGGAGCACAATGCGGGGCCGGCCATCTCAAGTTTTTTTTTTTTTTTTTCCTTCACCATGCAAAATATCTAGTGAATCTTGTTCCTAAAGATAATATCGAAATGCCTTTACCATATGCGACACCAAAGTCTTGATGCTCACCAATTTTGCTCCCTTTCAATTGAACAAGGTTTCACCATAAGCAATGCTAACTCGACACGTAGTCACGTACGAGAAATCCAACCACTGTAGGGTCCCATTTGTATGTTTGGAACGTACTTCCCACTTGCTTGCAAACAGGCCGAGGGACCATCCAAAACTTGTCTTTCGTTCATACTTTCTGTTTCTCGTGACCAGGGTACTACGTGGAGTAGCAGGGCCGGCTCTAACGTTTGGATTGTCCAAGCCCGTTCACGAATTGGTTGTCCACTTAATATCTAGTAATAAAAATTCTTTAACAAATTTAAAAAACCACACCAAAAATACACACATTTATCCAAACACTCACATAAATTTGTGGGGCTCACTCACATAAACTAGTTTGTGTGGATCCATACATTTGTAAGAGTGTGTGTACATGTGAATGTGCATTTTGGGTGCGGTTCTAGACTTGTTCCTATACATTTATAAGAGTGTGTGTACACGTGGATGTGTATTTTGGGTGTGGTTGTGGATTGGGGAATATAATGGATCGATTGAGTAATACGGAGTAACGAAATAAAGAAAAGGAAAAATGAAAAAAAAAGGATAACTAGTAGTCCGAACTATGCAACACTGTTAGAAACTTAATTATATTTATACATAACTAACAGGATTTTTTTTTTGGTTGCCCCAGCCCGGGGGTTGCCCAAGCCCGGAGGCTTGCTGGGCTTACCCATGGGCCGGCCCTGTGGAGTAGTATTTTCAAACTTTTCTCCCACCTAATTTACGGTCACATGTACCACATGACTGATTTTTTGGTTTTTTCGCTTTGTTTTTATTTAATTTTTTTTTTTTTTATTAGTTTTTTCGTCAAGTTTTCTTGGTTTATAGATTCGTCTCGACGAGACGAATCCAAAAAGTATTAAATTATGGTTAAAGCTAATATTTTTTTGAATAAAACCGAAAATAAACCAGTTTATTAGTTTAATTTGGCTTTATTAAAAAAAATTAGTTTCGACCATAATTTTATATTTTTTAGATTCGTCTCGAGACGAATCCATAAACCAAGAAAACTTGACACAAAACTAACAAATGCAATTTTTTTTTGAATAAACCAAAAAATCAAAAAACCAGTTTTTTTTTTTTTGCCAAATCACCATGTAGTTAACTCTGTGTGCGTGTGTGTATATATATATTTTTAAGAGTACCCGTAAAAAATTAACTTATTCAGATATCGGTAAGGGGCTTGATCGTTTCATTCAGTTTATATCCTATCAGATTTATAAACAAATACAGATCAAGTTTCTATTGATATTCTAGATCAAGTTTCAACTCTATGTAGCTTGCACGTGTTTTTATTGGTACGAAAGTTACAATCAAGCCCCCAATTTGCCAACTGTTTAGACTTGCATGGGAATTAGTTTATTATTGGATAAAGAAACGGGTACAGAAGTAGTGGTACAGAAAACGAACCGATCGCGCTCGGGAACCCATTTTTGGGTCTCACACGAGTGATCCGAACCGTTCATTGTTCTTAAAACATTTTGCCGAGGGGCCCCACCAAATTTCATCGGTTCAATTTCGGAAATATTCTGTACAGAAGTCACAAACCAAAGTTACTGTAGAAACGAGTCAAACCAAAGTTCCACCGTTCCAACAAAAAAAAAGAACGCGATCGGTTCATTTTCTGTGCGAAATATTCTGTACGGGTAGCACTGTCCTTTATTATTAGAATACGAGACAAACAAGGAAATAAAAAGGTAGACAGAATGTACGATTAAGAAGCAATGATTGGTCACTACTGAATTAATATTGACTCGTATCGTACTATAAAGAAAAGGGTTTGATTCTTGCTGCTAATTAAGCTTTTGGCAAGTTGGGTTCTTTGATTGTATTTGTAGTACCAATAAAAACATATGTAAAATTATTAATATTTTTAAATCATTGTCCAAACGCTGATCACTTTCTTATGAATCGGATTAGTATTTGGTTTTTAAAATTGTTTCTTTGAAAATCTTACTATACGGTAGTTGTTTGAATTTGGGGATAGAATTTTAGTTTTTCACTTAGTGAGGTAGTTGTTCTATGGTCTTGGGGCACTGTCACGTATGCCTCAACGCCTTTATTTATTACACCCAATGCAATGTGTGATGGATAAGGAGTCGGGGCGTAGTTTCCCAAGACCATATAATAATTTGTCGTGTGTAGTGTTGTTGATATATGTGTTTGTAGAATTTTGGTTAATTTCTTGGAAGGAAAATGCAAGCGTTATTGATAAACGAAAAATGCTAGCCTCAGCCCTTAGAACAAAGGATAATGTGTAGTGTAATTAAACCCCTGTTTTTTTTTTTATCGGCAAAAAAGAACTATATATAAATAATAAGGGAAACAACTAACTAGAGCAAACAACAAAGAAACTAGGGCCGGGTTGATAAAAGATCAACCAAAATGAAACAAAACTAGAAAAAAGAAAACAAAATGGTCGACATGACCTATAATCAAATTACCCTAGATCTCCAAAGAACTTTCGCATGCCAGAAGACTCCCAACCACAACAACCACAGCACAATCAACCAGAAAGCTAACGCAGTTAGGATAGAGTACATCTCGCCAATTTCGGTCTTCTAATACCATATAAGCATCTTTTAATATCTTCCACCGAATAATCACGTATAGCAAAGCATACCTTAGTCCACAAAGCAACTTTAGTCTTGATGCTATCCACCAATTCTGCAATATCCACCGGTTTAGCCTTGAAAATAGCATTATTCCTTGCCAGCCAAAGAGACCACAATACGGCAAAAAAAAAAAAATTTCCCAGCACCCTTTTTCCACACTTATAAAATTGTGTGCAAACCACCAATTCAAAAGATCAACTAAGATTGTGTGCAAACCCCTGTTTTAGCTACTAATTTCAACATCTCATTTTCACTAAAATGTAAATGAAACAATTTTATTGCTAGGAAATTAATGTCCATAAAATATCCTAAGGCTTTTCAAGTTGAAAGAAGTGACGGTGAGAAACTTGTGGCTAGGAACACTGATGGGAGTACTAATTTGGCACATAGGGAGTATATATACAAGGCATATCCAATTATCCATGGGTGGTCCAATCAACGTTTTTACCAATAAATTTTGGAACTGATTTTAAATTTTGGATTTTAAAATTTCTTATCAAGAGATTTTGAGGTTGTAGGGATTCTTAGAAGCTAAAAAATGGTTTAAAATCTGATTTCCGGAAAAGCTGGATCTAAGGTTCTTTTTGGATCATATTTTCTAATCTACGCATTCTAAAGCTAATTTTCAAATCTTTTTTTTTAGGATATCACGTCGCAGACACATCGAATAATCTTATATTCAAACACATATCAAACTTAAATCAGAAATTAATTAAGAAGCTCTCATGGCTCAACTTTGCCAAATTACCCAGAATTTGAACTTCAACAGTTCAGATTCACACAGCAAAATCTGGACTGTTGAAGTTCAAATTCTGGATACCCATTCTTGGTATGTAGCAGTGCTCTAGCCAATTTCCATGGGTTCATTTTTCTTTGACAATTTCATTGACTTGAGTAAGAGATACAACAAGCATCAGAGGAGGATGACAAAATAGCATCATTGTCAAAGAAATGCCTACCAAACAAGGTTGGCTCATAACACCCTACCAATCATATGCTCCCAAATCTCCGAACTAGGTAGGCAAGAAAGCAACCAGAGAATCGAACACACTACCACAAAGAAAAGGGAGAATGAGAAAAACTGTGATTTGATTACAGTGCCGTCCCATAAAGCAAGAGCATTAACGGGATTTTTCTCATTGCATTTTTATTTTTTTGTCTTGACGTTGTAACTTTATTACTACTATATATATGTATTGATCATCCCTTTTCCATTTTCTTCTTTTCTTTTGCCTCATTTAATTTGCTTCTTTTTTACTGCCTCGAAAGTGAAAAAGATGGTGAATGCATAGATAGCAAAACTTGAACGCATGCTGGAGAGTAATGATTCTTACATATGTTTTCACCACACAGTACTGGTTTCATTCTTCCTTTGTACTACATTCTTACCGTCATTTGGGTTCATACTATTTGTCTTCCCCATTGTTCTAAGTCCAGCCATTCATATTTTCTCATGTTTACCCACAGTGGCGATTCCAGGATTTCGGAAGTGGGGGGTCATTATAAACATCAAATACCTTTACCAACCATAAATAAAAGAAAATATCATAGCAATAGCAACTAAAAAGAGGGAGGATGAAAGTTGGGGAATTATTCAGTGGTGTCAACCCTAAATTTATGGGGGTTCATCTATGAATTTCCTAAAAAAAATTAACAAAGTAGTAGTAATTTTTTTTTCCCGCCACCACATTAAAAAAAAAAAATGTGGCGTCACCCTTGTCCACCCAAAGAAATTCTAGACGATTATATTTTACAAATAATAGATGATCCCAAATTGTTGCTTCTAGAGTACTTTTGAACGAAAACAAGATTAGATCATCTATAATTTTGGAGTATAAGTTATAGTTCACTATTTTAGATAGAATTTGACACGCCAATCAATAGGATTGTGGCACAATGTTTTAGTATTCTGTTTTGACTAGGTTCAGAGTTTAAGTTTCAACTCGTTTTAAAAGTGCACTTTATGTGTATTGAACATGACCGCTTCAAGTATTTTTGTCTTAATATTAACATTATAAGACAATTAAAACCTTATGGTTATCATGAATACTTATTCTATTAATTCAAAGATAATTAGTAGATATGTACATTAAATATTGGTGACTTTGATTTATTAAAGAGTGAGATCCTCTTTAGAGTCAATATTCTTGATGACTTGGCTCACGGCATTATATGTATGTGATACATATTAATTATTAATGCAATCGACGTCTCGGTAGGGATTGATGCATGATACCCTCTTGAGTAAGCTTAGACGTTTGGATTATGTCAAACCCTGCAAGTTGATATTTGTATCCGACATATCAAATAAATTAAGTGGAAATTCTCGAGGTATTTTATAAGATGTTGATTAAATAAAATTGTTAGTAATTTAATTTAATCAATGGGCATCTGCAATCCTAAGGTGGGAAGATTTTTAAGTATGCAATAAAATGCATGGAGCTTGAAATTAATTTGAGATAGAGATTGTAGTGCAATTATACTTTCTGAAGTGGGATGAATTATAATTGTATAATAAGTAATATAATTCAATGAGAATTAAGGTTTCATATTTCGTTCAACAAACCAAGGGTGGTTCAACAAACCAAGGGCTATCAAAGACTTCGGTAGCTGCAAAGCAATTTAAATTTAACAAATGTGATAAGAGTCATACTTATGAGCTAGCCTTGTGAGTTAGTTTGAGTAACCCATTGAAGACCAAAATGAAACAAATGGTTAGCTAAATATATATTAGCAGCCTCGCCTAAGAGCTATTAATGTAGAGAGTGCACTGAGAATGTTATTACATAATCTTTTCCTATCGTCCCTTCAAAAGACGGGTTTTAGAATTTCTAAGGGTACGGGGCGCGCGTTGCTTGAGAGGAGGTCGCAGGTTCGATTCCTAGCGGAGGCGGAGAAGCTGGAATTGGATTCCTTCTTTTTTTAGTTTCAGGGAGTTTTGGTCAGAATAAGCGAGGAAAAATTTCCTCGCCAATTGTTCCGAATAGGCGACAAAAAATTTCCTTGCCAATTGGCAGGTTAGGCGAGGAAATTTATTTTTTCTCGCTAGAATACCTTTTGCGACGACCTTTTGGCTAGGAAACCTGGCGAGAAAATTTTTCCTCGCCAATTCCTCTAGCGCGGAAATTTGGTGCTTTGGCGAGGAAACTCAATCCTCACTGTAGACATTTTTTCTTGTAGTGTGATGAGTAATAGAATATTGATTCGTACCCTAAGGAAAAAGATAATAATTTAAATTCACTAATACAAAAAGGTATAAAGATCACGCTTCAAAAATAAGAAAGATCTCAGTTTTTATAAAAACGTGATAAAAAAATAAGAGTTAGATTTTTTTATCACGGTTAAGTACATAAACCGAGATGAAATATAGTTTTAATCTCGGTCACATATAAAACGTGATTAAAAATAAAAATGAAATTAAGCTTTAATCTCAGTCGTTTAAAAAGCGTGATTGTAAGTGAGAGCTTTAATCTCAGTCCTTTAAAAAGTGTGATTGTAAGTAAAGTGTGATTGTAAATAAGAGTTTTAATCTTAGTCATTTAAAAAGTGTGATTGTAAGTAAGATGAGATAATTTCATTTTTATTTTTAATCACGCTTTATATATGACCGAGATTAAAACTGTATTTCATCTCGGTTTATGTACTTAACCGTGATAAAAAATCTAACTCTTTTTTTATATCACGTTTTTACAAAAACTGAGATCTTTCTTATTTTTTCTTTCTTGCTAAAGAAAGCTCAGAATGTGAGGATATTGGAAAACGGTTGGAAGTAAAATTTTATTGGGAGAACAGTTTCAATTTGATTAAAATTATTGAGTTGGAGGATCATAATTATGCTGAGAAAGAGAATAGGAATCTAGATATTTTGATAAAAGGGAATTTTGCTGAATTGGAAGATGGGACATCCATTCTAAACCAAAAAAAAATTATTGTCAGAAACTCATAGAATGTGTGTTTAACCAAAAAAATGTCGTCGTAACCAAATATTAAACTTTCTCAAACAAGCTTGGAAACTATAAAAGTACATAAAGCCAAAAAAAATCATAGTTAATGTTCACGAAGCTAATATGGGCAAGTGAAAGACATCCAAAAACTATTATACATATTAAATAGCTCAACAACATAATGAAATGCATAGCTGGTGAAGTGGATAGGTGTTGGTTGTCTTGTGCAAGAGGTCAAATGATCAAATCTAGATGGAAGCAAGTTTAGCATGTAAGGTAGTTTTTAGATGCCTTTTGGAATTAGCAATGAAATTTTTTTCATCATGGTTTTTCTAATTTTTTTAATCACGGTTTTACTAAAAACTGAGATGATTTCTCTATAAACAATCACAGTTTTTTTTTAATCACAATTTTTCATAAGTTTTCATCACGGTCTAGAACCGTGACTGAAAGATGGGGACTTTTATAATCACACTAGCTTAGATCACGGTTTTTCAACCGAGATTAAAAGTACAAGATCACACCAAAAGACCGTGATCTTTATGTCTTTTTGTAGTAGTGATTGTTTATCTCTATTGCAAGTGTTTTTATTGTTTGCGAGAATGAAGACAGACAGAGATTTTGATTTGGACGGATTCTCTAGATGCATAGAAAGTTCCATATCCAGGGGTTCGTACCGTAAAAAAAAAGATAATAATTTAAAATTGTTTCTCTCTTGCATGTGTTTTTATTGCTTGCGAGAACGAAGACAGACAAAGATCTTGATTTAGACGGATTTTCTAGATGCATAGAAAGTTCCATAACCAGGGGTACGTACCATAAAAAAAAAAAGATACTACAATTTAAAATTTCTCTCTCTTACATGTGTTTTTATTGGTTCAAAAGTTACAACCAAGACCCCGATTTGCCAACGGCATAAACTTGCATGGCAACTTTATTAGCAACTAGAAGTTTAATTATAAAATATGATGAATAATAGGAGTAGAGTATTGATTCGTACCATAACGAAAAGGATTTGATTCAAATCACACATGTAAGTAAGTGGGTCGCAAGGTAGAACATTTTTGGCGGTGTAAATCAAATTTTTCTCCAAATCGATTGCATTGTGCTATGTGTCCATGTTCTATCTTTTGGGATCACTGTTTGGACACATGACACAGTGTAATAGATTTGGAGGAAACTTTAGTTTACACCGCCGGTATAAAAAATATTTTCTCAGGTGGTAAACAGAAGGTTTTTATGTTACTAAGGCAAAAGCAATTGCGTAAATAAAAGGAATGAATTTGTGTTTGATGGATCACAACCTGTGTGGGAGGAAATTACAGAACTTATCAAGATTAGAGTTGCTCTTTGGGTGAGAACCAAAAATGCTGCTGCTCCTTTTCCTGAAATGCTGATCTTGACTGTTTGTTTGCTACATATATACTAATCTATCTGTTTCTCCTTATTATCTTTTTTTATTCCAAAGTAGGGCATGTCCTCTTTGGTGTCTTGGTTCTGCTTCTTCATATCTGTTGGTATCTTGTCAACTCTTTTGTTTAGTCTGGTTTTGGTTGCCCATCTTGTGGTGCGATTACTAATTTTGGTGATCCCCTTTGATGTGTTGCCAATTTCCTGTCCTTTTAATCTTTGTACTAAGCTCAAAGGTTAATAAAATCTATTTTTCTTGCTGTTCCAAAAAAAAAAAAAAAAAGGCAAAAGCTACGAACCACCCTCTAGGCATTCCATTGTGTGTACCGCGTGTTAGTTTTACTGAATGACCAAGATATAAAGAAAATACCCATTGTGCCGCATTGTATAAAGGGACGGAAGGATCGCATGCAAACTTGTTTTCTAAGAAACTTCGAGTGTTTGGGAAACTAATTTTCAGTTTTTATTTTTAATTTTTTTGGCTTTTGGACTTTTTAGATTGTAGTCATATTGTATTTTAAATTTGGTAGAACGTTTACGAAAAATGTATAGAATACATTTTATAAGTCTTTTGGTTAATTAAAACGGGAAAAAGGAAAAATGAGAAGTCCTCAAACATACTTTTGGCTTTTCCTCTCCCATTTCAAAAACCAACACGCATTCTCACATAAAGTGTTTTCCATTTTCCAGTCAAACAACTCAAAACTAATAGTGAAAAATTGAAAAGTAAAAAAGGAAGCATCCAATTCTTGTTGCTAATTACTAAAAGTTACCGTACTAATTTGATAAGAGTTTGTACCGTACTAATTTGATAAGAGTTTTTTATCGTGTAATTTCATAATTTCAATTTATATACAATTTACAAAACAACACCATGCACCATGCACAAAAAAACCGGAAAAATTAAAGGCACAGATCAAATGTGTACAGACCGTGTCAGACTTGCTGGGACCCACTTTTGGGTCCCGCAAGCATTTTCGATTCAATTTATATACAATTTGCTTTGATCTGCATGAAAAACTGATTTAAAGGCACAAATCAAATGTGTACAATCAGACCGCCTTTGGACCCACGTTTGTTTGAAGTCTTTGATTGAATCTGAAAAATCTTCCTGCTTTCTTTCCAAATTTTTTTTCAAAAAAAAATTGTACATATGTATTGTTCTCAATCGGACGTGTGTAAGTGGATCCCCAAGCTGGTCTGTACATATGTATCTTGTACATATAGAAAGGTTCCACAAAAACGCACACACACAATGCAGCGCGTGCAGTGTGTGTGTGGCTATGGAATTGTGAATTGTCGATAACTTATTAGAACGAAACTGCGCAATTGATGGATAAAGGATATAGACAGCGTCATTAGGAGTATTTGACAAGTCATCATTTCCCTTTATCCTTGCATTTTTGTCTATCACGGGAATCTAATCGTGTACCTAATCACCATTCGTTTATGGAAATAATTTTATCCTAAGAAATATCCATAAAAATCAATGACTTTCTGAGTAGCATTTGTCATTATTAGGATGAATATCCCAAGGCTTTTTGACAAAGAAGTGGACGATGATGGGCCATAGATCTTGGGTGGTTGAAAATTAAGTCACTGACACTCACAACTTGTGGCCACAAATTTTCGATTAAAAAATAACATGTGGCCTCAAATTTCAAAGCCAGATGTGATTTAATATTCGGATTGATTGAACACCTCCCCAACATGCTCGAATCTAAAAATATCTTCTCACAGCATCTCCACCAATTTCAGCTAAAATTTAGTTATTTTGCAGTAGAAAAGTGTCATATAATAATATATATAATTAGCGTAAAAATATCACCACTACCCACCAGCCTAGCCATTCGGCTCAATAAAAAAGAAAAAAAAAAACCTGAAAGTGGATCTCACTCTCCGACACACTCGTCCGTTGACCAGTGAGTGCGGGCTCCGGCAGACTCCGCCGTTGATGAGTCTTACACCGTTGATATCGTCTCGAGGAGATATAAAACCTTCTGGTCTCAAATAGATTTTAGGGTATGACATGAAATTGTTCTAGGTCATTAAGATGTAATTAAAAATGGGAAAAATATACTTCATAAATGTGATTTTATTTTTTGATAGTTATAAAATAAAATAGATCATTTATCATTTTCACTGTCTCTTGAATTATTTTTTTCATTTATCAATTGACCTTGTGTATTTCAAAGATAACAAATGGTTCATAATATCCAAAAAAAAAAAAATTCACTTATTTTTTGGCAGGATACACTATTCAAATATCTGAAAAGCAAATGTTTAGATACAGTTTTTATGCAGTTCTCTGGCCCATTTGGACATCAAGAATGAGGCCATATGGATGAACTTTGGATAAAGTTTAGATGGAATTAAGGAACGTCAAAAGAAAGCATAGTTTATTAGTGGGTTTGTTTCTCACACAATTGAACAGATTTGGGTGGTCAGGTTGTAACCAAGTAACTTCATGTGAATCCCTAGTCTCGGCATGAATGAGTTGCTTTTGATCAGACCGGACAAAGAAATTAATTGAGATGCGCGTAAACTGGTCCGAACACTCTGAATGTTGATGGGAAGTGGCTTGGATGCTTTTTTTAATTATGACATCCAACTGCTTGATGGATATATGTGTGTTTGTTTTTTTCTTTTCCTTTTTTTCCTTTGATGTTATCTTAGCACATGATTGTTTGTAGCGTTTTTGATGTACCACCTTGTTGGATTTATATTCCTAGTTTTGATGCCGAGGTTCAACCCCCTCTCGATGTCCCTTGTCGAGCTAATCAAAAACATATTTTCAAAAGTAATTAAGATTCCTGATCTGGTGTTATTGGTCACAGGAAAGTCACCCATAACACACCCAGGGTTGCCCCAGTGGTTAGAGCGAGTGTCTGACTTTAGGGGTAGTCTCACAGATATTTGATTCCCCACAGGGTGAGTGATAGGCGCGTGAAATCCATGTATTTAAGCGCCTAAGTAGGGTAGATTTAGCATGTTAGACGTGCGGTTTAAGCCTCATTTTCCATTTAATGCGTGCACGTGGTTGGATTTTGTATTTGTGCTTAAGTGCAGGAATTTGAGGTGTTTTGGAGTTTTTGGGAAAGCATGCACGTAGACCAAGAGTGAGAAAGGCTGAGGAGGCTAAGTGTTGGAGCGGATTTTACATGAAAGTGGTCGAAAACCGTCGGGAGCGCTACCCCATTTATCTAGAGCGCTCAAAGTGGGCACAAAAAGGTCCAAAAATTGAACAGAAGGTTCTTGAGCGCTACACCAAAAGGGGTGTAGCGCTACCGGTTTGCGGATGGTCAACGGTCAAAGCAAGGGCAGCCGGTCAACGCGCAGGGGTAGCGAAGCGGTAGCGCTACCCCATTTCTTGGTAGCGCTACCGAGTGGCTTAGTAAGGCCACTGAACGGCACCGTTTGGCCTATGCGCGGAGGATTTCGGGAATTTTCGTTCGGATTTCATTAGGATTATTAGGATTAGTATATATACTTATGTTTTAACCCAGATTAGGGGTCCACGAATTTTACCTAGGTTTATCGTTCTTCGTTTTTGCGGCTACAATTTCCAGCATTCAATTTTCCAGCAAACACTCAAGTTTACTTCAGATTTCCGGATTCCTAGCTTTGAATTGATGCTCTGGTGTTATTAATCAAGTTTATTCCTTTCTCGCAATCCGTGGTATTAATTTCTGTTCTTATTTTCATTCTTTAATCATGTTCAGATCTAGGGTTCATGTTATTCTTGCTGCGTTTTTAATAATGAGTAAGTAGTCGTATTGAGTGCGGCCGCGGGATGAAGGTGTCCCGTGGCTAGGCTAATTTATGTTCCACCTCGGTGCCGAATCATTTTAATTAATGCGCAATTTTTGAATACGAAAGTTTTTCTAGCAAACAAACCCTGGCATTGCCAATTCCAAATGCGCGCAAGAAATTGGTGACAAGTGGTGCGCATTTGTTGGGAACTATTTTTCATATTTCTAAATCTATTGATTGAATAATTGTGGCCCGAGTGAATGTGAATTAGTCTAGCTGCGGACACCGTAGTGCCCACGGCTGTGCTCTCCTTTTTTAAATTCAGAGTCCAGTAGTAAATCAGTTCAATTTAGTTAATTAATTAAATCATTTGAGCGAGGGGTGGCTACCTGAGAGCCAATTACAAACGTAGAGCCGACATTGTTTGAGTTAAGCACCGTAGACCGTCTCTGTGGTTCGACTTCGGTACTTCCGGATTTATTGTGCTGCACCGGTCGATAGTCCTACGCTTGGGACGAAATTCTAGTTAATTATTAATCACCCGAACAATCAAGCATTTTTGGCGCCGTTGCCGGGGACGGTGACGTGTGTTCAAACGGTGTTAGTTTAGTGTTTGTTTAATTTGTAGTTGAGTCATCATAGGTAGAGATAAGCAAGTCGTACGTAAGCCTGATCCTCTCTTTTACCGTGATCGTACAAATCGCTTGGTTAGGATAGAGAACAGGTCGAGTCAGTCAGAGTCTTCAAATTCTTTGTCAGAGTCAGTAGAGAGTCGGTCGGAGTCCATTACCATTAGTGGACTCTACATAGATTTACCCGTCGAGTCAGTTAATTTCAATAATCCGCTTTATCAGTCAGAGTCAGAGTCAGAGTCAGTTTCCGAACCAGAATCTTTTGAAATGGGAGACCAGCAGGTAATTCAACAACCGTCGTTGAGGCAGCACTTGAATCCCGAGAGGACCACTCCTCCCGGGCCGATAGTGTTTCCTCGAGAGACACAGGAGGCACGCAATGCCTTCACTGTAAAACCTGGTGTCCTGAATAGCCTCCCTAACTTCTATGGGAGAGAGTCTGATGATCCGTACGAACATGTGCGGACGTTTGAGGGGTTAGTGCGCAACCTGGCGTCTACTACCCAATACGACAATGTCTGCCTCAAGCTGTTTGAGGCAACTTTAAAAGATGGCGCACTTAGATGGTTCAGAATGCAAAAGCCTCAGTCCTTCACCACATGGGCGCATGTGCGTGACGCGTTTTACAGAAAATATTTTTCTGAGGCTAAAACTAATAGTTTAAGGCGTCAAATCCAAGGCTTTAGGCAAGAGAGGGGAGAGTCTTTTGTGAAGGCATGGGAGCGTTTCAAAGATTTGCTCCTAAGAATGCCACACCCTGGTTTTGAGAAGATACAGTTGGTCGAATTCTTTCACCTGGGTCTCAACGCTGAGACAATCCAGCACATAGAGTATTCGTGTAAAGGGGACGACTTCTTGTCCAAAACTGCGGATGAGGGTTGGGATTTTCTGGATGACCTAGCAGATAGGCAGAGGGCGTTAGAACCCTCTGATTTTGATCGGTCCGGACCTTCTGGGTCCAATGTTATCCCCGTTACCATACGTGACCAGCGACTCCAGGCCCAAGTTGAAAAGATGGTGCAGAAGCTAGAGGAATTAGAAGTTAGGCAGACTCGTCCAGTGCATGAGGTCAGTATAGAGGAAGTCTGTGTGTGGTGTGATTGTAAGGGGCACATTACAACTGCATGCCCCAGATTTTTAGCTGCTAAGGGAGCGAGTCAGAATAATCAGGAAGAGGTAAATGCTGTGAGGAATTGGGACCCATACTCAAATACGTATAACCCGGGATGGAGAGATCACCCCAACTTTGGGTGGTCAGACCATAGACCCGCAGGTGGAGGTCAAGCGCAACTCCTTACACCGCCTCCGCCGCATCAGTTTCATCAGTCCCAAGCACCCAGGCCTCTGCAAGGCCAAGTCATTCCTTATAACTACCAGTCACAGCAAGGCAGGGGGGGAGGCCCATCCACTCGTGGTCCGCCCCCAGGTTATGCACAGATTGCACCACCCCGTTTTGAGGATTCCATGAATTCCCTAATGCAGTCTCAGCTGACATTTCAGACTGATACCAGGCAGCAAATTGGGGCCCTTACAGCCCAAATGACGCAACTCACTGCGGTGATCAGTCAAATGCAACAGGAGAACGGTAGGTTTCCGGCCCAAGGTAGTCAGGCAAGTGCCCATTATGTGGGAAATTCTGCAGGTCCCAATGTTCAAGGGCAAAATCAGGAAGAGGCTAAAGCTGTTACCATTCTTAGGAGTGGGAAAACGATTGATAAGACCATTCAGCCAACACTAAGACAGGCTCCACCCCCGGAGCCAGTTATTGAGCCTGAGGTCATTTTTGATACTGCTGAGGTGCCTCGGGAGGAAGTAGAAGAGAGAGAGGAGTCACCTGAAGTGGTGGTACCTGAAGTGGTGGTGCCTGCAGCTGCAGCCCCCACGACTCCACCACCGCCAGCTGTACCAGTAGCTCCATTTCCCCAAAGGCTGGCGGTGAAACCTAAGCAGAGTATGAACCATAAGATGTTAGAACTTTTTATGAGGGTACAGTTCCCTATTACTTTGATGGAGGCGATTGAGTCTTTTCCCCAGTGTGCGAAGGTTCTGAAGGACCTTTGCACGACAAAGCGTAAAAATCAGAACAACGTGGTTCTGACAGAGCAAGTGAGCTCCATTCTTCAGACTGAGATTCCTGCCAAGTGCAAGGATCCAGGGTGTCCCACCATCCCCATAGCTATCGCAGGTCAGACGTTCGATAAAGCGTTGTTGGACTTGGGGGCGAGTGTTAATTTGCTCCCTTATTCCGCATACTTGAGGCTAGGCCTAGGCAATCTGAGAGCTACTCCTGTCACACAGCAGTTGGCAGACCGGAGTTTTAGGGTGCCCAAGGGTGTGGTAGAAGATGTGATGATTCAGGTAGGTGAGTTCCAATTCCCTGCAGATTTTATTGTCCTAGACACCTGTTTAAATCCTGAGGTTTTAGAGAAGACTCCCATCATTCTAGGTCGTCCTTTCTTAGCCACCTCCAATGCTATTATGAATTGCAAAACTGGCAAGGTTCAGTTATCTGTTGGCGAGGAGAAAATGGAGGTGGATGTTTATAGTGTTAGTACTATGGGCGAGGATGATGAGGAGGTAGAAGAGGTGAGTTTGATCGACGTGCTCGTTAAGGAGCACATCGATCCAGTCTTGTATAACGATCCTCTGGAGATTGCTCTTACCACCGAGAAGGCGTCATCTCTAGATTCTCCAGAGGTAGGAAGTCTGCTAGAGATGTTAAATGTCGAGGATTCTATTGAGGAAGTATGTGGGGTCTCTTATGACCCAATGTTAGATGCAGGTTGAGTAGGCTTTATCAGCCATGTTTTGACGGGTAGCTCACGCGTACCATGCTCTTCTTTGAGCGTGGACCCGACCCCTAGCATAAGGGGTAACCATCATTGACTTGGTTTTGTTTATAGCTTCGCACGCCGCTATTAAAATAAGGATCGTGTGCCCAGCTCCGGTTAGTAAGGGCAATTTATGTCTATTCGTGTTATTTATCAATTTTCCTTTGCAAAAAAAAAAAAAAAAAAAAAAAAAAAATGTTGGTCTTGTATAGCCACCCACTCTTCAATTCAAGTTGGGGGATGGGGAGAAAAGTATGACACGTGAGACTGCGTGAATGTCTGGAGGTGTTCTTTATTTGTTTTCTTTCTTGTTGTGGCCCGGCTTCCACGAGCGGGCGGTACTGACGTCATTTGTTGCCTAGTAGGTAGTTGGTTCTTCAGTCTTTTGCAGGACGAGCATGCTACCACACCAGCCTTGGTAGTTTGGGCCTCTCCGCCGGAGTGAGTGAGGCATTCAGGAGCCTCGAGCAGGGGTGCCACGAAATGTGGCGGTTGTCAGTCCAATAAAGCTTCGGCGCGGCTCTGTGTGACTAGCTGTGGACCTCTTTAGGTCCGAAGGAGCGGATCCTGGGAGCAGTTCTGATGACGAAACGCAACAGTGATGGCAAATTCCCCATACATCAGCCGGGGTCATGATGGTTGGCTGCCATCCGACGGTCCATCTCTTTCCCTTATTCTTCTATTTCTATGTCTGTCTTCATGCTCTGAGGACAGAGCAATTTTCAAGTTGGGGGAAGGGGTGTACTTTGTACACGTTATTTGTGTTTTGACTTTTGAGCGTTGTTAGTCGGTTAGGGGTTTAATTTTTGAATGTGGGGATACGATTGTTATGCTTGTTTGTATGAGTTAGGTGAGCATGCTAGATTCTTGTCTCATTGTTTGCCTGTTTAACTTGTTCACATGCATATACCTGGCTTCCATGTTTGAGTATTTTCCGCACTTTAAGCAAGTTTGAGTAGGTGTTCTCACGGTGTGCACAGTATATCCTTAAAGCATCCCATGTTCCATTGTTCTTCACTTTCCGCACTTGCACAAAATAGTAGGCGTTTGTACCACATATCATAGTTTAATTATTTTGCATGCATGTGTGAGAGTTGGTGACGTGCTTAGGGGATGAAACAAGGCCATTTTTGCATGATTAAACTACTAAATGTGTCCCATTGATCCCATGTTAAACCAGTCTGTGTCAGTTCCTGTGTCAAATTTAGGAGACCGGTGTTTGGGTGGTGTGTCAGTTCGGTGGTCCAACTCTGTGCACATTTTTAGAGGCCTGAAATCAAGGAGCATTGTTTTTGAGATTTGAATATTGCTTGTGGATGCCATGTGCTTTGGACAACCTCTAAACCTTAATCCATTTCTTTGTCCCCCCAAATTAACCCATCTTAATGAAAAGAGAGGGGTGTAAAGACAGTCAATTGACCCTTTGACCTGTTGCTATGAATTTCCAAGTTTTTCGAAGAAAAAGAAAAAAAAAATAAAAAAAAAAAAAAAATCAAGAAAAATCAAGAAAAAAAAGAAAGAAAAAAAAAGAAAAGAAAAAGAAAAACGCAGTCAAGTTGAGGGGTACCATCCGATTCTTCCCCACTCTCTCTCTCTCTCTCTCCACCTCATCATTCCCATTTTCCCTCTTCCTTCTCCCCCATTCAAACCTTAACCACTAAACCTTCCAAACCTAAACTCACCAAAGTGATGGAACCCTAAGAGGCAAACTAAGCTGGAATTGAGTTATGATTTCGAGGATGTGATCACGAAAGAGTGTTGAGCACGGAGTTGGACATGGTTGGGGTGGTGGTGTTAGTATTATGGACTGTTATTTCATGTGTGGTTTAGGTTAAAACTTTGTTACTTTATGTGTTGTTTTATGTTGGTGGTGTGCCCGTAGTATGTGGGTCGGTGGTTTGAGTTGAACTTTATCTGTTATGTTTTTATTTGTATGGTGTTATAGTATTAGTTGGTATTATGTGTGATCGTGATTGTGTTATCTGTGTTGGTGGCGGCCAGTCTGGGTAGATTGTCCATGTGCTTCTATAGGCCGCCACCCTTTGCATGTTATCTTTCTCTTGTTAACCACGGTCATTATAAGCTTAATCAAGCCCTTAGTTGACCCGATGCACGTCGTTTGACTCTCCTGCATGCATGTGTTATATTTGGTTATGAATGTGTGGTATCTTGATTCGTGAGTTTTCATTGCATAATTCGGCGTTGATTTGACTGGCACGTGGCATTTCTGTTCATTCCACGATTGATCGCCAGGCGCCTCACATGGGATGTAGAGTGTTTCAGTGAGTATGAGTGATATTGTGGCACGTGGAAGCACTCTATCTTAAACCTTGTCAAGGAATGGAATTGTTCGAATTTTTGTTAGAGCATGCATGTGACCGAGTTGTGGGTAGTAACGAGATGATATTTAAATTGTTCACTGGATTTTGTACAGGTTGCATAACCCTCGTATCCCTTATTGAGTCGTTGTGTTGTTTTTATTCTTTTCGTTTCGTTCGTTACTAGGGACTAGCAACGCTCAAGTTGGGGGATGTGATAGGCGCGTGAAATCCATGTATTTAAGCGCCTAAGTAGGGTAGATTTAGCATGCTAGACGTGCGGTTTAAGCCTCATTTTCCATTTAATGCGTGCACGTGGTTGGATTTTGTATTTGTGCTTAAGTGCAGGAATTTGAGGTGTTTTGGAGTTGTTGGGAAAGCATGCACGTAGACCAAGAGTGAGAAAGGCTGAGGAGGCTAAGTGTTGGAGCGGATTTTACATGAAAGTGGTCGAAAACCGTCGGGAGCGCTACCCCATTTATCTGGAGCGCTCAAAGTGGGCACAAAAAGGTCCAAAAATTGAACAGAAGGTTCTTGAGCGCTACACCAAAAGGGGTGTAGCGCTACCGGTTTGCGGATGGTCAACGGTCAAAGCAAGGGCAGCCGGTCAACGCGCAGGGGTAGCGAAGCGGTAGCGCTACCCCATTTCTTGGTAGCGCTACCGAGTGGCTTAGTAAGGCCACTGAACGGCACCGTTTGGCCTATGCGCGGAGGATTTCGGGAATTTTCGTTCGGATTTCATTAGGATTATTAGGATTAGTATATATACTTATGTTTTAACCCAGATTAGGGGTCCACGAATTTTACCTAGGTTTATCGTTCTTCGTTTTTGCGGCTACAATTTCCAGCATTCAATTTTCCAGCAAACACTCAAGTTTACTTCAGATTTCCGGATTCCTAGCTTTGAATTGATGCTCTGGTGTTATTAATCAAGTTTATTCCTTTCTCGCAATCCGTGGTATTAATTTCTGTTCTTATTTTCATTCTTTAATCATGTTCAGATCTAGGGTTCATGTTATTCTTGCTGCGTTTTTAATAATGAGTGAGTAGTCGTATTGAGTGCGGCCGCGGGATGAAGGTGTCCCGTGGCTAGGCTAATTTATGTTCCACCTCGGTGCCGAATCATTTTAATTAATGCGCAATTTTTGAATACGGAAGTTTTTCTAGCAAACAAACCCGGGCATTGCCAATTTCGAATGCGCGCAGAAATTGGTGACAAGTGGTGCGCATTTGTTGGGAACTATTTTTCATATTTCTAAATCTATTGATTGAATAATTGTGGCCTAGTGAATGTGAATTAGTCTAGCTGCGGACACCGTAGTGCCCACGGCTGTGCTCTCCTTTTTAAATTCAGAGTCCAGTAGTAAATCAGTTCAATTTAGTTAATTAATTAAATCATTTGAGCGAGGGGTGGCTACCTGAGAGCCAATTACAAACGTAGAGCCGACATTGTTTGAGTTAAGCACCGTAGACCGTCTCTGTGGTTCGACTCCGATACTTCCGGATTTATTGTGCTGCACCGGTCGATAGTCCTACGCTTGGGACGAAATTCTAGTTAATTATTAATCACCCGAACGGTCAAGCAGTGAGTACCTGTGCTAAGCGAGGGGCCGTGACTGGTGTGTGTTGCACCAGGTCCCTCCGAGGTTTGGGTCGTGAAGTGGGTCAAATTAGTGACCTATTGTAGGGCTTTTCCTCGGTTATTAAAAAAAAAAAAAAGTCACCCATACACACTTTATTAAAAAAAAAAATTGTGGCTCATTTTACGAATTTTAGTGACTCTTTTAAATATTTTTTTTTTGGTTGTATGGTACCCCCTTAACGAGTTTGTGGCTTAGTTTACGAATTTTGTAGTAAAAAAAGAGGCTCAAGGTAAAAAAAAGATGGCTCTTAATTATGATTTTTTTTTTTGCTGCTGTTTATGAATTTTCGTGGTGTAATTTATCTATTTTTAGTTACGAATTTTCATATTGCTTTTTGTTGAGTCTGATTTTGGGGGGGTTTTTCCCCTTTCACTCAACAACTTAGCCATCAGGAGGATTTGCCTCCCCTGATGAGGATGCTCTAACGAGTTTGTGGCTTAGTTTACGAATTTTTGTAGTAAAAGAAGAGGCTCAAGGTAAAAAAAGACGGCTCTTAATTATGAATTTTTTTTTTGCTGTTGTTTATGAATTTTCGAGGTGTGATTTATCTATTTTTAGTTACGAATTTTCATAGTGCTTTTTGTTATAGATATTTATGATGTTCCGTTCTCTGTACCCATCTTTTGTCTCCAACCCTATTATTTTGACACTTGTCCCAACCAAATCTCAACCGTCCAATTAATTTGACCTCAGAACCAACTTCACCAGCGTATGTCTTCATCACCGTTTTCATATCTCTTTGATGAGACTTACGATAGTATGTGAATCACATGCGAGAGTATGCTTTCAGGCGTCGTTTTTTGGGCTTTTACTGTTTCCTGTTTGGTTGTCGTTCTTGCCTTCCTAGCTTTTTTGGTTTTTTAGTGGCACTTGCCGTCAGTGTCGTTGGTTTTTTTAATCTTTATATTATTTCTTCAAAGATTAATAAATTGTTTTTGCCGTCAGTGACCCATAGTTCCGGATCAAATTTTCATGATTCGAACCGTCCAATGTGTTTTAAACGTGTTTTCAACGGTCTCCGCGAGAAATCAACCAAAAAAATACCGGGAAGGGCTTGATCCGAGCACGTTTTCATAAAACTGAAAATGTACAGTTTTTGTGGAAAACTACTCGGATCAACCCCTTTCCGGTATTTTTTTTGGACGATTTCTCGCGGGGACCCTTGAAAACACTTTTTAAACACATTGGACGGTTCAAATCATGCAAAAACACGTTTTAAAAACTTCAAAACACCAAAAAAATATTCATTTCGGGATACCGCCCGGACTGAAAAGTAGGTTTATATATATATATATATATATATATATATATATAGGAAGCGGTAGTAGAAGAGGAGTGATAATGGACTGGAGAGTGGATACATTTCGCTGGAGAGATTAATTAGAGGGAATAGTTGGGACACGTGCCAAAATAATTGGTTTGGACTTTGGAGACAAAAGATCCCACAAGCTTTATGATGGTCTCATTGCTTACACACACAAACCCGTTTATCGTTACACACACATATATGTTAGTATTGTGCCCATTCGATGCAAGGAACGACGAAAAAAATGTTTGCACTTATCAATTTTTTTCAGCTCTTTGTGCATCGAATGGGCATAACCTATTTTTGGATAATTATTGGCTAGAATTAGTATCCTATTTAAAGATGGAAACCTTTTAAAAAATCATGCACTAGTTTATATTTTAATTTTTTTGATACAATAATTGTTAGTTATTGTTCAATTAATAATTGCTCTACAAGAGTATAGAATTGCACAATTATTCTGCACCACTCATTTTTATGTGCTTCACACACTTTGGCGTAAAGACCTTGTGAAGTAATGCTCCAAGAGCGTAAAATAATTTATCATCTAAATCCCTCCTCCCCACCTCTCTCTCTCTCTCTCAATTTTTTACAAATTAAAAAATTAAAAATCTAGAAAATTAGGATGGGGTTTGGAGAATTGAGAGGAACAAATGCATTTGTACGTATTGATGATTGATTACTGATGCATCGTCCTCCTCCTTCTCCTTCATTTTTTATATAATTAATTAATTAATTAATTAATCTTCTCTTAGCTTTAAGTAATCAGATTTTATATAGGTTATTCTATTGACAGTTCACTGAGACAAAAAATAAGACAAAACACACACACTCCAGTATATTTCTTACATTTTTTTTTTCTTTTCACATATTTCAATAGTTTTTTAAAATCTGAATGATAGTTCACTGGGCTGATTTTAGCATTTTCCTTTAATTATATTCAATCACGCTTTCATCTTCTCTACTTTTTTGAGTCTTAGTCTCACTCAAATAACACATTTGTAAATTTCGGATAAAAAAAGAAGTATTTTCGTGTATAATTTTTAAACAAATATTTTTGTCTGAGAGTTGGACATCTTTTCTTTTAGTGTACCAACTTTTTCGAACAAAGTGAGAATTCAGTCGTTTTGGAGCAGTATTACATACATAATGTCCCAATACCGTTCTTCACCATACATTTACGTGGATATCATACAGATAATCTCGTATCAACACACACACACACACACACACATATTAATTTAGTCCTTTTCAACATATATATATATATATACTTCAATAAACTGACTTCCTGATCATCAAATATTTTTTGATATCCGATCCGTAAATGTGTTGAAGGTATTTTCAAGGGTTCGGCCTTCAAAAGATAAAAAACCGTCAACAAGGCTTGATCCAACCAAAAAAAGTATATATATCAGTTTTGCGCAGAAAACTACTTGAGCAAGCCCTTCCCACTATTTTTAAAGATTTCTCGAGACCTAAAACACCTATCACATTTGACGGCTCGGATTTTCCAAAAATAATTTGCAACACAAAAAGAATCATTTTTTGCCTTATTTACGGGAGGTGTGGACTAGAAAATCAGGCTATATTTATATATATTCAATAAATGTGTTTTCCTGATCATCAAACAACTTTTGTTGATATATGCGTAAATTGACCCAAACAATTTTTACCTCAGAAGATAGAAAACCGTCAACATCGGCTTAATTTCCAACCAAAGGAAAGTCCATTGTCAGTGCGCAGAAAAGAGCTACTCCTAGTATATAGGCGAGATAAGCATATCCGAGGAATGCTTTATGGTTAAAGTATTTGGGACTTTATCCATGGTCACAGTGACACTAATGAATAAATTAATTCCCATTCAATAAAGGGTTAAAGAATTTGAGATATCGGGTTTAATTTCTAAAGTGGATACGAGATTTGTTCCAGTAACATTGGCTTAGGGAAAAAAATCCAGGTAAAAGTCATAATTTTCACCTAATATTTAAAAGTCATAATTTTAATTTCTTTTTATACTTTTTCTCGGATATTTCTAAAAAAAAAATCCAGGTAAAAGTCATAATTTTTACCAAATATTCCTCTCGTCGAGACAAATCTATAATTAACAAAAGTTTGACGCAAAACTAACAAACACAAAGAAAAAGTTGAACGAAGACAAAATCCAAAAATCCTTAAGCCAATGGCAGTAATCGGATATAAATTACTTTTTCTTAAAAGCAGTGGGTTAAGGGATTTTAAGTTTATAATGGAGCTATTTACAATGTTAAAGTTCAGGAGGAAGTTCTCAATTCTCTTCTCTTCCATTAGAAAACGCAGCCGACGGAGTAAATTTTGGTGAAACAGGGTCGAACTCAAAGGTTGCAAATGTTGACTTGGCAGCCAACTTGGCTGAAACGGATGAGGTGGCAATGGGGGATTAAGTTAGACGAATTTTGCTTGACAAGAGAAGGGACAATAACATTGAAGCTCAAGGGGAATGAGCAATTTCGGAATTCACAGATTCTTAGGTCATTGAATCTGTTAACCGCAAGTGGTGACTAGCTCATACAGTAGAGCCTTAGATGTCCCGCACTGTATCTCGGGATCGAGTCTCATTCCGCCTTCTCCAATGTAATAGATTAGGAACCACGAGCGAGAAAAAAGAAAAAAGAAAATCTGTTAACCCACCTTTGGTCCAGAATGAGGGTGTTAAAGTGGGCCAACATTGGATGCAAATGTTGGGCTTTCTGATGGGCCTATCATTATAAGATCATGTGGAGATAAAAATATTCAAGACATGGGTCGATGAGGTGATTTTAGATATCCAGCTTTCTTTGTTTTTTTGGGTCTATATTTTGGGACTTTTTTTTTTTTTTTTTTTTGGGGTCTTTAGGTGTATCTTGATCTCTTTTGGGTGTTTCTAGATTTGGTTAGACGCATTTAGAGAAGCATTGCCAAAAAGTCTTTAACCCCTTGCAAGTATTCTATAAATGATCTACTTTTGTTCATCCAACTCTTGTTTATTGGTCGAGCACTTACTAAAATGGTGAAACAAAAAGGTGATCTAAGTATAATAATAAAAAAAAGAAACAAAAAGACAATCTAATAATAGAATGGTGAAACAAAATTCCCACACATTAGTCCCTTTCTAGTATAGACTCCTGCCTTCTTTTTGCAGCAAATAAAAATGGTCCCCCTCTTTTTGCCAAATTATGATAACGGTCAATTATTAAGGTACGGGGGTTGTATTAAAGTATGATTTTGGTGCAAACCAGACATAAACTGTGATAAAAAAAAATGCCTACAATTCATGGACATTCCTATATATATGTGTGTGTAAAATTGTTTGCCGACACCACTGTATATATACTTTCTCTCCTCTTCATCCTTGTAAAGGCAAACAAACAAGCACCAAATATACATACTCTCTCTCTTTAATATATATATAGGAGCCGGTCCAAGGACACAAATTTAGTCCCACATTGGTTGTTTACATGAGTGGTCTTGGGTATATAACAAACCATGTGGGCTGGGTATATAACAAACCATGTGGGATACTACTGTATATAAGATTGTTTCTTTCTCCATTTTGGATCATGATGTGGCATGGATCAAATCAAGATCTTAGGCCGTGTGTCACATGGGGCGTTACAAATGGTATCGCCCCGCCCTGGTCCAAGTGGTGGGTAGGATGCGCTCTGCCACCACAGACACCAGGGGAGGTTGCTAGGACTATGCAACGAGGACGTTGCATCCCTAGGGGGGAAGATTGTAATACCCCAGGTTTGGGGGTAGACGGTATTTAGTCCCACATTGGTTGTTTACATGAGTGGTCTTGGGTATATAACAAACCATGTGGGTTACTACTAGTACTTGAGGCTTAAGCATTTTGGATCATATGATGTGGCTTGTGGATCAAATCAAGATACTAGACCAGTGGTCTACATGGGGCGTTACAGAGATGGAGTGTCAAAACTTGCCAAAGTTTGTGTCCCTGGATCGGGTACACACACATAGATATAGGGGACGGTTCCCTTAACGAATAGCACAACATTTGACACAATTTTTTTTTTTGTGAACCCCAAGCGAATGATCAGAGCCGTTCAATTTATTTACAATATGTTTTTAAGATTACTTGTAAAAAATAAACTCATTTGAATATCGGTAAGGTCTTGATTAAATCATTTAGTTGATTCCTGTCAGATTTTACAGGATAAATTTGAATGAACCGATCAAACCTTTACCGATATCCAAATGAGTTGATTTTTTTATAGGTAATCTTAAAAACATATTTTAAACAACTTGAACGGGTCCGATTGTAAGCATGGGGCTCCGATTATTGTTGTGTTATTCGTTGTGTCCGTGGAACCGCCCCGATATATATAGGCAAATTTTCTAATAATGACCTCCCGGATTTAAGAAAAAATGTAATTTTTTCACTTAAAAAATTGTTTTTGGGAAATCCGAACCATCCAATGTGTTCAAAAGATGTTTTCAAGGGTCCACGTTGGAAATCTTCAAAAAAACATAACGGGAAGGGCTTCATCCAAACAGTTTTTCGCAAAAAATGTATATTTACAGTTTTGCGAAAAACTACTTGGATCAAGCCCTTCCCAGTATTTGTTTTGAAGATTTCCCGCGTGGACTCTTGAAAACACCTTTTGAACACATTAGACGGCTCAGATCGTCAAAAAAAAAATGCTCAAATCATGGGGTCCGCAAGTCCGGAGTCCGGAGTCCTGGAGGAGCACTTGTGCGCTCAAGTGCTACTTGTGCGCCCAAGTGCTCCCCTAAGGTCCAATGTCAAAAAAAAAGGGGGTTTAATCTCTTCACAGTAATCTAAGCATTTAGGCCTTGTTTGGTGACACTTCTGTTTTCTGTTTTTGTTTTCAGAATTTTGACAATTTAAAAACAGAATGTTGTTTGTGTGTCACTTTCACTTTCAAATTCTACTTCTTACTTCCACTATTTATGAAATTTGGGGAAGTTGAAAATCTCAACTTTCACTTTCTGTTTTTGTTTTCTCACTCCCAGCCACCACTCCAACCACCACCCACAATCACCGCCACCACCCACCACCACCACCCGCCACCCCACCACCACCTCCACCACCACCACCATCACCGCCACCACCCACCACCACACCACCACACCACCCACCACCACCCACCATCACCGCCACCACCCACCATCACCGCCGCCACCCCGCTGCCACCCCACCACCACCACCACCACCCACCAAAGACCGCCGCCACCCCACCACCACCCACCATCACCACCGCCACCCACCACCACCGCCACCACCCACCACACCACCCACCACCACCACCCACCGCCACCGCCACCACCCACCACCACGCCACCCACCATCACCGCCACCACCCACCACCACCACCCACCACCACCACCACCACCACCACCACCACCACCACCTCCAGCCACCATGCACCACCACACACCACCACCACTCACCATCACCGTTGCGACCTTCCACCACCACCACCTCCACCCACCACACACCACCACCACCACCCCCCCCCCCCCCCCCCCCCCCCCACCCCCCCCCCCCCCCACCCCCCCCCCGCACCACCTCCCGCCGGCACACCTCCAACCGACTCATAATTATGTTTTTACTTTTTTTTTTTTGAAAATAATTTCACACAAACATATTTTTTGTTTTCACTTCCTTTTTACGAAAAACAGAAATTAGAAAACAGAAAACAGAAAACAGAAGTGCCACCAAACAAGGCCTTAATTTTTTTGTTTTCATTTATTAAATTTGTAGGAAGAAAATCAATCTCGACAAAAAAGAAGAAGTTTTCAACGGTTAGTATAGAATATAGATTTGAGAAATTAAACCCGAAGAGGCACTCGTGCGCCTAAGTGCTATTTGGGCGCACAAGTGCAACTTCTTGCACTTGGGCGCCCGAATGCTATTTGTGCGCACAAATGCAGCCCACTGTCAATTTTTCAAATCTGTCTAGTTCTCCATTTTGCTACAAAAATTCATAATTTTCACTCCGATTTATTTGGTTTTTTTATATTTAGTTAGGAAACCAGTTTAACTCCAAATTTATTAAAACAAAATCAGTTTAAAAAACAAATGAAAAGGAAAATAAAGTGATTCTCAAATCATCAAATTTTTTTTTTGTTTTGGACTGAAAGAAAAAGTAGAGTATGGTTGGATAGATCATGATTTAATATATCAAACAAGGTTTTTAAAATTTTTGAAAAACATGATACAACGAAAAATATACATAATTTTAAAATAAAACGCATATAAAAAATGGGCCAAAAATATGAGATGGGAAGTGTGTGTTTATTATCCGTATTACTTTGTCTTGCACTCAAATGTCCCATCCCTTCGTCTGAATGTCCCACCCCTCCTTTGGGCAAATTTAAAATCCTTTGTGCAATTGACACTTGTTTGTGTGGGACTAAAGATTTTAATATTATTGAGATGCCGACGCTGAACGCTTCTATAGGTACCGACCGTGGTGCACCGACCACGTATCGATGGCGTAGAGGACGCCGTTGTGGGTTCCAACCGATTGATCCGAATCGTTCATCCTTCTCAAAATCAAATTTCGAGTGGGTCCGCACGGGAATCGAGGCAATCGGACGGTTGTATGAGCTCGATCAAAAATCACCCCATTTCAAATTTGGAATGAAATGGGGGTGATTTTGGATCGAGATCATACCAGTCGTCCGATTTCCTCGATTCTCACGTAGGCCCACTCGGAATTTGATTTTGAGAAGGATGAATGGCTCGGATCGATCGGTTTGGACCCACAACGGCGTCCCCGACGCCGTCGGTACGTGGTCGGTGCACCACGGTCGGCCCCTTTGTTTTACCGATGCTGATACAGTGAGCGTAAAAAAGTAACCTGCTAAACTGGGAAAGGATTACTTTTCTAGTTTTAATTTGGCTTAATTTTATTGACTCATAATCAAATTATGAATACAAAATCCCTGAATTTCTCTTCCCACACATACCATAATTAGATTACTCCGAGGCATTTAGGAGAGAATCCAAAATTAATCAAATTTGTTTGATCATTTGGAGCAAAGACTGCTGTTTCACATCCCTTTTCACATACCTCCATTTCCACGACAAATCCTCTCTCTCTCTCTCTCGTAATTATTCAGTAGTCTCGGAGCACAGTTACTTGGTGCCCCGGATCACTTCAAAATCACATATTTATATGGGGTTCGTATACACTTTTTTTTATCGGCAAATATATATGTAAAAGGGAAAAGAGAAATACAGGAAAAAGGGGAAGATGATGATAAGGAATCAACCAAATTAACCCAGACAAAAAACACAATAGCAAACATGGCCTAAAGTAAAAAACCATGGCAAAAAAACTCTGGAACTGATTCAGCATAGTTAAAGCCTATAAAATACGAATGAAATTGATGCAGATTGGAGCCAAACAGATATGGTGAGAGTGAGACCATGCAGCAATAGTGTTTATTTGGCACCATGAACAGAGCACAGGCCTTCATCCGAAAAAGGGACGCGGGGATCCTGTAGTGCAACACACGCTACAGAATTGTAGGGCAGCCCAAAACGACGTTGTTTTGGGCGTTCCAAGTGACACAAATACACTTACTCCAAACTACGTCGTTTCGAGCCTTCAAAAGAACCCTATGCTAAAACCCTTATTCTCGCCCAAAACGGAAGGAAGAGACTAGCTAGGGCTTTAGATTTTTTCAACGATGGAGTCTGAAGAAGCAATCATGGGTCATCTTCCTCCTTCCCCCATTGATCTCGCAGGTCATTCACCATCGGAATTGCCGGAATCATCATCCCTTACCAGGTATTTCATCCCTTTCTATTTGATTGTAGATCCCTTTCAATTTGACTATAGAAAGTTTTGTTCTTCGTGAAAGGAAAAAAAAAACTGATCAAAGCATGAACACTATTTTGTTGAAACCCCTTCACAAACCCATGTTTGAAACACCAGGAAAAACGCAGCCTTAAATTTTCAAAACTAAAACTGATGGAAGAAGAAACACAACAAGAACAAGGAATTATGTCTTGGTAATGTTGAACAAGACAAGAACAGAGCTCTTTGTGGCTCTATTTTTCTATTTCACTGAGAAAAGGAGTTGAGAAAAGGAGTTGAGAAAAGGAGCCATGTCTGGAAAAAAGCCTATTACCATTTCCACAGACCAAGATGCTGCGATGGCTAAGGCTATTTCGATTGTTATGCCCGATGTTTCTCATGGATTGTGCACATTTGACCTCAATCAAAATGCTTTGAAGCATTTGGGTCACTTGTACCATAGTGGTTCAAAATTTCCCGAAGAGCTCAATACTTGCATTTATGGGTATGAGGATGAAGATGAGTTACATAAAGCTTGGGATACTTTGATTAAAACATACAATTTACAAGACAACTTGTGGATAAAAGAGAACTTGGGAGATTAAGGAGAAATGGGCGCACAACCGCACGTATACATGAAATGGTCGTTCACTGTGGGAATACGGAGCACCCAACTTTTTTTTTTCCGGTAAAACCAGCTTGAAAATAAAAGGGGCTAAACGGATATACAGCCTACAAGGGGCATACCCCAGGGAGGACGAAACAAAACAAAGAAAAGGAAAGAAAATAAAACAAAAAGCGTGGATTGCCCGAAGGCTACAGTGGGAAAAAGATATAAGGTACAGGTGGGTGGACGGGCCAAAAGGCTACAAAATGAGATAGGTATAGAAGAAGATAAAATAAAAGAAGGTGTTTACGATCCATCTAAGAGAGGGGAAATAAACACCCAACAGTATGCTCATTTCCATTGAGGAAATTGGACCAGAGGACAACCCCCTCTGGAATAGGAGAAACCCACACAGTGGGGTAATCTTGAAATAATATAAATGAAAATGTAAATGGAAATGGTAGGGACAACCCCCCACTACCTAGGCATCCAACTTGGACCACTACTCGCCTTGAAGGGGAACACAACTTAGTGAGAGCCTAAATGCAAAACTAAAGAAGTGCTTAAAATCCGATCTCAACATTGTTCAGTTCTTTACTCAATTTGCCATAATAGTTGTGGAGAAGCGGTATGAGGAATTCAGAGCCATATACGATTCAAGAGAAAAGTTGCCGGGATTTAAGTTGAAAAAGTGTCCTATGTTAATCCAAGTTGCGGAATTGTACACCCCTCATCTATTTGAATTGTTCCATGATGAGGTTGACACCTCACTTGGTTGTAAGATGAAACAATGTGATGAATTGGAAGTACAATTTGTTTGTTCGGTTACCTTGCATAGAAAGGATGTGGAATTTGTGATGAAGGGTAGCGTTGAAATAGATGAGTCTGGGAACACTATTTTGCCGAGATGTTTGTTGTACTTGTCGCAAGTTTGAAAGTTTGGGAATTTTATGTAGTCATGCAATTAAAGGGCTTGATCGAATGAGTGTTATGGAACTTCCCGAGAGCTATGTATTAAGGCGGTGGCGATTAAATGCAAATGATTGTGAAATGGAGAAGGACAAAAGTAGAGCGGATGAAAATGATCCTAAATTACTAAAAGCGGCTTGTTTTAGGATTATTTGTGCCAAGATGGTGTAGCTAGCAACTCGGTCATGTGAACTTCAAGAAGCATTTGAATATGTGGAGGAGAATTTGAAACACGTGTGCAAAAGTGGCCGAAATGTTTCTTGGAGCGGGAGTGGGGGGCTCCAATGAAATTGAAACTAAAGAATTAGAGATCGTGTATCGAATTCAATTTAGTGGGATCTTTCATTTACGTTCTTTTACCAAGAAAGTTTTACAAAACTCTTTGACGCCCGAATTTGGAGTATCCTACTTTCATGCAATTCACAAGGTTCAACAAACAATTGATATTTCCAAGAAAGTTTTACAAAACTCTTTGACGGAATACTTTCATGCAATTTACTTTTTGTAGTATTGTTCGTTATTTATCCTATTAATATTAAATAATATTAACAATCGAAATATAGTCAAAAGAAAAAATCTCTATTTGACTGGTTTCTTTGTAATTGTTCTAGATCTATTAGATGAAATATGTGAGTTTGGCGTCGACATGCTATTGAGTGGTAATGAAGGTCCGATCCTAAATTTGCACGAGTCAAAGGTCTAATGAAGAAAAATAGCCCACAAATTAAAGGCAAGAGAAAATTAAAAGCTTGGCATGAGAAGTCTACAAAGTGGAAGAAAGTTGTTTTGTAATTCTAAATGTCTAGACTTCTTTTTATTGTATGCATTTTAGTTCTAACTATTTCACAATTTCCATAGCATATTGATCAAGTTGCCGCTACTACAATTGTGAATGGTTCATTTTTTGCGGAACCACCGGTGAATTATTTTTATTCATGCTCAAGTTATAACATGGTATTATATGATGCATTTACATGTGAATATGTTTTGCGTGTTAGGAGGTTGAAATCCCATATGTATCACAAATGATGAATTACGAAGATGTCGATCTATACCTTTGTCTTCCCAAGCATCTTATGATCCACAAACTTTTAAGGTGTGTTTGCATTGTAATTTTTTTTGTTCTTTTGCTTGAACTTATTCTAACGTCATTCAATTCATTTGGTTGAACTTATTCTTTGCAATTTTTTTTTAGGAGATGCCATTCTAACTAGTCATTCTTCAAGCGGGACCAACTCATTATTGGATGAAGATTCATTTCTTGAAATGTTACGTTATCCAGGGTATCCCAAGCAAAATTGAAGTGTAATGATAACTTGAATGTTTGCAAGCTCTGAACCTCTTGCATTAGGATATCCTTCTCAGTGTGTTTCTCTAGATTTTCGTAATGGCAATCCTTCAGATTATTGGATGTTTGCAAGCTCTGAACCTCTTACATTACGAAAGTTTTGTGGATTGAGACTTGGTAAATTTTTGGAGAGATAGCATTTGGTGTACGTAATGGGTTCCTTTTATTTGAATATGAATGTCTTGTGCCTTTGGATGTTGTAGCCTTAAAATGTCTTGATTTGGCTGGAATCTGGTGTTTTCATGAATTAGTTAAAGAAAATCAGGGGATTCTCATCAGTTTTCATGCCCCAAACGACGTAGTTTTGATTAGTTGTGTTTGTGTCCCTTTCCACAGCCAAAACGACGTCGTTTTGGCCGCCCTACAATCCCGTAGTACAGAGGCACACTACAGGTTCCCCGGATCCTCGAAAAAATGATTATCAAGAACTGTCCTTTTGGCGTCACAAATGCTTCACTAGTGGATGCATCAACCGTCCCTTTTTTTTTTTGTTAACTTGATGTTCGGGCCAGCTTATGCGCACCTCGACTAATGTCAGGACTCTGGAGGTGACGACCACGCATAACTCCCAATAGCTCCAAGAGTTTGTTGTCAAGAGATTCGAACCTGAGACCTGATATGAGAGTAAACCCCTAAGTCCCACAAAAACATTTGGCCGATTCGAACCTAAGGCATTAGATGAAAGCAAACCTCTAAGTTAGAAGGTAACACCGCTTTGCCAACACTCAGGTTATGCATCAACAGTCTTGAAATCAGATAGTAACAGCCCACCAATAGTTTCATGTGACTAGAAACAACAGAACAGTTAAGCCCCCTATAGCAGCAAACAAGTACTATGATTCTAGCTGGGCTCCACAAAAACTTGTGGTTGTGAATTATCTAGAACACTATCCGGCGGCTGTGTTCCGGAACTACTGAATAATTAATCCAAATAACTTGTGGTTGTATTTTGCTGGAACACCATGTGGTGACTATACTCCGGGACTGTTGAATAATTACTCCAAACGACGCGTGTCTTTACGCGGGTTTACGTGTATATAAATATACAAACACATGGATTTGCAAAAGAACAAAAAACTGGGTCGGTCGAGTATTTGAAAGTATGAGTTATGAACCTCAGAATTCAGAATCAGAAAGCAGCTGCTACTATTACAACACTTCATCTTCGCCATCCTCACCTGGGTCTTTCACTCAACCAGACCCAGACACAAACACACTCTCAATTACCAAACCCAAAAAAGCCAAGAGGATCACGCGAGACAACAGCAAGCACCCGGTCTACCGCGGGATCCGATTGCGGACTTGCGGCAAATGGGTGTCCGAAATCCGCGAGCCCAGGAAGAAATCCCGAATATGGCTCGGCACCTTTGCCACGGCGGAGATGGCGGCCCGTGCCCACGACGTGGCCGCATTAAGCGTCAAGGGAAACTGTGCCGTCCTCAATTTCCCCGAACTGGCCGGGATCTTGCCGCGGCCAGCTTCTCTCTCGGCCCGCGACGTGCAGGCCGCAGCGGCACAAGCGGCTGCAATGACCGGTTTCGATTCGCAGTCACCCTCGACGAAACAGTCTTCGTCAGCGGCGGCGTTGTTGTCTTTGGTTTGGGGGTCCCCCCGGCAGGCCGCGGCGGCAAATTCAGCTTCAATGAGCAATTCAAATCTACCGCATATGTCAATGGTTTGGGGGACGGAGATGACGAGTTCTGATGAGTTTGATGACATCGTTGAGTTGCCGAGTTTGGGCACGAGTTACAAGTCGACCGAGTTGAGCAGGGAGGATGTATACGCGGACTTGGTGGATGAGTGGGTGTATCCTCCTGCGCCGCCGTGGTTGGACGGCGGAGATGATGATTCTGAGACAGCGGAGGCGGAGAGATCAATCCAAAGTAGTTTCGAGTCCTTGTTGTGGACTTATGAACAGTGCTGAAATTAATGAGACAGCGGAGGCGGACATAATGGACCCGACTAGGGTACATAATGTTAGGGCTTGTTGTGGACTTTGTGATCCATTTTTTACAGTGCGAAATTAATTCTTAAAAATGTTTTTGATGGACCCGACAAAATTTGAGTAATCGAATGTTAGAAATCTTAAACCAATGTCCCACCGTTTCACTCCAAAAAAATTTCATTGAAAAGGTTCGAATCGCTCGTGTGGGACCCAAAAGTGGGTCCCACAAAAAGCTCGGTACATTTTCGGTTCCTAACATTCTGTACCCGTGGGATTTTCCGTTACATAACACAAGCTTGTTGTGGTTTACTACATATTTCCTATTTTTTCTTTTTTCATTTTTTAAATTTTTTTTGGGTTCTTTCCCCTTTGGGGTTTGTTTTCGAAATTTTTTCTTACCCTCCCTTGTTTGGTTTGGAAGAAAATAAGTGTTTCCTTCCGTTGTCCACTTTTTCTATGCAATTTTCCGTATTATTCCTTTCTTGTCCGCATATTCCAAACAGACCTCGGGTTATCTATTGTCGACCGCGTCACTTCTGAAGCCGACATATTTGGCATGTAGCCAAAGCTAATTAGTACTTCCCCATCTCAAATTATTTGTCCCTTTTTAGAGGCCATGCATTTTGCATGCAAAAAAAAAAAAAAGCATTGACATAATTAATTTCCCAAAAATTTTTTATACATTTTAAAGATCTCATTGAGATGAAAAAGTTGGTGTAATTTTTTTTCAAAAAAAAACACGGTCTCGTAGAAGGGGCAAATAATTTGGGACGGGAGAGTATCTTATCAATATTCCGGCCATTACTTTTCTGTCTAGTGTGAAGAAAATCAATTGTATGTGATGGTTAACAACTATAAATCCTCCAGTTGTAAAACTCGGACGGTTCGGCTAGCTCGTTGGAAAAGCCAAGAATAATTTGATTTAGATGATTTTGAATTTCTCAGGTATATAGTTCCATTCATTTAAGTCCTAATTAATAATTGTGTATCTTGGAGTATAAATCCTCCACTCGGACAGTTCAGTTAGCTCTGAGGAAAAGCCAAGAATAGTTTGACAAGATTTTGAATTTCTCAGTTCCATACTTCCGTTCATTAATTTAATAAGTCCTAATAATTGTGTTATCTTGAATTTCTCCGCCTTTATTTAATTTCAATCAACTCAAACAGGACCTAGCGGCCGATGTCACACCAAATTATTTAAAATTCACAAGAATATCTGGATCTTTATGTGGTAGTTCAGATGACGTAAGAAAACTGGTTTGTGAATTTTTATTGCTTTGAAACATGGTGTACAATACATTGACAACAAATTATTTTGGACTAACTGACACACTTGGCTTCACTTTTCTATTCTCTCTTTTTACCCCCTTTTGTGTTTCACAAAATCCGACTTTCAATAACTCAGTTAGAAGTCCAAGGTTTTAAATAACGGTTTCGTGATACGTAACGATAGCGGTTTGAGTGTAACGATTTTGATATTATCAAAAGTTACGAAATGGGAATCAAGTGTAGCGGTCGTGAATTTTTAAAAATCATGTTTTGGCAAAAAGTAATTGTGAATTGCTTTAATTACCCGTAACGGTCAAGTATCGGCCGTAAACTAATCCGTGAATTGGATACGGACCGATACATAACAAGAACCGGCCGATACGAATGCGATTTTTACTTTTCCCAATATATCGGATTGTAAAGATGATAGAGAGCCAAAAACCGTTACGCAGGAGCCGAAATTTATAAATATGGGCAGAACCTGAAAAATGATCGTTTGAACAGTGCATAGTGACTCCTAGCACAGTCGGTCTTAATCCGTGTCTTTTTACATTTTATTTATTGGTGATTATTTTAGCAACTCATGAATGTACCCCCCCAAGATGCTTACGGTGGAAAAACTCGAAAAGCTTTTGAATTTCGAAAGTCCAACACTACTAGTTCTATAAATTAAGCAAACAGTACTCTCTCTCTCTCTCTCTCTCTCTCTCTCTCTCTTCTCTCTCTCCTCTCTCCCCTCGCATGGATGACAAGTTGGTGGTGTTGCACTCAAATGTGTTCTTAATCTACATTTTATTTATTGGCGATTATTTTAGCAACTCATGAATGTACCCAAATGCTTGCAGTGGAAAAACTTGAAAAGTGCTTTTGAATTTCGAAAGTCCAACAACTAGTTCTATAAATTAAGCAAAGTACTCTCTCTCTCTCTCTCTCTCTCTCCCTCAAAACAAAAAAAAAAAAAAAACCAAAATGGGAAATAGAAAGGAGTTAATATAGGTATCTATTAATAACATATAATTTTATTTTCAATTGATATCCCAAAAGATACACTAAAATGCCAAACAAAAAGTAGCTTAAATATACAACTTATACCCACGTCTACAACCGACCACAAATAGCTAGACTTGAATGCCAACAAATAGTAGCTAAGTAGATATCGATTTAAAACATATAACAGCGTTCACAAGTGACCCCGACGATTTTTCATATTTTGAAATCATAGCATAATAGCCTCATTTGTGATACTACTAAAAATCTCCCTCTCAATATACACAATCAAGCTATCATGCAACCATTGATCACCCATTTGGTTACGAAGTCGATTCTTCACAATCTTCATGGCAGAAAAATGCTCTTTCTATCTACTGTAGCTGTCGCAACAAGTAAGACTAGAGCCAAAGTCAAACCCTATATCTTTTCGAGTCTCAACCATCTTTTGATAAATATCACTAATTCCTTTCAAGTTGATCCGAAAGTGCCAAAAGCTCAATACCAGAGAAGTCTTTAGGATAAAATTCAGCCTTAATTTTTAGTTGTCAAAACTTGTAAATGAGTTGGATGGACTTAGACATGCAACACAAAGAATCAACTTGGTGTTTACCTCGTTAAAGCGATTATTTAGCTCTTGGAGTTGCATATCTATGACAGTATACAACAACTCGATGCGATTGAGTGTGGTAAGGAGGGCAAGTAGTGGTGAAGAGAATTAGAGAGTTGTAAAGAAAATTATTTGGTGTGGCCAGTGGTAAGGAGGAGGGCAAGTAGTTGGACAAAAAAATAACATATACAAGGGGCAAAAATACAAAATTTAGTGGTAAGGAGGAGGGCAAGTAGTTGGACAAAAAATACCATATACAAGGGACAAAGATACAAAATTCTAAAAAATATTATAACTATTCCATTAAAATTTGATACCTCAGTGGGGTCAAGTGACCCCGCTTGACCCCCCTTGGCTCTGCCCCTGAATACGGGTATCTACGAATGTCACTAAGCTAGAGTGTGAGTGAAGGGCAAGCCCACCACTAAAGAGATCACATCCAACAATGTCCTTTTTCTTTCTTTCTTTTTTTTCCCCCCTTGGTTCACCTATGAGGGATGTCTGAGTCAATTTATGTGCACCTTAACTAATTCACTCTCTGGTCCAATGAAAGGCAAGTCATCAAACCCCTTTTTTTTCGATGGATCCAGACTAGCTTCTACGCACACATCAACTTATCCCCTCCGCTGACCATCGATGTCGAGACTAGATAATTCACAGTAAATTACTACTTTCAAGAGTAATGATTCAGTGATATTCTTGGGGCATCTTTCCAAAACCCTTGTAGGATAGGTTCTTGATTAGTCAATAATCTTAACTAGAAGCTAGAGGCAAACAATAGTAAAAAATTGATCGAGAATGGAGAGATATGTGGAGGGGTGAAAGAGAAGGTCAAGTATAAAGAAAGAGAAGGCAACAGTATTCAGTCCACTCCTGAATACCCTATTCCAGTTTCAATGGACTCTTCTAATGCTGCCTTACGGTTAGATTTGGCGTGAGCTTGAGTTTCGATAGTTGTAACTTCCTAGCGCTTTAATTCCCCCGTGTTTGGTTGGTGAAGTCCTTGTAATATCGAGCCCTTTTGTCAAGGGTACCCTATACTTGGGTCATTAGGTTTTAGTCTTATTCTTCCGCGAGGGATATCCCTTCGCAGTGTTGACTTCTTCAGCAAATTGACTTTTGTGCTTAATCCGGCGTGTCCATTATGGACTTATTTCCCACGTGGCAGGCCTAGATTGGTCGATCGATCAACAATCGACTTTAGTCAAATTAGTCTACGCGCTGACCTTCCATACATATGCCCCTCACGCGAGTGCGATTCGCGTGCATTCATGAAATAAATCTCGAGGACTTCACCCATGGGAGGTACCTAGATGTCCAGAAGTCTATTGCGGATTTGGAGAAGTTCATTCTTGGCTTAGGCTGGCTTCGCGAGTACCTGACGAAGGCTCATGCCACCAAGTGGCTTCACTTGAATGCCTATAGCATCAGAATCAAGCTGCTGGAGAAGGCCAAGACTCTTCCTCTTAGTGAGCGCGATTCTGTTACACCTGACTTTGGATGTGTTTACCAAGACTCCTCCTAACCCTTAGGTTTTTTTTTTTTTTTTTGAGCTCCAATGTAATCATCACCTTGGATGATCATTCTTTTTGTACTTAATTAAAAGAGATTTTAATGAATGGAATAATCTTTTGTTAATCAATTGCTTGCACTATCAATTTACTACTTGACTGTTTGTTTGTTTTCTTCATGCCTTTCCTCTATCTTTCGCGATAGGTACCATTGTTTTAAAGTCTTGTTCCTTAAGAAAATATCCAAATGCCTTTACCATATCCAACTCTAAAGTCTTGATGCTCTCCTCCAATGTAGGGTCCCATTTGTGGGTGTTGGAACGTACTTCCATTTGCTTGCAAACAGGCCAAGGGACCCATCCAAAACTGTCTTTCATTCATACTCTGTCTCTCGTGACCTGGGTGCTACGTACTCCCACCTAATTTTCTCCCACCTAATTTACGGTCCCATGTAGTTAGCTATGCGTGTGGACGAAGTCCGGATTATAAAGGTTTGGGATAGGAAGTTTAGTGTATATATATACTCTCACACAACCATTAATTAGCACAAACTTTGACATAAAAAATTGGAGCCCACGCTAATAATTGGGCTAATAATTGGAATTGTTCCATTTGTTTAAACCATGTTTTTAAGAGTACCTGTAAAAATCAAATTCGGATATCGGTAAGGGCTTAATTGATTCATTCAGTTTTATTCTATCAAATTTATGAACGAATACTGATCAAGTCTCTACTGATATCCGAATAAGTTGATTATTTACGGAAACTTTTGTAGCTTGCATGTGTTTTTATTGGTAACTTTAAGACCCCAATTTGCCAACTATTTAGACTTGCATGGGAAAACTAGAAGTTTATTACTCCTTCCATCCTAAAATGTTTTTCCTACTTTTGTTTTATGGCTATCCCAAAATATAGGGTCAATTTAAAATTTTCAACAAAGGAAAGTTGTAAAATTTCATTTATGCCCTTGAGATACTTTTAACAATCAAAACAATTAGACCAAAAGAAGAATAATTAAAAAGTTTAAAATGCACTCTAAAATTTTGAAAAAAGTTACATGTTCTAAACAAATTGAACGGCTCGGATTATTAGCGTGGGGCTCCGAAACATGTTATGTTTTTTGGTGTGTCCCTATGTATATACTATGTTCTAGTCAAGGATCCCGAATTGAAGAAAAATGGGTGTTTTTAAGGGTTTGAAACGTGTTTTTGCATAATCCTAACGGTTCAATGTGTTTAAAACATGTTTTTAATGGTTCTCTTGAGAAATCATAAAAAAAAAATTAATCTCCTTATGTTCATTGCATTTTATTTGTCTTCACGTTGTAACTTTATTATATGAATTGATCAACCCTTTTTCATTCTTTTGCCTCATTTGTTTCTTTTTCACTGCCTCGAAAGTGAAAGAGATGGTGAATGGATAGAGAGCAAAACATGAACGCATGCTGGAGAGTAATCATTCTTACATATGTTTCTACTGGTTTCAACCCAATAACGTATACCACACACTGGTTTCATTCTTTCTTTGTACTAACATTTTTTTTTTTTTCCAGTCATTTGAAGACATGGGAGCGTGCTGTCCTTTAAGGGACAACATACATATTGAGATCCGAGATGAATGGATGGATCAGATAGCCAAATCAGAATGAACAATGCGAGATGTTTGGGTCCCGACATATGATTTGGGCTGGTTGATTGCCGAACACGAACGACTAAGATGGGCTCAGCATGCCACGCCCCCCGCTTTCAGTCACCGGGTTCATACTATTTGTCTTCCCGCATTGTTCTAAGTCCTGCCATTCATATTTCCTCATACCCACCCAGCAATGGAATTAAGACGATCATATTTTTATTACTCACAGAGTGTTGAGAACGGTATATGTGCAGCTCGACTAATTTATGGAAATCCAGATATATTCTCCCAAACTGTTAGAAGTTCAATAACATGTAATGTGGTATCATTAACGCTATTGGTATTCAGCATCCTCCACGTACGCAATCTCTACAAATGGCTCCTAAATTGATAGATCTTGACTAACAGCCCCTTTGGATTGAGGGAATTCGGGAGAAAAGAAAGGAAATGGAAGGGGAAGGCTTTCTCTCCCTTGTTTGGATGAGCAAAGCCGTGAGAGAGGGAGAGATTTGGTGAGAGAGCTGAACCCCTTACCCCCGTTTTTCTTTCTCACCAATTTTGGCGAGATTTCGAGAGAAAGGGAGCCCAGGGCTTCCGTACAACCAACGGCAACGTCGCCGAAGAACCTGCAAACCCAATTCAGCAGCGTTAATGGCGTTGGCGGAGAGAGTGGCGGTGGCGGAGAGAGTGGATCTTTGATTTGAAGCTTGGATTTGGTCGCCGGAAATTTGCCGGAGAGAGTTTGGTTGCCGGAGAGACTTTGATTGCTCACTCTTGTTTGGATCCCTGGTGAGAAATTGTTCTCCTTTCTTCTCTTTTCTCACTAATAAGGGAGAGCACTCTCCTTTCTTTTCCTTTCTTCTCCCCGCTGCCAAAGGAACTGTAAGTCTATTCAACATAATTTTCGGAATTATAAAATATACAATATAGATTGAAAAATAGAATTAATTTTAAAATGACATGAATACCAAAAAATGGACAAGAATTTTAGATTGAGGGACTACATCTACATATATACATATATATATATATTCACACACTCACACACTCACACAAAAGTCTCCAGCCGAACGTCGTCACCCCGATTACTTGACATTAGCAAAGCAATCCATTAAGAAAAACTCTAAAATCAGTCCATTGACTGCCATTATTAAGAATTAAAAAGTATTGAAATATGTGAAAAAGAAATAATAGTTGTGAAAGTACATGAAAGTGTAAAAACTGCATCGAATAAAGTGGTTTTTTTTTTTACCTTTTTTATTTGTTTATCATCAGCCGATTAGACTCACAATAAAAAAGACCTTAATCCCTCAGTTATGCTTCATTAGAATCCAAACCTTTCTTTATGGTACGAACCAATATTCTAATATTTTCCTCCATATTTTAATAATAAACTTCTAGTTGCTAATAGAAAGAAAATTTTATTGGGGATCGTGCAGGGTGGGTCTGAAGACCCAAACCGAATAATGTGAAAGTTCCCATGCAAAGTTTAAACCGTTGGCAAATTGGGGTCTTCGATTATAACTTTTGTACAGATAAAAACACATGCAAGAGAGAGAAACAATTTTAAATTACGGGTTTTGCTAATATATATGTGCTCAATGGCAACACAAACAAATAAAGAAAACACATACTTCAACACACTTTTTATACTTTTTAATATTTTTACATATTTTTATACACATTTGACATATTTAAATACACTCTTTCAACTTTAATATGTGTCTATGCACACATTGGCATTTTTCTTATATTATCTTTTTTAACTTTTGCTCCGATCGATGTTATTTAATATTATCTGATCCACCAATCACTCACCTTTTTTTTTTTTCTGATAATTCGCTTAAAAAAATCCGTTCTGCTAATGAAAGCCTGTGAGATTTCATTAAACACATGAAAAGATAAAAAAACACACCCTCAAATAAACTTTTTACACTTTCCAATATATTTTTGTACAGTACATTTTTTACACATTTTAATACACTTTTAAAACCTTAACAGAAACACACTGCATTTCTTTTAGAATTTTCTTTGAAAAATTGTTTCTTTGCCCAATCGTACATCTGTCTCATGTAGTACAGAATGTTTTCGAGCAATGTAGTACAGAATGTGGAGTACTAATTTATTTATTGGAAAATGCTTGAAAAAATGTACTGAATTGTGTGAAAAGTGTATAAAAATATGTGAAAGTGTATTGAAAAGTGTAAAATGTGTGTTGGAATATGTATTTTTTTATTTGCGTGTTTTACTTATTGTGTATCCATTGGGCATAAGTTATCAAAACCCTTATTTATTTATTTGAAGTATGGAAAAAGTAAATTAACACAAGGCACAAGCAACAAATTAAACCACACTCTAGGCGTTCCATTGTGTATGCCGCGCCCCTTGGTTTTTCATCTAAAGGGGAGTTTGTCAAATGATTTTAGAATTTCATTTGCTAAAATTAACTAGGATTTTGTTATAGTAAATAATTTTCTCATTGATTTTAATGAATTAAAATTTGTTAAACTAAAATTTGCTGAAATCAACTATGATTTTAGAAAATGAGGAACCATTAGCTAAAATTTGATAAAATTATTTGGCAAACTCCCCATAATTAACGTCTGCTGACAACATTTGCTAATTCAATTGACAATAATATTTCAGTTTTTGCTAAATACAATCCATTAAAAAGACAATTAAAATTTTCTTACTAGAATCCACAATTTGCTAAACACAACCTCAAGAAAAACCTAAACTTTCCTAACGTGCCCTTCCCAATTAAAATCCAATTTAATTCCCAAAATACCCTTGCATAAAATTAATAAAAAAAAGAAAATAATTTGAATCTCCCTCCCTATTCTCCCCTTCTGTCCCTTTCTTCGTCTCCCTCTCCCTCTCCTTTGTACTCTCCCGTCTCTATGTTATGTAACAAAGAGACAGTGAAATAGGTAAGAATGATTAATAATTTTAAATCATTATCACATCCACCAATCATTTTCTTACGAATTATAATATCATGCAGTGCAATTTTAATTTACAATTTTTACCATGCACCATACACAATGCGTTGTGTGCAGTGTTCGTCAATGCGTGTGTGGCAGAAGATTATAACTCTCGATAACTTATTGGAATGAAACTGCGTAATTGATGGACATAGACAGCGTAAGTTTTAATTTTAATTTTAATTTTTTTTTGTCATTCGTCATTCTTAGTTTATTACATGCGAATAGTGGGAATTAGACTCAATCCCGGGATGCAGTGTGAGACATCCAAGAGCTCTACCGCATGAGCTAGCCACCACTTGCATAGACAACGTAATTAGAACTATGTTTTCGGAGAAATTTTTCCGTGCCGAGTGGATATTGCCCACGTGGTACTTGCTCGGCAATCTCAGCCGTCCATAACACGATTCAACGGTCCGAATTTTAGAGAGAGAGAGAGTGTTTGGGTGAGAGGAGAGAGAGAGGAAATCAATATGGGTCGCTTAAAACACATTTGAATGACTCGGATCATGCTTGGATACCAAGTGGGAATACCCACTCGGCACCCAAATGTTTTCTCATGTTTTCGTATGTTTAAGCATTTTATTCTAACAACCATCATTTTCGTTTATCATTTTCTATCAGTGGGAATCAAATCGGTAACCACCGTTCGTTTATGGAAATAATTTTATCTATAGAAACATCCATAAAAATCTATGACTTTTTGAGTTGCAATTGTCATTATTGAATGAATATCGGCCAAGTCTTTTGAAAATGAAGTGGACAATGATGGGCCATTAAACTAAGTCAGTGACACTGACAACTTGTGGCCTCAAATTTCCGATGGGAAAAACTTGTGGCCTCAAATTTTTGTATGCCAGATATGATTTAAGTTGAACACCTCCCCAACGTGCTCGAATCTAAAAATATCTTCTTGCGGGTGCAAGAAAAAACAAAAAAGGACAGATCAATAATTCAACTTTGGACAATGCTTTGATTTGGGACTATTTCATATCTCGCACAGATAATCGGAGCCGTTCATGTTCTTCAAAATAATATTTCATTCTACTCCGTAGAAAATCAGTTCAATCAGATATTAGTAAATGTTCCATCCGTTTATCTAGTTTTTTTGTTTTGAACCAAAAACTAGATAAATGGATGGAGCATTTACCGATATCTGATTGAGGTAATTCTTTACTGGGTATATGTAAAAATTATTTTGCAAAACATGAACGGCTCTGATCATCCAAGTGAGATCCGGAGTGGACCCAAATAAAATCATTTGTACATTTTCTGTGCAAATGTTTTGTACTCATATCATTTCCGTTCAACTTTATTACTACTTTGATGGGGAAAATTTTATTTTTTCGAGAAAAATGTAGAAGTAAAACACCAGGGCCTTCTTTGGCCAAAAAATAAAAAAACTCATTTATTGATTTATTCGTTTTGTCTTTATTCTAAAAAAAATTACATTTGTTAGTTTTGAGCCAAATTTTTGTGGTTTATTGATTCCTCTCGACGAGACGAATTTAAAAAGTATAGAATTATGATCAAAACTATTTTTTTTAATAAAGCCATAAATAAACCAGTTTTATTTTCGACTTTATTAAAAAAAAAATAGTTTTGACCATAATATACAATATATGAAGCTGTGGTAGAGGAGTGACCATAATATCCAAAATTTTGTTTTGACCATAATATACAATATAATAAACACTAGGTCATTAGGATGTAATTAAAAATATGGGAATGGCTACAATATAAACTCATATGTGTGGACCATATGCACGTATTGTATGGTCCACATTTTGTCACCTCATGGCAATCGGAACATTTTTTAGTATCTCATAACTTTTATATTAAAAACTCATAATTTTTCAGCTATATGATTCATTACATTTTCTGTATTACTCATAACATTTTAGTGCGTCTTATAACTTTTAATATAAAAAAATCGTAACTTCTTATTCATTAGAGCTAATCGATTTGTAACATTTTAGGAGCGCATATGATATACAACCAAATAGGAGTGTGTACTGTAGCATTTCCCTAAAAATATACTTCATCAATGTGATTTTATTTTTTTTTTGATAGTTTCAGTTAAAACAAAATTCATTTGATCATTTTCAGTCTCCTGAATTATTTTTTTCATATATCAATCGACCTAGTATATCAAATTATGTTATTTTTTGAAAGATGACAAATGGTTCATAGTAATATCCAGGAAAAAATGAGTCACTTATTTTTTGGCAGGATACACCATTAAAATATCTTAAACAGAAATGTTGAGATGCTGTTTTTATACTGTTCTCTGGTCCATTTGGAAATAAAAAATTAGGCCATATAGGATAAAAAGAAGGTGCAATGATTTTGGAGAAGTCTAGATGGTATAGGAACATCAAAATAAGGTAAGGAGATTCAAAGCTCCGGTTTGTTGGGAAAAAAATTCAGTGCGGAGTGGGTATCCCGTGGTAGTATTCATGCATGATCCGAACCGTTCAAAACGTATTTTGGATGGCCCACATTGATTCCCTCTCTCTCCTCTCACTTGACCACTCACTCTCCTCCTTTTCTCTCTGTAAATTCTAGACCATTGGGTCTCGTTGTGGACAGTTGAGAATCTTGAGATTGCCGAGCGGGTACTTCGTGTACCATACCTACCCGTCATTGAAAAATTTCTCGGTTTGTAGACAGATGAAAGAAGGGGAGGGAAGGAAACAAGAGGAGAGGAACACTTGTTTCAGATTCACTTAGATATTTATCTGAACCATTAATTTCACTTGCGGGATAGTTTTTAATTTTTTATAGGAGTCTTCTACCGTCCGCCTATTAGGCGGACAATAAAGTGTATAGAATCTAAATTCTTACATGTAAGAATTCTTACTGCTTGAATTCTGATTGTTTTGTATTTTACCGTCCGCCCAATGGACGGATAATAGAAAGATCCTTTTTTATATATGAAGCTGTGGCAGTGGAGGTAATGAATGATGATGGACTGGACAGATTTCGTTGGAGAAATGAAGTGCAAAGTGAGAGAGAGATATTAATTAGAGGGTTGCGATTATATTGGGACAGGTGTCAAAATAATAGGTATGGGACATCAGATCCCACAACCTTTATGATGGTCTGCTCTCTCTTTTTTTCAACGGAAATGTAAATGATGGTCTAATTGCTTACACACGCAAACCGGTTTACCCTTACACAAACATATATATATATATATAGGTTCCACTTCTAATCCGGACTCCGGACTTCCGGACCTCCGTGATCCGAGCATTGGACGGCTCGGATTTTCCAAAAATAATTTGCAACACAAAAAAATCACTTTTTTCTTATTAACGGGAGGGTTTGGACGAGAAAATTTCCCTATATATATATATATCAGGATCCAGTCAGGACTCTCTGACTTTGTTAAAATCCGGAGCTCCCCTATCCCGGTCATTTCCCAGAAAAATGGTCAGGATCCGAACTGTTGAATGTGTTTTCAAGGGCCTATGCAAAGATTCGGTAAAAAAAAATGACCGGGAAGGGCTTCACCCGAGCAGTTTTTCATACAAACCGTATGATATATATTTCATGAAAAACTGCTCGGATGAAGCCCTTCCGGGTCATTTTTTTTTTTTGCCGAATCTTCGCGTAAGCCCTTGAAAACACATTTTAAACACATCTAACGGTTCGGATCCCGACCATTTGGCCGGGAGAGGGGGGTCCGTATTTTAACAAAGTCAGGGAGTCCTGACTTGATCCTCTCTCTCTCTCTCTATATATATATATATATATACAATTTCCATCCTATCAGGTCGACCGGAATTTAGGAAATCTGGACCAAATGCTCTCTGCCGTTGGATCTAATCCAACGGCTGTGGAAATAAGTGGAAGCTCGCGGGTCAAACGCGGGTTAAAAGGTTCTCGGGTTGATACAAACGGGTCATACTTACATCTGATCCTGACCCATCCCCCTCACTTGTTTGTTTTGAACGCAGAGCTTAGAGAGAGAGAGAGAAGGCGATTCGAAGGCGATTCGAAGGCGATCGAACCCAGAGCAATCTCCATCTCCATCTCCATCCTAATCGAACAACTACCTAGGTCTGGAATCCCTCTCTCCCTCGTTCGATCCTCACTCTTTTTCGATTTTTTGAGTTATCTGAAAAAACCGTAGAGGAATCGAGGTGAAACAGTAGAACACCCAAGAAAACCCGTGTTCGACGAAGAAGAAGAACAGCTCTAGGTACGGATCTGCTTCATCTTCTCCAACTTACTGTCGTCTGTTCGTTTTTGTGAAAAAAACCCTAACTTTTCAGGTCTCTCTTTTTTCAGGTCGTTTGTATCAAGGAAGAAGAAGAACCCACGGTTTCGTGAATCTTTCTCAGGTCTCTCTCTCTCTCTCTCTCTCTCTCTCTCTCTCTCTCTCTCTTTGAAGTTTTTGAATTTTTGAAAACCTAGATCTAAGAAATTTTTCAAATTTTCAGAAATTTTTCAAATTCCAAAATCCTCTTCCCTCTGTTTTCTGGGAGTTTGGAAACTCATGTTGTTTCATTGAAGTTAATTTTATGTCCAAATGCCTTGAAAGTCTTGCTTCTTTATTTTTTAGGTATTCAATTTACGATTGCGGTGTAGTGAAATTGGTGTTTGTTAGGAAACCATGTTGGATAAATATTTTGTTGTTTCTGAAAGCTCAACATGGCATTTGTCACCAGTTGGTTGGTGTTTGGGCATAGGCCAGATATGACTTGTCCAAAATATGCTTGGTGTTTGATTCGGAGTCGAGCAAATGGAGGAAGTTTTTATCTTTGCCAGATGATTATTTCACACATGAATATCTGATTCATCCAGTAATTTAATGATTTGACGCCAAATTTTGAATTAAAAGCTTCAAATGATTATGAAACTATGAGATTCATCATTAGTTACCTTAATTTTGTCACGTTTTATTTTTGGCTGTTAATCTCAATATTCGTTGATCAACAACAGAAAGTTTGGCTATGTATTGTTAGGTTGCAAGGTTGAGGGCCAAAGTCCTTCAAAAGTTAGAGCAATCTAAACAGGGAAATTTGTTTGACTCTGTTTCTTCTACTGTTCATCAGGTAATCTTTACACAAAATGAAATATGTACACACTTTATTCCATTTGTAGTAGTACTAATCTTTGATGTTGCATTTATTAAATTATTTTAATTCTTTCTAGAATGGAGTCTTTGGATGAAACGGAAATATGCTCACCGGAACCATGTCAAACAATGTGTCAATCATCTGGTAATTCTTCCCAACAAGTATACACTCCTCAAGTTAAAAATGACTTGATACCGAAAATTGGGCAACATTTTGACAATTTAGACGAGGTTCAAACATTCTACAACAATTATGCTAGAGAATCTGGATTTGGGACGCGAAGTAACTCTACCAAGAAGAGTAGGGATAATCAAATTATTAGGAAGGAGTATTGTTGTTACAAAGAAGGGGTGAGAAAAACTAAGGCAAACAATTCTGAACCTAGTACAAGGAGACGGGGGCTTACTAGAGAGGGTTGTGGTGCGAAACTAGCGGTTGTGAAAGACAAGGTAGGTCCGGGGTTTGTTGTCTCCCAATTTGTCGAGGGTCATAACCACCCTCTTACAACACCAAAGAGGGTGCATTTGTTGCATTCTCACCGGGAAGTGTCCATGGCCAAAAAAGCTTTAACACAACAATTATCCGCTGCAAATGTGCCAACATGCCAACAAATGAGTATTTTAGCGGTGCAATCCGGGGGTCTTGAAAATGTTGGATGTTCACAACAAGACCTTTATAACGCTGAAAGGGATAGGAGGAAAGCGTTATTGGGACAAGATGCCAACATGTTGTTAGAGTATTTTAAGGTGGAACAAAAAAAGAATCCGGCTTTTACTTATGCGATTAAGGATGATGATGAGGGACATTTGACGCACTGTTTTTGGGCGGATGCCACCTGTAGAAAGTCATACCAGTATTTTGGGGATGTGGTGGTGTTTGATACTACTTACAAGACAAACCGATATCAAATGATGTTCGCACCTTTGTTAGGGGTAAATCACCATGGGCAGACAACTCTTCTTGGGTGTGCCTTTTTAAATGATGAACTCACGACTTCTTTTGAGTGGCTTTTCCAGCAATGGTTGATAGCAATGCCAGCAGGCCCCCCCCAAATGATCATTACCGATCACGATCCTGCAATGACAAAGGCAATTGCTTCGACTCTTCCAAACACTCATCATAGGTATTGTATATGGCACATTGTGAACAAATTTTCTGAAAAAATAGGTGCAATAACTTATAAAGAATATTATGATGAGTTCAAAAGTTGCATTTGGAAATCTGAAACCCCACAAGAGTTTGACGAAAGATGGGTACAAGTGGTGGAGAAAGCGAATTTGTCTTCGAATGAATGGTTAAATGGCATGTATAAAATTCGTGAGAGATGGGTTCCGGCTTACATGAACCATATGTTTTCTGCCCACATGACTAGTAGCCAAAGAGCGGAAATTTCACATGCTTTCTTCAAGAGGTATCTATCTCCAAATAATTCTCTGTGGGATTTTGTCACGCGGTTTGAGAGGGCACTTGCAACTTTACGTCATAATGAGTTGGATTTCGATCACAAAGACATCAATGAGAAGCCAATCTTGAAAACCTTGTGGGGCATGGAGGAGACAATGAGTCAAATTTATACACGGAAAATGTTTTACAAGTTTCAAGATGAAATCTTTCAACTCCAGGCATATGAGGTAACTTTAACATTTGAGGATGAACATAAACAATTGTACAATGTTAAGAGAGATGTAGAGAATGCTCCAAAGGGTCGCGCGGTGTCGATAGAGAAGTCGTCAAACTATGTTACTTGCAGTTGTAAGATGTTTCAAACTGATGGGATTGCATGTCGGCACATGTTGGCATATTTCAATTTCGTGCATGTTAGAAAGCTACCTGATATTTACATCTTAAGGAGGTGGACGAAATCTGCAAAAGCTGGTAGAGTTAGAGACGACTTGGGTGGGGGGAGTAAGGAAATATGTGACACTTCAGTGTTAATGAGGCGGGGAAAGCTTTTCCTTCGTTCTTCTAATGTAATTGATGAAGCCGTGTTAACTGAAGAGGGAACTGAAATTTACAATGAAGCGTTGGACTTTGCTGAAAAGAAGCTCGCAGCCTTAAAGATAACTAGGGGGGAAGATGGTGAAGAAAGTGCTATTGACGTGGATGTTCCTCTTGAGAGCGAAGGTTGTAGTTTGAAAGAACCAAATGTTGCTAGGACAAAGGGTAGTGGTAAAAGACTAAAGGGAGGAAAAGAGAAGAGTGTCAACAAAAAGAAGAGGCGTTGTAATGGTTGCGGGGAAGTAGGAGCTTCGCATGACAAAAGAAATTGTCCCAAACTTCTAGCCATGTAAGTGTATGCATATAAATATGTGCATTTATATTTTACATCAATTGCTCAAATGTTAATTTTAGTAATTTTTTCTTCTTTCCCATAGGTCTTCGCAAACTGTTTCGCAAAGTGTTAGGTTAAATGAAGACGACGAGGATGACGGTGACGAAAGTATGGACTATGAGGATGATGATTGTAAGTATCCATTTATAATTTAAATTAAGATGTTCCTGTTAGTTCATTTATTAGGTGACAAAATACACCTTCCTTATTTGTATTTAAGATGGTTTCTAAATGAATTTTGCTTCTGTCCATGGTATACAATTCTGCTGCTGGATATGGACATGGTGGTTATCTGTACTGCTCTTCTGGACTGAAAGATGCACTGGATTGATGTTGGACAGCTTGTAACTGGTCTGCAAATGCAGTAGAATTGCACGGAGAATTGTAGAACATTTTGTTGTGTTTGCTGTAGGAAATGAACTGGTTGTTGTGTAAGCTTGTAGTTTGAATGAACTGGTTGTGGCAAATTTTCAGAAAATGACCTGGTTGTTGTATTTGGTGTAAGACATGGTGGTTATGTTAGCTTGTTGTTGCTCTGGAACTTGTAGTTTTTATGTTGGTTTGGAGTTTATGTAATGTAATGGTGTTTCATTCTGCTAAATTTGGCACTACATTTGCCACTTAGTTTGCCTCACTGGATTTGCCTTAGTTTTTTTTTGAACGTGCATTTGCCTTAGTTTGCTCACTGAATTTTTCCACTTCGCTCACTGGAGCTGATTTCGCTTAGTTTGGTCACTGGATTTGGCACTTATTTTCCTGAATTTGGCACTTAGTTTGCTCACTGGATTTGGCACTTATTTTCCTGAATTTGGCACTTAGTTTGCTCACTGGATTTGGCTTACTTTGGTAGTTGGATTTGGCACTTACTTTGCTCACTGGATTTGCACGACTCACTGGATTTTGGCTTACGTATCATTGGTTCTTTGTTTTGGTCATTGCTTAGCAAATTCGGCAGATTGCTGTTACTGGTGTGTCTCTCACATAATTCATTTACACTCTCTCTCTCTCTGTCTCTCTCATTCAATGCTTGAATTTACAGAAGCAGCCCCCTTTCTTTGTAAAGTTAGGTGAGCATTTCTTGAGAGACAAAGTGGCTTGCTAGCTGGTGTTTTAATTAGAAGAAGTGTTTCATCAAGAGGACATATTAAATTAGGTGAGCATAGGCCACTCATGTGTTGTTTTTGGTGACTGCATTTGGAGACTTGTTTTAATTTCAAATCATTTGGCATTGCAATGTTAACGGATCTGCAATTGGTGACTGAATTTTTACTTATGCTAGGACACAAATCTAACACATTTTTGTCGAGACCGATTCATGAACAGATTTCTGTGGGCTCAAACACTAGATGCATGAAGCTGGCTAACCAAGCCACTCACATGTAGTAAATGGATGAGTAAAGATTGACAAATATTAAACAAATTGTGTAACCCAATGGCAGATTCAAATTGTGTAACCCAACACACTAGCAGGTTAATCACCTAGCACTAGCAGGTTATCACCCATTCACATAGCATCAAACTGTGACTTAGTTCAAACATAAGCTTAACAAGTACAACTAGAGACTTGTCCAAAATAAGCTAATCTAATTCAAACGGCAGATTCAACTGTGACTTAGTTCAAACATAAACTTACCAAAATATGCTACTAATACTTAACAAGTACAACTAGCAAAGCTAGAGCAATGAACAATATGAGTACATTGACTCTATATTTCAAACTCTCCACTACGACTTCCATGGCTTGAACACGTTCTTCGATCTTCTTCAGATTCACCTCATTCAGACCCTCATCACTTTCTGGATGATACCCAATTGGATTGCACCACTTCCAATAGTTGCATCTTCCTTCGTCTTTCATCTCTTTTGGACACCCATAGTAGAGCCTTCCCGGATTACGTTCTGATTCTGAGATCCTCACAGCAGCTCTCAGGCCACACCAACAAGTCTTATTTCGAAATCTAAGGTAGTCATTTGGAATGGTACATCCGTTGCTTGAAGTAGACATGATTGTTTTTTGGTCTGCCAAGTTTATAAACTGCCACAAAATATCTATGAACACCCTGCATTGTAACACATACACAAGTTATCCAGGAATCTAAACGTCATTTACTGAAGACAGAGAATGGAGAAAGTCAGAAGGAAATACACGAAGAAAACCTATATTAACGTTGACTTAAAATGTGGCATAACAATTTCCCAGTATGATATATACCAAGGGATGTACCGGTGTGTTTTATAAAATACGAACCTAATTAAGGGACTACTTTACAATGGCATTAAAGCTAAATAACAGAAAGTGCTTCAGAAAGGTACTCAAATGGGTTTCAATTGGGACTATCTTGTACTAACACAGCAGTTAAGAGGAGGAACAAGTTGATATAGAGAGCCTACAATTTATTTAGTCCACTTGAGGCAGTTTGAACCCCATATAAGAGACACCAGAGAGTCAATAGAAGGAAAATCCCAAAAATCAAGGTGTCTGGGCAAGACATGCCTCAACTTGTTTCAAAGCAAGCTATAAAGTTAACAAAAACAAAATCCTAAAAATCAAAGTTGGCAGCCAGATAGTTTTCATTGATCATCTCAAAATTGGGGTCTAATCATCCATTAAACAAAAAATGAGTCCCTTTTTTATTATCAATGAAGTTCACCTGCTTCGTCAACACTCTCCTCCCACTAATCACATCCGTGATTTTTGTTTATGAAAAATTTATGAAAATTTGAAAAATTTCTGAAAATTTGAAAAATTTCTTAGATCTAGGTTTTCAAAAATTCAAAAACTTCAAAGAGAGAGAGAGAGAGAGAGAGAGAGAGAGAGACCTGAGAAAGATTCACGAAACCGTGGGTTCTTCTTCTTCCTTGATACAAACGACCTGAAAAAAGAGAGACCTGAAAAGTTAGGGTTTTTTTTCACAGAAACGAACAGACGACAGTAAGTTGGAGAAGATGAAGCAGATCCGTACCTAGAGCTGTTCTTCTTCTTCGTCGAACACGGGTTTTCTTGGGTGTTCTACTGTTTCACCTCGATTCCTCTACGGTTTTTTCAGATAACTTAAAATATCGAAAAAGAGTGAGGATCGAACGAGGGAGAGAGGGATTCCAGACCTAGGTAGTTGTTCGATTAGGATGGAGATGGAGATGGAGATGGAGATTGCTCTGGGTTCGATCGCCTTCGAATCGCCTTCTCTCTCTCTCTCTCTAAGCTCTGCGTTCAAAACAAACAAGTGAGGGGGATGGGTCAGGATCAGATGTAAGTATGACCCATTTGTATCAACCCGAGAACCTTTTAACCCGCGTTTGACCCGCGAGCTTCCACTTATTTCCACAGCCGTTGGATTAGATCCAACGGCAGAGAGCATTTGGTCCGGATTTTCTAAATTCCGGTCGACCTGATAGGATGGAAATTGTATATATATATATAGGTTCCACTTCTAGTCCGGACTCCGGACTTCCGGACCTCCATGATCCGAGCATTTGTTTGACGATCCGATCCGTCCAATGTGTTCAGAAGGTGTTTTCAAGGGTCCAAGCGGAAAATCTTCAAAAAAAAATACCGGGAAGGGCTTGATCCAAGCAGTTTTCGCAAAAAATATATATTTACAATTTTTGCGAAAAATGCTTGGATCAAGCCCTTCCCGGTATTTTTTTTTGAAGATTTCCAGCGTAGACCCTTGAAAACACCTTCTGAACACATTGGACGGCTCGGATTTTCCAAAAATAATTTGCAACACAAAAAAATCACTTTTTTCTTATTAACGGGAGGGTTTGGACTAGAAAATTTCCCTATATATATATATATATATATATAAAGTTTCTTATAGTGCGGGAAAACAATTGTGGGCCGTTGAATCCTATTCCCTTCACGCGATTCAACAGCTCACAATTATTTTCCCACACTTTTTTTTTTTGTGAGGAAACCCTCATAGAAAACTTATTGTATATCAGAACATATCATGTGAGGGCTCCCTCACAAAAAAAAGTGCGGGAAAACAGTTGTGGACCGTTGGATTCTATGCCATTCACACGATCCAACGGCTCACAACTGTTTTCCCGCACTTTTTTTTGTGAGAGAGCCCTCATAGGAAACTTCTTGTATATATATATATATGCCCCTAAGGCATATGAAAAGGGTGCATTAACCCCTTTAACACTATTTGCATGGGGAATCTAAAGTTGAAATTAGGGCCATAAACTCCTTCATTAATACTTTTTGGAAGTAGTAAATTTTTTGTTTGTTGGACTAAAGTACCCCAAATCAAATATACATGCCCTTTCAGCTCTCTCCCCAAAATTAATTTCCGTACATTATTTTTATATGAAAATTTTCAAAAACAAAGAGACATTGAATACCATATTTAACAAAGTCATATTTAACAATTTTTGTGTTTGCGGTTGCTAATATTCTTTAATAAAATAAAACATTTCATATGCTCATATTTTTTAATTTGATTTGACTTTGTTAAGTATAGTTTTCAATGTCTTTTTTTTTTTCTTTTTGAGAATTTCTGTATAAATATAATGCTCTTGAATTGGAAAATAATGTACCAAAAGTTTTTTTTGGAGAGAAAGCCGAAAGGGTATGTATATTTGATTGGGGGTACTTTTGTCCAATATGCACAAAAATTACTCCTCCAAAAAAGTATTAATGAAGGAGTTTATGACTCTGGGTTCAAACTTAGATTTCCCATGCAAATAGTGTTAAAGAAAAGAGTTAATGAACTCTTATCATATGCCTTAGGGGCACATATCAACAAAACCCTGTTTTTATATTTTTTGATATGCACAACAAAAGTTATAATTGTTTGAAATCAAGGGCCTAGTTCCAGATTCGTTCACTACAGTTCTTCAAACTGAAACTTGCTATCACTAAGTGTAGGTTCAAGTCCGGAAGACACTCTTGTAAAATTTTAAATTATGTGGGGGATTGTTGTTCGAATTTAATATTTTACATATTTTACATTTATATTTTATTGAGTAATTCCCAAGTAAAATAATTTGTTGGAGAGATATATGAAATTAGTTTTTGGCTTTTGACTTAGTCTACTAATTATTCTCCAAGGAGTTGAAACCACTATCCTTGTCCCTCTAAAATAGTTGTTATATCATAGGATAATTGGTTGCATATCAGATTACCTTTATATTGCCTAATATTCGGTTCCTATTTTCTCTCCACAGGATTAGTACTCTTCCTAACAAACTAACGTAAACATAAGCCTATTGGCTTATCCAACCTACTGCCATTGAATACAAAAGAAGGCACCTGATTCCTTTCTTCTTTCTTCACAAATATATAGTTGATCCATTACATATTCACTTATTTATTTGCTACTATTTTCGTACGGTTTCGAGTGTCAGAAAATAATTGGTTCGTGAGTTTAATTAGCTGCACAGAAGAAAACTCAAAGGTCGTTGTATCTTGGGGAAAGAGCGTCATTCAACCCCGTGTAGAAGGGTGTGTATCTTTCCTAAGGAGAGCGTAATTTTGCGTTCCTCGACCACCCCACAGACTTTTCTAATACTTTCTCTACTTATGTAATTTCCTTAATTTGTTTGATGCATATTATTTAGAATTATTGTTTTACAGAAATTCCTATTTCATATATTTTCTCCAACACTCTCCAGGTTATCAACTGCCAAAACAGGTTGTCACAAAAAAAAAAAAAAAAAAACAGCAGAAGCAAAATCCGAAATAAACAATCAAACTTGAGCCACGTAAATCAAAGGCTTATGAATGAAATCGGAAAATCCCAATGGGAACAAAAAAGGAGGACGAACCGCTTGGAGTTGCCGTTCTGATCTTCGAGTGGTTGCAGCCACCACAGTCATCTTCTTCCTTATAGAGAGAGAGGGAAAAAAAAAAAAAAACCACTCTCGATCAGCCCTCTCTTCGAATCGAGTTCGCTACTTATATATGCAAATTAGGGTAACGGCCGGTCAATAGTCAGATATATGGGGCCGTCGTTAGATTTTAAGCAAAGCCCACACCGGATCAAGTAGGGTCGAATTAAAACCTCACAAGTGCTAATTGAAGGAAAATCTAAAAAAAATTTGCTACTTATTTACGTCTAGGATTCTAAGGTGTACTATTAACAAGTTCAAGTTTAGTAAAAAATTTATCCCTATAGGCCGAAAAAATAGTCCAAGTCTAGCTGTAGCTGGACATATATTTTCTGACTTTGCCGTAAAAATTTCGAAAAATGCCGTAGAGGACTTAGAAAAATTTTGGAAAAATAATTGCCGTGGAGGACTTAGAAAATTTGCGAAAAATAAATGCCGAAAAAGACTTAGAAAATTTGCAAAAAAATTGCGAAAATTTTGGAAAAATAAATGCCGTGGAGGATTCTGAGGTGTACTATTAACAAGTTCAAGTACAGTTGTAATTAGGTGAGGTTTGGCCTAAAAAGCCAACTTAAATTATATTTTTGTCTTTATTTGATTTTTTTTTTTGCGTTTGTTTGTTTTGCATCGATTTTTTGAGTATTATTGGTTCGTCTCAGCGAGAGGAATCCAAAAAGGCAACAGATTATGACTAGAACTCTCAATTTTTTGAATAAGATCGAAAAAGTTGTAAAAATATGACTCTTTTGCTTATTTTTGTCTTTATTAAAAAAATTTGTGATTAGATCATAATTTTTTAATTTTTTTATTCCTCTCGCCGAGACGAACTAATAATACACAAAAAGTTGATGTAAAACTGAAAAACACAGAAAAAATCAAATAAAAACGAAAAAATAAGCCAGCTAACTTTTTAGAAAAACAGCTAACTTTTTAGACCAAAACACACCTTAGTAAAAAATTTATCCCTATAGGCCGAAAAAAAAGTCCAAGTCTAGCTGTTGCTGGAAATATATTTTCTGACTTTTCCTAGTACGTACAATACAAAAAATGTAAAATGTAATTTAAAGAAACGTGAAGTATACAAATTATCATCTAATTAGTTTTATAAAAAGTCTTGGCAGGCAGAAAAAGAAGAAAAAAAAAAAAAAAAAAAAAAAAAAAAAACCGTCGTTTCCTGCGTGAGGCACACAGACACCCTCCTTGGCGCTTAGGGTAAGGTTTTTGGGGAGGGAGGATTTTGTGAGAGAGAGAGAAACCTAATTAAACTCATGAATTACTATTATTACTTTATTTTATTTTTTTGCGCCAACAAGTTAAACGGTTTCATTGATAAATGAAAACATAGAACAAGATCAAATAGTGCATCCATCCTTAGACAAAAGATTAAATAGCCAAACCGGGGGATAGGCTTTCCAAGTGAACACGGCCAAACCTCCAAAACCTTGACTCGTCAAACAATCGGCAACACCGTTACAACTACGCCTAATAAAACAAAACTCACACACATCAAAATTATATGCCAGTTGTGGACAGTGCCACGGAAAATAATTTTAGAGTCGTCACCCGGATTTTCATTTCAAGAAATGATATCCCCCGAGAAACTATTTTAAAAAAAATGATTTGAAAAATAATGACTCTTGTGTCGATAATTTTGGAAAATGATTTGGCCAGCGAAAATAGAAAAATTTTGGGTTTGGGAGCCAAGTGACGAGTGGGGGTTTTTAAGGCACCCCGCTCGCCCGGTTAAAAAAAAAAATCAGTTTTTACTAAATGCTTTTGTGGACTTTTAGAAAATGTTTTTGTAGCAGCCGAGGACGTTAGAGCCCAAAAGGGGCACAAGGTCCCCACCCTACCGGGACATGAAGGGTCTCGGCTGGGGTTCCTTCGGCTTACCGATCGCGGCCCCCGTTATACGCCTGCCGCTGACCCGCCGAAGGGGTTTGGCCCCGCCGAAGGGAAACGGGCGGAATGAAGTTCGTTTGCCCGGAGTCCCTGGCCGGGGGGAACATGCACGGCATGAGCTACGTTCCATGCCGAGGGATGGGGTGCTAGCCGCCCCTCGCGGGGGCGGTTGGTGATTTGACAGGACGGGATCGAAGCGACGTCAGGTGGCGTCAGGACGTTGCGCTCGAGGCGTCTGTCCAACCACGTGACGGACCGGAGTTGGTGAGCGCGTAGGTATGCAGAGTAGGGTGATGTCAGCCAAAGCGGCGGGGTAATCGACGACTGGCCCACGTGGTCGATCAGAAAAGGACGGCGCGTGGGATGAACGGGTAGCGTGGCATGGAGGCTTCCCTTCGCCTATAAAAGGGGAGCTCTCCCCACTAGAGAAGGGCTGGAAAAACTTTCATCTTCACACCTTCACCCTTGTTATACACGCACTAGCCTCCATCTTTACCCCAGAGCGACAAGCCAAAGTGTCATTACCATTCTGTTGGTCCTACTTCAGCAGGCCAGAAGAGTTCAATCGGAGAAGCAAACCCCACAGTTTTATTGCTCATAAAAAGGAAATAACAGGTAACGAAATATGATGGAAATTTACACTTAAGGTTAAGGGAAATGAATTGCCATGGTAAAAAAAAAAATGAATTCACCGTTTTGAATATTACCAGGAGATTTTCCGCTTTTTTTTTTAAAAAAAAAGGAAATTTTAACCCACTCCCATATGGCAGTGTTGGTTGCCATACCTCAATATCTTTTAAGAGGCAATACTCAACTACGGTAATTTGAGAATTTTTACGAAACATTGCTTAAAGAAAAAAATATATGTATCCAGTGGGTCACTTTGCTTCCTAGCCATCAAATAACCAAGAAACTTGGAGTGCTGGAAAATGAAAATTTTCTTTTAAGAGGCAATGTTTCCCATGAATACAACAATGATTTTGCTAATCTGTTTTCCAAGATTTTTGTAAAAAGATATTATTCTGAAGTATAATGTATCCAATTAACCCTTTCACGGTTTCACCACCTTATTATGAATTAACCAAGAAGTTTTGAGCATGGAAGAAAAACAAATTCTTTATGAGAGACACTGTCGTACTGCAGTATAGACTGCGGCACCGCAGTGTCTGGAGAACCAAATTTTTTTTTGTGTTTTGTTGAAGAAATATTAGCCCATTTGATACCAGAAACATTATAGTGAGTTGTTCTGAGTTTGAAAGGCTTTCTTCCCTCTGGTTGGTAAAAACAAAAATGACTTGAACGGAAAAATTCTTTTTTACTTTGCATGCGAGATCCTTTGATCATATTTTGAACGTACTTTTCCTTCTCCGGGCCTTCGAGGAATTGGATAGTAGGGCGTCTGAACCTTGGTATGACGTTAACGCGTGATTTGGCCACAAGAACGGGGAAGGAAAGCGGGTTTAAGGCTTGGAAGCTTACGGGAATGATTTTTAGCAATACTTTTGGCGGGTTTCTTTGGTGAATTCCTAACAGAAGGTTTGGAGTGGTAACGCTGGAGGGAGGAAGAGAGATTTAAGCTATTTCTTGTGAGGGTTTTTCAGAGGTTTTTTTCATGATTTTTTCCATGTCCTTGTACCTTCCAACCTCTCGGCTTTTATAGGAGAAATCCGACTAACGTTGTTCGTGGTGGTCACGCAAAGCAATTGATAGCCTATGGCGGCCTCCGGCAGCTATAGCCTCAGCCTTTTACTTCTGCATCTGAGATTTTCCGCGAAATAGGGTGGCTGTTTAACCGAAAAGCTCGACACAAGTTTCGAAGTTAAGTACGACAATTTGCAATGGGTACCACACTTCTGTGATGAGGCATGACAGTTGGGAGGGGGACACTGCCGTATGGCAATTTGACTTCAAATCCTATTGTGGTACCTTAATTCAACACCGCCACACCCTAGTCATTAGAGCTGCTTTGGCTTAAAAGCCAAAAATTGGATTATTGGATTTTTCGTTGTCTTTATTTAAATTTTTTTGCATTTGTTAGTTTTGCGTCAAAATTTTGTGGTTTCTGGATTCTTCTCGACGAAACGAATCTAACAAGTATAAAATTATAGTCAAAACTCAAATTTTTTTGAATAAAGCCAAAATTAAACCAATAAACTGGTTTATTTTGGTTTATTTTCGGCTTTATTCAAAAAATTATTACTTTTGACTACAATTTTATACTCTTGGTTCCGAAGGTTCGTGCGTTCAAATATTCTCTCGTTTCGATCTCGTTTTCATCATTGGGGAATTAAATGAAAGAACTCAAATCGCATTGCCTATTGATTCACTATTAGGAAGAATAAATAAATTAAACCGATAAATATAATTAAACCCTAATCTATGTGATTATGCATGATAATGAACGCAATAATTAAACAGCAATGGATATATGGTTGGTAAGAAAACGCCCTCCTCTCTCTCTCTCTAGAAAACCTCTCATCTTCTTCTTCTTCCCTTTCCAGATCTACGGCTTGGGGGGGGAGGTGCCGCCCTCCTCCCTCCTCCCCCCAGGCAACCTTTCTTCCCCTCTCCTCTCCTCCTTCTCCTCTCTCTCTCTCTCTCTCTCTCTCTCTCTCTCCTTCATCTTCTTCCACATCCCTCGTTTCTTCTCACCTTCTTCTTTTTTCATTTACTGATCGGCAATGGATGGCGGCGGCGGTGCGGAGGTCTTGGCTGGTGCAGCGGCAGTCTTGCGGTGAAGGTGCTTGCTATTCGTGCAGGGGTGGATGGATCTCCAATGGTTGATGCATAGGCTGTTTGAGCCCCCGTTTTGGATCTTGGCAGCTTTTGTGGGTCATCCGGACGCGGAGATCTCAGTTCTGTGCGTGTTTTGCTGTGTTTTTTCCGTTTGGTTGCGTGGCGGCTTTCGGTGGTGGGTTTGCCCGTGCCCGGCTTCTCCTTTCCCTCTGTCTTTCGTAGGCCGGTGCTCCCCACCGACCGCTACATCTGGGAGTGGCTGGCGTTTTGCTTAACGGCGAGGTGTTTGCTCCGGTGGTTTGTATGACGGCGGTGGGGTTTGGAGTATCTTTGGGTTAGGGTTTGGTTTGGGCGGGCCGGCCCTTGGTTGGGCCGGATTTGTGGTGTGGGTTGTATTGTATATTTGGGTTGCAGTTGGTCTTTATTTTTCTTATTATGTTTGTGACTGCTTAGACCCCTAGGTGCTGGGCTTCGGCCTCTGTGGTGTTTCTGTCCAATTATTTGTTGGATTCCCCTTCCCTCTCCCCCGTTTTTAATAAAATTCTATTCCCGATCAAAAAATAATAATTAAACAGCAAGCATATCACACATATATACATGGAAAACCCCAGGACAGGGGGAAAACCACGGGAGAGACGAGAGCATTATACGCAAAACGCAGAAACAAAGTTTCTTACAACCACGCTATGAACTCCTTCAATTTTGGCTAAGAACTTCTTTGTTGACTCCTCATGAACCGCTCTAATAGATGCTCCTTCGGATTCGACAAATCCTTGATCTACGCAGGACTCCTCCTTTAGACCAATCTACAATCGCCTTTGAATTCCATCAAAGAACTTCGAGTGATGTAGACGATGAACAATCCACCTTGAGAGAGATTATGCGAGTGTATAGATCCAAGACTTCATCCAATCTCTCAAGAAAATAATCAACAAGTGTCCTTTCTTGCTCTCACGAACTTTTCTCTCTCTATTCACGTTGCGGCTACACTCGTTGATTTTCTGAACGCTAATGAGATTGTATTTATAGACAAATGAAAAACGTCACTGTTGCTCGACCAACTCACTCGAGCAGAACCAATCCAAATGCAGTCGCTCAACTAACTCGCTCAAGTGAACCTGTTGCTTCTAGGGCGAATTACACATCTCTAATCATTTTGTTTAGTTAAGCGAAATGCATATCTCCAATCATTTTGTTTCCTTAAAAAGTCCGGATAAGAAGTTTACCCTGTATATATATATAGAGTCCGGTTCTAGTCCGGGAGTCCCGGATCCGGGACTCCACTTCCCGATATTTTTTTGACGATCCGATCCGTCCAATGTGTTCAGAAGGTGTTTTCCAAGGTCCACGCGGAAAATCTTCAAAAAAAAATACCGGGAAGGGCTTGATCCAAGCAGTTTTCGCAAAAACTTTATATTTACAGTTTTTGCGAAAAACTACTTGGATCAAGCCCTTCCCGGTATTTTTTTTTGAAGATTTCCCGCGTGGACCTTGGAAAACACCTTTTGAAGACATTGGACGGCTCGGATTTCCCAAAAACAATTTTTAAAAGCATCAAAACACCAAAAAACCCTTCAATCCGGGAAATCCGGGATCCTTGACAGATCGCATATATATATATATATACAATCCGGATCCAATCTATATACAATCGGATCCAATATATAGCTTAGGTCCACACTTTTCATCAGCCGTTGGATCGCATCCAACGGCTCGATAAAGGGAGCCGCCGCCAGCGTTAAGTGGTACCCGGGTCCGGGTAAAACACTCCCGCGGGTCGCATATACTCCTTATTCGGGTCATTCTTCCCTACACGATACAATTGAAGAGAGAGAGAGAGAGGTCTGGCGATTCAAACGAAGAGAGAGAGAGAGAGAGAGAGGGAGATCGCGAAGAAGAAGATCAAATCGAGGTCCAAGAACAAGAAATCGACATCCCAAGGTTCGATTCTCTCCCTCTCAAACATTTTCCTGTCGTTTTTGGTTCGAATCTTCTAGGGTTTTGGTACAAATCGAAAAAACTTGGGTCCAAAGTCTTTTCTTTCTCCCTCTCTTCCTGTGGTTCGATTTTCAAGAACTGGAGTTAGGGTTTTTGTTCGATTTCGAATCGATCTAGGGTTTCAAACTCGATTTCTACCAAAACCCTAGTATAGTTCGATTTTCACGAACTAGGGTTAGGGTTAGTTTCAAACTCGAACTATACTATGGTTTCAAACTCGAAATCTAGGGTTGTTTTTGTCACTTCACTGTTCGAAATTTCAAGATGCTGATGCTACTTCCAATTTCAGATTTTTCAAGAACTACGGTTCAGATTTTGTAACTTACACAATGTAATTGATGATGCTTTGTAGTTTAATCTGGTTGTTGCTGCTGTATGAAGTATGTTTGAATGGTAGAATCTGGTTTTCGACTGCTGCTGCTATCAAGTGTTTGTTTGAACTGCTGCTATTTTTTACTGTTGTTTGAACTGGTGCTGTGTAAAGTTTGTTTGAACTGCTGCTACAAGGATGATGAGATTTATGATGAGCATATCAGAATTATATTCAGAATGTTGCAACATTTGATATAAACTACTTGTTGGATTTGTATTGTTCTATAATCAGTTGATTCTGTTGTATTGTCTTGATATCTCATTGTAGTTGTAACATTTGATATCTCATTGTAGTTCGAACTTTATGACTATTTGCAATCAACCTGATATCTCATTGTATTGTCTTCATATTCTCCATGTTTCATTCAAATTTTTGGTTTGGAAATTCTGCTGCTGCTGCGTGAGTTGTAAGCCTTTTTAGCTAAATAGTTAATACTTAGTATGTAGTAACTTAGTTTTGTAGTGGTGAAAATCTGGTTCGTTGTGAACTTTGAGTGGTCATATATGTGGAAATGTACTGCCATGGCTGTTGGTCTGATCATCCATTTGCTTAGGGCCTGTTTCAGTTCCACATAATCAGTTGTAAGAATTACCTCCATTAACCTATTTTAAAATTTTTCTCCACTCTTTGGCAGCTTTTCTGATTTTCCACAGCAATGGCCTATTGGGTGGTATTCAGTGGCCGTAAACCAGGGATTTATACGACTTGGGAGGATGCTAAAGCTCAGGTTAATGGATATCCAGACAACGACCACAAAAGGTACAATTCGTTTGCCGAAGCCGAAGAAGCGTTGTGCACGTTTCATGAACATAGATACTACGTCCGAACCCACCATCAACCTAGTGTTTGTGCGTCTACTTCAGCAAGGGCATTGGAAGTAGACTTCGTGGCGGAGCGCGAGGCCAATAGTCGATGTTTAAGCCCTGTTATAATTTTCTTTCTAGGATTCGTAACTTGTATTATTTTGGCATATGTATTCGATTCGGAATGATGGTCCTCTGGACTTGGGAACTTACGTTATCTTTAGTTGCTACTGGTGTAAAAATTCTGGAATTTAGACGTAGTTCCAGTTTTTGGTAGAAATGTATTGGGATCGAATTGGGGATTCATTTCTTAAGACTTGGGAATCTGTGGCTTCATTTTTTGTTCCTAATATCATGTGATAGTTTGACAGAAGTAATGGATGAAGGACGTAGTTCCAGTTCTTGGTGGATTAATTTGTAGGATTCATTTTTTGTTCCTAATACTCCAATTTCATTTTAATGAATACTGCTACTCCAATTTCACGTTTATTAGTGCCTTGCTAATTTTAAACCCTTAAATTTTCTAAACCTTCTGTCCGAATTTTCCAGTAAAGTTTATGCTTACATTGGTTTAGCAAAAGTGTATTGTGCATCTTCATTAATATTTTGCAAATCTCTAATTACGGCAGAAAGGGAAAACTTCCAGAGACACAACTCTCTAATTACGGCAGAAACAAACATTTTGCACTTTGCTTTTTTGAACTGTTTACAGTATACACATTGACATACTCTTATGATCTGTGAAATGAGGCTTCACATATAAGCAATGGAAAGTTGAGCCGCAGATTAACAAGTTTCTTACGGCAAGCAACAGAAGCATGCCTCTTCACAAGCCACAATTAAGCGCACCTATTCTTCGTTAGATTAAAAGGGGACATGGAAGATTAAAAGGGGATCCAAACTTCTATCTTCCATCCATGCAAGAGGCTCAAAACTTTTTTTCTCTATCATGTGAGCTTCTTTGTCAAACATTGCTACAAATAAAATGGGATCCAAGTGCCCAATTAAGTCCTCAACTCTTAACCTTGTCAAATCAAGTGTAGAGGGGCACACTGGTGAATTGAACAGGCCATGTAACATTATGTAACAAATGTATGACAAAACTAAATGTCCATAGCTATTAATGGTGACTAGTTCTCCTCTGATAGGATATCCAGCCATTCAAGTGTTCACAATCCAATCTGGAAATACAAGCTGGAAATGCAAACAAATTAACAATACAAGTTGCAAATACAATCTGGAAATAGAAGTTGAACAGCAGCAAGCAACAGCAGCAAGCAACATCAGATTAAACATCACCACCAAGCAGCAGGCAGGCCGATCAACCAGCACCACCAACCAATTCAGATTATACAACCAGCAAGCAAACAGATTAACCCACGACGATCACACTTCTGAATTTCATACACAAAAAAACACAGAAACAAGGTAAGTACATTGCTACAAACATTCATGGAGTTAGATCAAACTATAAACACGTACCATCATCGTCGTACTCATCGTCATCGTCATCCGAATCGTTGTACTCATCGTCGTCCTCATTCAACATACTAGCCTGTGAAGACCTATCACAAAAAATACAACAAGTAACATTCAATCATAAATTACTTTATTAACCAATTAAATGACCGTATTTAGATGCGTACACGTACTTGTTTAGAAGTTTCGGACAATTCCTTTTATCATGATTTTGATTCATTAACCCACATCCAGTATAACGCCTACCCTTCTTCATAGACTTCTCTTTTCCTCCCTTAAGTCTTTTACCATTGCCCTTTGTCCTACATTTTTGTGGTTCTTTCAAATGAATTTCCTTTGGAACTGGAATAGGCACTTGAGTAGCACTCCCGTCGCCCTCTTCCCTTACCCGCTTCTTCTCTGCGAGCCTCTTTTCAGCATATTCGAAAGCTTCATCCATAATTTCAACACCATCTTCAGTTACTAGTGCATCATCAATTACATGAGATGCACGTTGGTGGAGCCTATTTCGCGTCACTAACAAATTTCTGTCACAATTTCCTTTCCCCCCCAAAACCTGGCCATCTCTAAGTCTGCTAGCTTTTGCTGACTTAGTCCACCTCCGCAAGATGTATTCTTCAGGTAGTTCCATAACATCATGTCTACTGAAGTACTTCAATATGTGCCGACATGGAATTCCTTTAACTTCAAACTTCTTACAAGTACAAGCAACAAAGTTTGATGACTTGTCCACCGATACCTCACGACCCTTCGAACCAACCACATTTACCCTTTCAACATGGTACACACAACGTTGTTCATCCTCATGTTTCATCCTCAACGAATACGCAGAACTTTGGAAGAGTTCATTTTGGAACTTGTAAAAAACATTCCGCGTATATATTTGACTCATTGTCGACTCCATCACATGTGCGGTTTTCAAAAGTGGCTTCTCATTCATATCTTTGTGATCGAAATCCAGTTCATTATGTCGTATATGTGCAAGAGCTCTATTAAACCGCGTCACAAATTCCAACATAGAATTATTGCTTGAGCAATACCTCTTGAAAAAACAATGTTCACTTTCGGCTCTTTGGCTACTTGTCATGCCAGCGGAAAACATGTCTTTCATATATGCGGGAACCCACCTAGCACGCTTCAAGTACATGGTATTTAACCACTCATTGTTGGACAACTGAGCTTTTTCTACAACATATACCCATTTTGCTTCAAACTCTTCAGGAGTATCGGAATTCCATATACAATTTTTGAAATCCTCATAATGATCCCTATAGCATATGGCACCTATTTTTTCAGAAAACTTCATCACAATATGCCAAATGCAATATCTGTGATGTGTATTTGGAAAAATATTGGCAATTGCTTTTCCCATTGCCGGATCCTGATCACTAATGATCATTTTAGGATGGCCTCCTGGCATAACTTTCAACCATTCCCTAAAAAGCCACTCAAAATATTCAACCTTTTCTTCAGTTAAGAACGCACACCCAAATAGTGTTGTCTGCCCGTGGTGATTTACCCCTAGTATAGGTGCAAAGATCAAAGCATATCGGTTCGTTTTGTAAGTTGTATCAAAAATCACCACATCTCCAAAATACTCGTATGACTTTAGACATGCCGCATCAGCCCAAAAGCAATTAACCATATGCCCGTTACTATCTTTCTTAAATGAATACATGAAACTTGGATTCTTTTTTTTCTTGCTTTCAAAATGCTCATACAAGTTCATGGCATCAAATCCAGCAAACTCTTTCCGATTATCCCTTTGAACATTATATAGATCTCTTTGTAAACATCCAACGTTTTCAAGACGGTGGCTTCCATTTCTAAAATGCTCATTTGTTGGTGGGTTGGCACATTAGCAGCGGCTAGTTGTTGGGTTAAAGCTCTCTTTGCAAGCGACACATCACGATGAGAGTGTACCAAATGCACCCTCCTTGGGGTCGTAAGCGGGTGGGTATGACCCTCGATAAATTGCTTGACAACAAACCCCGACCCTTTCGTGTCTTTGACAACAACCAATTTTGCACCACAACCTTCTCTAGTTTCCCCCCGTTTCCGTATAGGTTGAGAATTTTTTACAGTAGCTTTTCTGACCCCTTCTTTGCAACAAACGAACTCCTTCCTAATGATTTCTTGTTCCCTATTCCTTTTGCTAGAGTTTTTTCGCGTACCAAACCCAGATTCTCTAGCATACTCATTGTAAAACTTTTGAATATCGTCTAAATTGTCAAAATGTTGCCCAACTTTCGGTACGAAGCAGTTTTTAACTTGAGGAGTGTAAAGTATTTGGGAAGAATTAGCAGATGATTGACACGGTTCAAATGGTGACGGTGATGCAAGTTCTATATCTTCCAAACTCTCGTTTCTAAAAAATAAAAAGACAACAATAAAACTAAGTTAAAAGCAACACTAGATTTTTACATTACAATAGTGGTTGCTCGGTTTCCGGATTCAGTTCGTACCTTGGTTGTTCAATTTCCATAGAGATTGTTTGTGGGAAGAAATCACCCGAAGCCAATCCATCATCATCCGAAGCTAATCCGTCCATGTTGCAATCAATAAAAAACTACAAAACATATATAAACATATATAAGAACAACACTTAGCTGAATTAAACAAACAAACCCAGAAAAAAACAGAAATTTAAGATAAATCTCAACAGTAGCAGCAGAAAAAACCCTAGATTTCGAACTGAAACCCTATATTTAAAACCCTAGATTTCGAACTAAAATCATGGGTCTCACTCTCTGTTCGAAAAATTCATGAGACCCGTGATTTTTCAATTTGTACCAGAAAACGAGAGAGAGAGAGAGAGAGGGAGAGAGAGAGAGAGAGAGAGAGAGAGATTTCGAATTCGAGTTCCAAATCGCACAAAAAAACACAGAATAAACTAGGGTTTTCGATTTGTACCAAAACCCTAGAAGATTCGAACCAAAAACGACAGGAAAATGTTTGAGAGGGAGAGAATCGAACCTTGGGATGTCGATTTCTTGTTCTTGGACCTCGATTTGATCTTCTTCTTCGCGATCTCCCTCTCTCTCTCTCTCTTTGAATCGCCAGACCTCTCTCTCTCTCTCTTCAATTGTATCGTGTAGGGAAGAATGACCCGAATATGGAGTATATGCGACCCGCGGGAGTGTTTTACCCGGACCCGGGTACCACTTAACCCGCGAGCAGCTCCCTTTTATCAGAGCCGTTGGATGCGATCCAACGGCTGAGATGAAAAGTGCGGACCTAAGCTATATCAGGCCGTCCGGATTGGATCCGGATTGTATATATATATATATATATATATAGAGAGAGAGAGAGAGAGAGAGAGAGTGAGTCCGGATCTAATCCGGGATCCCTAGGTCCGAGACTCATAGTTTCGGATCAAATTTTCATGATCCGAACCGTCCAATGTGTTTAAAACGTGTTTTCAAAGGTCCCAGCAAGAAATCATCCAAAAAAAAATACTGGGGAAAGGCTTGATCTAAGCACTTTTTCATAAAAAAAAAATTCATAAAACTGTATATATGCAGTTTTTGTGAAAAAACTGCTCGGATCAAGCTCTTCCCGGCATTTTTTTTGGACGATTTCACGCGGTGACCCTTTAAAACTCTTTTTAAACACATTGGACGGTTTGGATCATGCAAAAACATGTTTTAAAACCTTCAAAACATCAAAAAACTTCCAATCCGGGATCCCGGATTGGATAACTGGCGTGTATATATATATATACATTGGAGAGGGTGAAAGTCTGATTACCCTACTACTAGGCGAAGCACGTGCCTATAGAGTCACCACAAGAGGGTGAACAGCTCGGCCCTACATAGGAAGTCCTTAAGCCCTGTGACGAGCTGGTTGGGCCACGAATAAGGCCAGAGTAACGATAGTGAACCAATAAAATAAGGCCCTAGCTCGGCACAAAGCATGAGGGGATGTCCCTGATATGGCCGAGCTAGTTAGGTTACGAGTAAAGCTAGAACAACATTCAGGAATACATAATCCAGTTCGGCGTAATGAGCGGAGCTATGTACGGGTTGGTCCGAGCTACGGGGAAACACGGCAACGCCACGTATAAGGCAGTGAGACATTCCAGAATATTCTACAGCGGTTCCTTATGAGATAAGGAGCACTCCCGTATAGCAAGGGATTGGTATGGGAAGTCCTAATGTGATTAGGAGTACGTCCCACATAGGAAAGAGTCCTATATGGAAAGAAAGATCTCTGGTAGACGAGATCTAGCAAGATATGGAAGTTATCTCTTGATAAGGAAGTCCCGTTAGAAGAGGGATTCCTAAAGAGAATAGGAAACAAGGGGCACGAAATGCCCAAATTGGTGAGCATCTACACCTATAAATACAAGGCGATAACTATGACAAAAGGTACGCTGTAACACCCAGTTATACGCATTGTGTTCTTGGCTTGATTAGTAATCCAGTACTAACTTAAGCATCGGAGGGCCTTTGCCACCAAGAGGCAAGGGTGCTCTAACCTATTCTTTGTCTTGCGGATTTAGGGTCGAGCCAAGCTTCCACGTGATACAGGCTAGCGTGGAATTACACCCCCTACAATTGGCGCCGTCTGTGGGAAACTTGCAAAAAGCTATATTTCTTGAAAGAAAATCAACAATGGTAATTTCAGAACCTTTGTTGTGCACTCCACGAAGGAGAGATGTGGAAGACAACGGAACCACCCTTGTGTACACTACGAGAAAGAGTACCAAGGTGGACAAAACCCCTGCAGTCCTAAGAGCACCAAGGAAGACGGCGACCAGAAGGTTCAATATAGGGCACATCCCCGAGATTCCAAAATTTAGGGATACACGTTTGAATCATGATTCTCCAAGATCGAGCGAGCAGAGAAGACGCTCAAAATCACCACCAAAAGGTGGGGAAGCCTCCCACCGACGTGAACGGAGGAGGAGCCCCCCAAGGAAGGAGGATCATAGGCGATCAAGGGATCAAGAAAGAGAGATCAGCCTCGACAGAAAAGAGCAGGAGGCAGAAGAATTGGCCCGTGAAGTCACTCGACGAGAACGAGAGATTCAGGACCTAAAGAAACAACTCCAGGAGAAGGAGAAAGATTTACGTTCATGAACAAGATCCGTGCAATACGTAAAGGAAAAAAGGAGTCCTCACCAGGAGGATGCCTCTGCAGACCGAGCAGTCTCTCCACGAAAAAGGAGAGAAAGAAGCGTTTCCGTTGGAAAGAAAGAGAGAAGGAAGCATGCCAGGGACAGGTACGAGAGATCTGGTTCCAATGAGCATATTCCCGAACAGCACACAAGAAGAAAGGAAGCCCACCGAGCTGATGGAGGCCCTAGATGGAGGCCTCCACCACCACCACAGGAGATTTAATAGCCGGGCAAGTCTTAGCTGATTTAATAGCTGAGTTCACCCCAACAGTGGCTCCACCACCACCAGCTCTCCACGAGAAGGAGCAGATCAGTCCCACCGAGCCGCCAAAAAGAGTGGCCGACCTGTATCCAGAAGAATGGAGGCTCTATGTCGACGGATCAGCCTGCAACAAAGGGTCAGGAGCAGGAGTGGTGTTATTCTCTCCAGAAGGATTGGTCTTTGGAGCAAGCACTACGGCCGGGATTCAACCACCAACAATGTGGCGAATATGAAGCCTTGCTCGCAGGACTCGGGAGTGCCATGGAACTCAAGGTCGAAAGTTAAGGGTATTCTCAGACTCACAATTAGTTGTTAATCGGCTTTCGAGGGAATACGCCGCAAGAAGCGAGAAGATGGCTGCATACTCGAAGTAGCCAAAGACTTTCTCGACAAATTTGACAACAACTACATCCAAAAATCACCGGGACGTAATGCACATGCGAGATTCACCGCATGCTTGGGATCAGCGAGAAACACAGAATACCGACGAACAGTAGGCCGGAATATCCGAACGAACCAAGCATCGGCCGAGCAGTAGAGATGGTAATGGAGACAGAGTTCGGGCCAAGCTGGATGGACCCAATAGTGGCATACCTACGAGATGGGACCTTGCCAGAGGACAAAAGGGAAGCTCACAAAATCAAGACCAAATCAGCACGTTTCTGGCTCTCCCCAGAAGGTAAGCTTTATAGAAAGTCTTTTCTTGGACCGTATCTATTATGTGTACATCCAGCTCTTGTTCAGAAATTCCTCCACGAGATCCATGCTGGAACTTGTGGAGGACACACTGGAGGAAGGTCCATAGCCCACCGAGCAATATCACAGGGATATTGGTGGCCCTATATGCAAGAAGATGCAAAAGCTTTTGTGAAAAAATGTGAGAAGTGTCAAAGGTATTCCCCTCTCATCCGAGCTCCAGCGGAGGATTTGCTACCTCTGACTAGCCCATGGCCTTTTGCCCAGTGGGGATTGGACATCGTGGGTCCTCTTCCCATGGCAACAGGGAAACGAAAATTCCTGCTCGTTGGCACTGACTACTTCACAAAGTGGATAGAGGGGGAGGCTCTGGCCAAGATCACAGAAGCCATGGTGGAGCGGTTTCCGGGAACAAAATCATCACACGATTTGGAGTACCATACTCCATCATCTCGCATAAATGGGTCCCGGTTCGGCAAGAAGTTCAAAGCTTTCAGGTGCCCGGTACGGCATCAGGAACTACTACTCAACTCCGGCTTACCCACAAAGCAATGGGCAAGCAGAGGCCTCAAACAAGACTATCCTGAAAAGCCTCAAAAAGAGGTTGGAGAAGAAGAAAGGAAAATGGCCGGACGAACTACCAGCCGTGCTATGGGCATACAGGACCACCCCACGGCGATCTACGGGAGAGACGCCGTACTCCCTCGCTTATGGGACAGAGGCAGTAATACCACTAGAGATCGGCCTGCCGACCCTCCGCACCACTCTTGTGGAGTCGGGTCAAAGCAATGATAATGCCCTGGCCGAGCAGCTTGATCTCGCCGAGGAAAAAAGAGAACGTGCACTCATTACACTAGCAGCATACCAAGAGCAGCTACGGAGAAGCTACAATAAGAAAGTGCAGCCAAGAGAATTCAAGGTCGGGGATCTAGTCCTAAGGAAAGTTTTGGCCAACACCAAAGTATCCACTGATGGGAAGCTTGGGCCGAACTGGGAGGGCCCATACAAGATTACAGGGATTGCTGGAATCGGAGCCTATCGCTTGGCCGACCTGGACGGAGACCCAGTACCACGGCCATGGAACGTCCAGAATCTGAGGAAGTTCTACCAGTAGTTTATTTATGTGATTACGGATACAGTCACATCTATTTTCCAGTAAATTCACGTCCTTTTTTAGAACCTTGTTGGGATTACGAATAAAATCACCAACGTCAATCATTTATTCCAAGCTTTAATAAGGTTTCATCTTTTGTCATCATGGTCTTGCGTAATATGAACCAATAGTTACTTTAAATATTGGATTCCTATTGGGGAGCAGAGAATATGTGTATTCCAACCATGTTGGTAAAGTTCTAAGTATGAAGAAAACTTAGATGTGCAACGAATATTGCAAACTGTTCTCTAAGTACGAAAAAACTTAGTTGTGCAACGAATAATGCAAGGTATTTCTAAGTATGAATAAGCTTAGGAATCTGCAACGAATAATGCAAGGAAATTCTAAGTATGAATACACTTAGGAATTTGCAACGAATAATGCAAGGAATCTCTAAAGTATGAACACACTTAGGGATTTGCAACGAATGTTGCAAACTTATCTCTAAGTACGAAAAAACTTAGATGAGCAACGAATATTGCCAAATTATTCTAAGTATGAAGAGACTTAGATGTGCAACGAACAGTGCACCAAAACACTAAGTACGAATAAACTTAGATTTGCAACGAATATTGCAATAGGTCCTAAGTACGAGGAAACTTAGACGACTAAGTATGAAGACACTTAGGTGCTTGACAGTAAATCTATAATACAAGAAACCGATAAGCAGAACCTAGTTCTCAGGGGTTGCAACGAACAAATGCCAACCACAGCTACAACTTCCCTAAGTCTGAAAGCACTTAGAAAGACAGAGCATGCAAACACCATAGCATTTAAAGAAGTAAAACAATCTAGTATCGACAGCCACATGCGGCCAAATTAGGTCACGCAGGACCAAACCGCCAAAACAAAACAGCAAAGCACGAGTAAGTACGAGAAACTTGAAGAAGTATTTGAGAGGCCACACCCGGCCGAACTAGACCACGCAGGGCCAACAGATATGGCAGGCATCAAGCCTCTTCACTGTGCTGGTCAGCATCAGTGGCAATATTGGGATCAGGGTTACCTCCAGCAACTTCAGCAGTTGTGTTTTCTTCTAGAGGGGTCTGCTCCGGAAGGTGTTCAGGCTGAGCTTCTGGGTTTTCAGGAGACTGATCAGGAAATTGATCCTGGGCAGATGCCATCTCCCTCGGCAATTCCATCTCAGTCCAGTGAGGAGACGACTCGTCCACACCGAGCTTGGTAAGACACCTCCGCCAGGCCATGCCCCAAACCGCGTCCTGCACAGCCGGCATCTGAGCCGTGTAGTTGTCCGTGATAACCGCAACAACACGGTCATATTCGGCCTCAGCCTTAGCCTCTGCAGCAGCAAGCTGTTGACGCAGCTCCCGCTCGACCTCCTCAGCTCCCCTTTTCAGCTCGGCGTTCTCTCCTTTCAGGCTCTCCACCTCCTCCCGAGCGTCTTTCAAAGACTGAGCATAATGAGCGTTCTCTTTCTCCGCTCTCTCAGCCATTTTTTGCTCATCTTCTAGCTCCTTCACAGCCTCTTTCGCTCGGTCGAAACCAACGGCAGCCTTCTGCATGATCTGCAAAGTAAAGCACAATTGGTAAGGACAAGACGAAGGTCCAACAGAAAGAAAGCTAAGGGAAGAAATTTGTTACCTTAGCACTAGCCTGGAAGATAGTCTTCATAAGGGTATCATAAGAACTGCCCTTCTCTCTCTCCATATCAAGCGGAAGAAGTGCAGCCCTAGACACGCCAAACGCCACATCGGTGGAGGAGATCTTGTCAGTCTTGTTGAGGGGTGTGCCGTTGGGACGGGCTAGAACGGGCTCCCAAGGCTGGACCATGGGCGGAGAGTCGCAGAGGGTCTGGTTTGAGCTGGAGCTTCCAGTCCTTCTTCTATTAGGGGGAGGCTGGGCGTGCTCTGGACTCTCTCTCGGCCTCTTGTCCCTCGAAGTATCAGAGGGAAGAGGGGATGATGTCTGGGAGGGAGTGACGACACGAGCGACTGGTGGAGCACGGGGATCTCCGCCAATATTTAGCATGTCGAGCAGATTGATCGGCTCGCGAGGCATGACTTCTCGCTCTGGGGAAGGGGAGTAGCCTGGAGAATCGTCTGAGTCTTCGAGAAGGGTGCCCTGCTCGGTCAGAGATTGAACGATAACACGGGGATCAAGTGCTTCTTCTTCTTCAGCTATCGTCCTCCCGGACGTGCTGGCTTCCTGGATGGGGATGGCAGTTGGGATCTCGGGGACATAGGCAAAGGTGACTTGCCGCTGAAGGACCTCAGGGGCTTGGGACCGAGATGATCTACTTCTAGCTCGGCCTCTGCGGGCACGAGTCCTTTCTTGGTCGGTTGGTCGGCCTGTGGCGATCACGGAAAAAGGTGGCGGCCAGGCGTGTCTTGTTCTAGCCTCTCCAACTTTTCTGATATTGCCCCAGTAGAAGGGGGTGTAGCCCAGCAACCGATGAGCTGCACGGCCAAGACCAACAGGAGTTGGTTCAAAACCGTCGAACCAGAGAGCCTTGGCAATGTCCTCACGGTGGAGCTTACCGTGGATTAAGCGACCACCGTGATTGAGGTTACCCGCTGCAAAACAAACATGACGAAACACTGATCAACTACAGTATCAATGAGAACAATGAATAAACCAACTAGCAGAGGAAAAGGTACTAACGCAATCCGCCTGTAGCAGTGGGGCAGGCAGGTCCAATGGTCCTCCCCTCGGCATCTCTAGGCTCCCAATTGCCGGTGACTACGAGATAGTCGTCTGCCTCTCCCCTTGAGGAATTTGGCAGATCAGTGATAAGCTTTTGGTTGGGATCCCTGGCTTTAAAGTAATAGTTCTTCTCAGCCGTAGGAACTACACTATAGAGATAGTGCAAGTCCCACCAGTCGAGGTGGAGGCTGAGCAGCCTATTAAGGGCAACTGTGCCCATAATCACCCTGACGAAGTTGGGGCAGAGCTGCATAGGGTTCAATTGACACCTAGAGCACACCTCGCGGAAAAAGGGTGTAAAGGGAACCTAAGACCACCCTCCACTATGAAAATCAGAGGAACGAGAATCTTGTTGACTTCTTCCAGGCTTACTTCCCTCAGGTCATTGCGTTCGTTCAATCTGAATCGAACGTCGTTTGGAATTTCATAAGTCCTACGAAATTCAGCTATCTTTTGGGCGTTACTAAGAAGGTCTCTATATCTACCCATGTTTTCTCTTAGTTAGGGTTTTACAGTCAAAACCCAGATTTACGAGGAAGAAGATGAAACACGAAACAGAAACAGAGGTCTAGAAAGGTCACTTACGTGAAGACGACGGGTGGACCTAATGTGGTATTTTCCGACGAGAACGGAGGACGGGTTTCCGACGAAGACCGGAAACGAGCAAGATCGCAGAAAGCTCAAATGACGAAAATGGCAGACGAAGTATTTTCGCTCTCTCTTCTTTGCTTCTGACGAGTATGAAGGAGAAGGGGAGGGGGTTTTAGGTTTAGAAGGTTTTGGGAGGGAAAAGTAATAATTATCCCTCCCAAAACCCCATGAAAGTGGAACGTGACGTAGGCGGGGCGTCAGCAGAATCGTCCTTTGGGCTTATCTGAGCCATCAACGGGTCATTTCGCATTAAATGCAATGACAGCGTTACCCCCACGTGGAGGGGAGGCGTGCAGGAAACGCATCAGGAGCCGTTGGAGCTCTGCGCACTACTGACGAATGACAGTAGCAGCAGAGCTGGGGAGCAATTGGAGAGGGTGAAAGTCTGATTACCCTACTACTAGGCGAAGCACGTGCCTATAGAGTCACCACGAGAGGGTGAACAGCTCGGCCCTACATAGGAAGTCCTTAAGCCCTGTGACGAGCTGGTTGGGCCACGAATAAGGCCAGAGTAACGATAGTGAACCAATAAAATAAGGCCCTAGCTCGACACAAAGCATGAGGGGATGTCCCTGATATGGCCGAGCTAGTTAGGTTACGAGTAAAGCTAGAACAGCATTCAGGAATACATAATCCAGTTCGGCGTAATGAGCGGAGCTATGTACGGGTTGGTCCGAGCTACGGGGAAACACGGCAACGCCACGTATAAGGCAGTGAGACATTCCAGAATATTCTACAGCGGTTCCTTATGAGATAAGGAGCACTCCCGTATAGCAAGGGATTGGTATGGGAAGTCCTAATGTGATTAGGAGTACGTCCCACATAGGAAAGAGTCCTATATGGAAAGAAAGATCTCTGGTAGACGAGATCTAGCAAGATATGGAAGTTATCTCTTGATAAGGAAGTCCCGTTAGAAGAGGGATTCCTAAAGAGAATAGGAAACAAGGGGCACGAAATGCCCAAATTGGTGAGCATCTACACCTATAAATACAAGGCGATAACTATGACAAAAGGTACGCTGTAACACCCAGTTATACGCATTGTGTTCTTGGCTTGATTAGTAATCCAGTACTAACTTAAGCATCGGAGGGCCTTTGCCACCAAGAGGCAAGGGTGCTCTAACCTATTCTTTGTCTTGCAGATTTAGGGTCGAGCCAAGCTTCCACGTGATACAGGCTAGCGTGGAATTACACCCCCTACATACATATAGGAAAAACTTCACATAAGGGTTCGCGGGTTAAAACCATTAATCGGGCTAAAACCCATTCCCCAGGCTATTTTCCCCAAATCGACCCAGAGCCACGCTCTCTCTCTTCGCCAGTCGTCTCTTCTCAAGAAGAAGAAGAAGAAGAAGAACACCAGGTTCGATCTCTCTCTCTCTCTCTCTCTCTCTCTCTCTCTCTCTCGTTTTCTCTCTCCCTGGTTGATCTACATGACAAACCCTAGGTTTTTGTGTGCTAGCATAGAAGAGATCGACCAGATCGAAGAACCACCGACGCCGGCGCAACACTAGCTACACTTCTCTCTCTCTCTCTCTAAATTTCCTTTTCAAAAAACTAGGGTTTCGAACAGTAGCAATTACTCGAAAAACTAGGGCTTCGATTTCTCAAAATTTGGGTTTAGGGTTTCGATTTCGATCTCAAATTGAACATTTGCTGCTAGAACATAGTGTTATGACTGCACTATGTTACTCATTTTTATGCATTTTGTTCATGGTGTGTGCTTTGCACGACTCATACCATTTTGTGAATGTACCATTGTCATCTTTGCTTTGCGTTCAGCATCCAAAGTTTGGGAACCTCATTGTGGCTGGAAAGCTTAAATCTTTGCCTTTATGTTCCTGTGAAGTCTGAATAGCAAAAGTTGTAGAAGGTTTTTTCTCTCTGTGATCCTACTTAGTGCTCTGAGGTTTTTAATACCTCTATTGAATTCAGAGATTCATTCACAGCTTAAAGATGAGAAACAATAAACAATTCTCCATTGGTATTAAATGGTTATCTATTAAGCGGGGAAAATCATATGTCCTTCTCATTACTCTTAAAATTAGGATCATTTTGTTGTAGCAAAATATGTAATGTATAAATATACGAAACATTTTTTTCTGCTCGGCTATATAGCAAAACCTTAGAAACTCTTAAAATTTCATTCGTTCAGCTAGTTGTGTATTGTTTGGATCATGGATTTGTAGAGGAATTTATGAAGAGAAAGGAAAATAAAGATAAGTGTAAAAAGACAGTGAATTGAAGCTAAGGTTTGGAGTTCAATTTTGGATCATGTTGCTAATGGAAGTTGGCTGGGAAAAGCAATTTTGGAAATTGCTTTGCCTTAACATTTCTGAAGGAGAAGCTCACCCCCTATGCTGGATTATTTTGAGTTTTGATTCACCTTTTTCAATGGACCCTTTAATTGCAGGTTCCTGATTATTGTCTAGTCGGAGATCTATTTGAGGTGATCCCAGAGTTATTACAGAAGCTTCCTGAGAAAAAATAGAATTTGTTATTTGTACTCCAAGTTCCTTGATTCAGTTTGTTGTAAGCTAGATGAACTAATGGTTTGTACCATTTTGACAAAGGTTTGATATGATTATGTGATTAGACCTTGTTTTATCTTTTGTAAAAGAATGCAATCAAAGATCCATATTGGGGGTTTTACCCAAATTTGGGGGTAGATCGAACCAGAGAGAGAGAAAATGAGAGAGAACGAGAACGAGAGAGAGAGAGAGAGAGAGAGAGAGAGAGAGAGAGATCAAACCTGGTGTTCTTCTTCTTCTTCGTTGAGAAGAGACGACTGACGAAGAGAGAGAGCATGGCTGTGGATTGATTTGGGGAAAATAGCCTGGGGAATGGGTTTTAACCCTGAAATTATGCAAATGAACAACAAGTCCTAGAGGGGGGGTGAATAGGACTAGTAACTAAAAATTAAGCAACACAAAGTGATAGCTTATCATCCAAATTCCATGACAAAGCATCCAAACCAATACGTTCAATGAAGCAAATTGAAAGCAAGAACAAGGGACACACGATATACGTGGAAACTACTTAGGGTCTAACACCCTAAGCATAAAACCACGGCTTTACACTACTTCTATTCCACAAATCAAAAGGTTTACAAGAGATGAAAGACAATGAATTTACCCAAAGCTCCTAGCTTTTCCTAGCTCCAACTCTTGTTGTAGCACCCCGTGCTCCTACTTGATTCCATGGACACCACGAGAGTCACCATCTCGATCTCCGCTTCCGTACGGCTCCGGTTCACCCGGCCAAGTAGATTCCAAGGCAAGCAATCATGACTAAATGATAAAGATTGAATTTTTGGAAATTTTTTGGGACAACTACCTCCTACTAGAGCCGATCCATGGAAAGGAAAGCACTAGAAGGAAGAAAGATGATTGGGAGATACCCAAATCATCTCAAGAAGAGAGAAACTAAACAAGGGAAAAAGAGAGCATATGGGGAGCACTTTCTCTCTCTAAAAAATGACTGATGTTCTCTCAAGTGGTTGTGTGAAAATGAAAGAAAAATGGCTTATATAGTGCCCATTTTCGTGCACAAGAAGATAGCCACTCAAAACAAGACATGTGGCCACTTAAAGAGTCTGCCAGACCCGTGTAGACGCGCGCAGACGCACCGTCAGGATTTAGACACTTGGCACAATCTCAACAGCCAAAGCCAGACGCGTGTAGACGCGTGCAAACGCATAAGCTCAAAGCTAAATCCTAATGCCAAACTTCTTTGAAATGTAAGATCCGAATTAAGCATAAATAAGCCAACCTAATGCACATTAAAACATGTTATTTTGAATGCCCTAAATGCACAAATGATATGCACGGATATACCTCATTGGATTGGGCTTCGAAGCACTTGACTTGGCCATGGCTTGATCATGAAGCTTGAAATTCTCGAATGGAGCATCTAGACTCAACTCCTAAACACTCTAATTCCCAAACCTCAATAACCAAATTACAGACTCCGAAAGGCTTGACATAACCCGGAAAATGCCAATAAACCTAACAATCTCCCCCTTTGGCTTTTTCGGGACAAAACCTTTCATAACAAGAAACATTACAAGGAAACAAATCCTAACTAACTCAAGAACTTTCCAAAACTTGAGTCAACTAGAGATAAAAGCTTCCAAGTACCTGCCATGGAACTTCAACACAAAACATATGCCAAGATACCCACATGATAGCAACAGATTCAATGAAAGAGTAGCAGGCTACACAAATTAAAACCATGTTTGCCCCAAACATGGGCACAAAGTATCACAAATATACAAGTTCCATGTTTGCCCCCAACATGGGCATAAAATATCCTGTATTTGTGATTTCCATGTTTGCCCCAAACATGGGCACTTGCTACAAACCTGCAACAGAAGCTCATCTAACACATGCATGCATATATATGGAACAAGATAGCAATAACAAGCACAACGGAAGACAAAGCACAAAGATAGCTATCATCCAAGTACTAACCAAGCATATCATCCAAGTAGCAAGACAAAGCCCTAACCACGGGCAAAACAAACCAAGTAATAAGTAGCCAAGCAAGTGAAGTATCAAGTAGCAAAAGAGAGAATACATAATCACCTCACAACATCTCTCATAAGTAGCCAAGTAGAAACTCCTCTCAAGAAACTACCACTATACTACTCCCCCTTTTTGTCACGGAAACAAACAAAGGGAAGTATCCCAAAAACAAGAGAGGAAGTCGAGAACAAACAACTCAATCATCCGTCATCAAAGTGTCACCATCGGCGACAACCCCCGAAGCAACTCCCAAAGTAGTAGCAACTCCATCTCCCCCAACATTTGTGTCACCATCACTAGAAACTTTCTTAAGGAGATTTTGATATGCAAGAGTCGAAGCGGATAACATCTCCATAGCATCGGTAACATATGAGGACACACAATCGGCACACTTAGTCTTAATTTGAAGAACATCCTCAATAATGCTCACACGAAGCACCAAGTCCTCAATGGCGGCATTCCCCTTATCAATTTTTTCATGCAAGGAAGCAAACTCACTTCGAATAATACCCATAAGATCGATGTCACGTTGAGTGGGTGGAAGAGAAGTGGACACGGGAGGCGAAGAAGTAGAAGAAGGACCACCAACGGGAACCGAAGTAGAAGTGGAAGGACCACCAACGAAAATAGCCCAAGGAAACTTGAAAGTAGGTGGAACGTGAAGCGAACTATAGCGAGGGACGATGGGAGGATAGTTTGGTGTGGGTGGAGAAGAAGGAACCGAGTGTCCGTTAGGTATGGTGATGGGTTTGTCGCTATTTTCCAAGGTGAGCTTCCCAATGGGAGGAGGAAGGAGTACAAAAGGCTCGCCGGGTGTGACATAGACATGTTGGTCAAGTAAGAAGCGGGTGATAAGTGAGGCAAAAGGTATGGAAGAGGTGCCCGGAGGGTGAAGATGGTAACCATATACATCATTCCAAATCTTGGTCGCGAGGTCATAGGAGTAACCTCTACCGAGACCATACATCAAGACAGATTGAACCGGTGTAGCATCAGAGGTATGAGTGCACGGTTCAATGAAAGAACAAATGATTTTCAGCAGCAAACGATATTGAGGAGTCATAAAACCCAACCGAAGCTTATCTAATTCAGTGAAAACACCACCGGTTAACTCTCTCACTATCTCACTGCGAGTAGGAACAAGGGACGGAGGAGGAGGCCATTGGGGATCGTTGACAACCGGGAGTTTGAGTTTATCTCGGACGGTAGCTACAGAAAAACAATGTCTTTCCCCCGTACAACAGATGTGAGAGACTGACTCTCAGCATTATATGACGTAATGTTAGCGAAAAACTCTTTAACCAACTCAGGGTGAGAAGGCAGCCAGCCAATGCACACGTTAATCCAACCTCTTGAAACAAACTGAGCCGTAAGACCAACAACAGCAAGCTCATCAATAAGAACATCGCGCTCAATCAAAGAAACACCTTTGTTAACCAACACAGTATCATACACACGCTTAGCATGAGCAGAAACAAAGAATTTCCAAGCATTTTTGGGTTCACGGGGTCGTTTCCAAACTTTCTCAGTGGACTCACTCTGATTTTTAGGCATACTTTACTGACTAAAAAAGTACAGAACAAGAAGTTACCCAGACGCAAAGCAAGCACAAGCTCAACCAAATGCAGAGTATAACACTGCCTCAAATATGAAAGAAATCAGAACAAGTCAGGGACCTGCAATACCAGTAATAGAGCAACAGCACACAAAGGACTAATCAAACATAGATTCCCAACAAGTGAATACAACAGGAATCACAAAGCAAAGACCAGAGTTGGTCAACAGTACCTCGAGATAGAGAAAAACCCCGATACAACTCATCTTGTTAGAGCCCTAACTCGCGCTGTGAAAAACCCTGATGCTGTTGATAGAGAAAACCTTACTTAATCTCGGAACAAGGTGCAAACCGAGGTCAGAAACCTAGACTATGCGAACTCAGACCCAAATCATGCTGTTGAAACCCTAATTTTTTGAAACCAGAAGCTCGAACCCAGAAGTAGCCACCGTCGGTCGATCGAACAAGAACAGCTTGAACTCCGTGGTTTGAATGAGATGAGAAACGGTTAAGCTTCTAGCTGATGTGGAGACCAGACCTTAGGTCAGTTCGCACCAACACCAAGCTCAAATAACTGGGAAATCGAACCCGAAGTAACAGTTGCGGACTGAAACACATCACACCAGAGATGAAATCGCGAGATCATGAGAAGGCTAACCCATAACGTGTGATGGAGAGGTATATCGAGAAGAATTTCCGGTGGAGATGTGACGAGAGAGATTGATTTTCGAATGGAAGAGATGAAGTCGCCCTAAATCGCAGAGGTGGGTGAAAGTCGGGCTAGAGAGAGAGAGGATGTGGGCGACTGATGGGAGTGAGAGGCCGGACAAGGATTGCCCTAAGATGGACGGCAGGGATTAAACCCATGGTCTGTGAGATGAGGCCACGTGTGGCATCTCAAGGGACGGTGTAAAAATTAAAAGGGCACGTGAGCTGCACATGCAAACTCCTCTCAAACGCGTGTAAACGCCACGCAAACGCTCACTCTCTGAATCTCATCACAAAACCCACGAAATTTTTGCAAAACAGGTCATGTACAAAATCCTTCACTATTTTACACTACACCTGCTATAGGAAAAGACACACTCTGAATCTAAAAAAATTCTAAGGCAAGGGATTGACTCTTCAAAGGGAAAACTTTCTAAGGCATAAACCAATCAATGTTCAAGAACTTGCTCCCTTACAAACATCAAATGTGCCGAAACCCAAACCACAAAACCACTTTCAACTTACAATATCACTCAAGATTTTAAACACACAAACACATTTCCAAAACTCCTTCTCACAAAAACACTCACACAAGAAGAGCAACTTTGAAACCAAAAGTTCAATAAGAATGAACCCTCCCCCTCACCAATGCGCTTTACTCATGAACACACAAACATAATACTCCCCCTAAACAAATGCATCTCCCAATGAATGAACACACTCAAGCACCCACAATGTCAACAAAAACAAATTAAGCACTTCAAAATCAAAATGTACATCTATTCATCATGGACAAGAAGAAGATGTGCAGGCTTACTTCGAGACACGATTTCCGAACACAAACAAGATAGCAAGAGCAATGCATGTCATGATAATATCACGAGTTCAAGTGATCAACAAGAGAATTTCATGCTCTCTACTATCAAAGTGAGTGGGTGACCTCTTATAAGATGGTGCAAGATCCTCAGAAATGCCAAGAGACACTCACTCAAATCCCGAGAAAAACTCACACAAGATAGACAAGTGAAGTCAAACCATAAGGCACTTGGACCTAAAGACTTCACGCACAAACCCCATTTCGATTTCTATGACTCAAGAGGTACACACAAATCTAGGATGGTGCAATGAGTAGGTAGCCATTCGCCTAGGTGCGAGATCAATAAAAGCCACACAATGAGTACTTTTTTTTTTTTTTTTTACTTTGTTTGGAATTCTTTTCAACAAGCATAAGTTCTTTTGAACAAGGATCTCACTCTTTTATGCACCAAGGAAGCTTTCACACTACTCCCTAGACGGTAGCTCTTGAGAAAAATCAATGGAGGAAAACATCTAAAGGTGAACTCAAGCATTTGGTCAATCAAAAGTCCAATCAAGTAGACTCTAACCAAGATAGGAATGAGTACCCTTAAACACCACAAGGATCAAGCCCCAAAAGAGTGTGTGCAAATAGAGGAGAGCATGAGATTCACTCGAGACAATGAACATGACATGATATCAACACGAATGCACACTTCAATGATCCCAATGGATATGCTCAAATCTCAATGCCCAACCAACAAGTGCATCAAACTTATTCTCATGCATGATGAAAGAAGCATCCACACGACAAGCACACAAGCATTCGACAAGCAAACATACAAACAAAAGAACCAAAACATGACTCTAAATGCATTCAACTAATGAAATCAAAAGACAAAATGAAGAACAAAGCAAAACTAAATGAAAAACACATGAACACTCTAGACTCAAATATGACATGAAGCGCACAAGAGTGACATGCAACCCGACAAACTTAATCAATAGAAGTTAAACCTATAGACTTCCTAAGGAATTCAAACCTAGCGGAGTCCAAAGGTTTTGTAAAGATATCGGCCTTTTGATCAAGAGTGGAAATGAACTCAAGAGAGATGACGCCATCTTCAACAAGGTCACGAATGAAGTGATGACGAATATCTATATGTTTGGTCCGAGAGTGTTGGACCGGATTCTTGGAAATGTTAATTGCACTCGTGTTATCGCAAAACACGGTCATCGATCCTTGAGCTAATCCATAGTCTTGAAGCATTTGCTTCATCCACAAAAGTTGGGTACAACAACTACCCGCTGCAATGTACTCGGCCTCGGCGGTGGAAAGAGACACGCAATTTTGTTTCTTACTATGCCATGCAACCAAACAATTCCCCAAGTAAAAACACCCACCCGAGGTACTCTTCCGATCATCGGCACTTCCGGCCCAATCGGCATCGAAAAAAGCGGCCAAAACAACATTAGTTCCACGAGGATACCATAAACCAAGGGACATGGTGCCCTTCACATAGCAAATGACCCTCTTAATTTCGGTCAAGTGAGACTCTTTGGGATCCGATTGATACCTTGCACAAACACCAACACTAAATGCAATGTCGGGACGGCTAGCGGTGAGATACAACAAGCTCCCTATCATGCTCCTATAGAGCGTAGGATCGACACTCACCCCCTCGGAGTCTTTGGCAATCTTAACACTCGTACTCATTGGAGTTCGAGTGACTTTCGCATCAATCAAGACAAACTTTTTAACCAATTCTTTAGCATATGTGGATTGACTAATGAAAATTCCATCTTTTAATTGTTTGATTTGGAAACCAAGGAAATAGGTCAATTCACCCATGAGGCTCATTTGAAATTCATGAGACATTTGTGCCCCAAAATGATGAGCATGTCTCTCACATGTAGAACCAAACACAATATCATCAACATAGATTTGAGCAATGACAAGATCATTTTCAATCTTTCGAACAAACAACATTCGGTCTACTCCCCCTCGAACAAAATCATTATTCAACAAATGATCGGTTAAACGCTCATACCATGCCCGAGGGGTTTGCTTAAGGCCATAAAGAGCCTTGCGAAGACGGTACACATACGAAGGATTAGACGGATCAACAAAACCCTTTGGTTGCTCAACATACACTTCTTCTTTAAGATTACCATTCAGAAAAGCACTTTTGACATCCATTTGAAAGAGTTTAAAATCTAAATGACTAGCCAAGGCAAACATCAATCTAATGGATTCCAACCTAGCAACCGGAGCAAAAGTTTCATCGAAATCTATCCCTTCCATTTGAGAGTACCCTTGAGCGACCAACCTAGCCTTATTTCTAACCACAATGCCACTCTCATCTTTCTTGTTCTTAAAGATCCACTTAGTGCCTATGACATTTGTGTGGGAAGGCCTAGGAACCAAGTACCAAACATCATTCCTAACAAATTGTTGTAGTTCTTCTCGCATGGCACCTATCCAATTTTCATCTTCTAAGGCTTCTTCTACCTTTTTGGGCTCTAAGGAGGATGTGTAACACACATAGTTGACTTCATTCCTAACCTTCCTCCTTGTCTTCATTCCATCACTAGGATTACCTATGACTTGAGTTATGGGATGGTGAAGCTTAACCCTAACCGAAGGTTCTTTAGAGGTCAATGGAACAAGATCATGTTGACCAAGTTCCTCATCTTCTAAGGTCACACTACCTTCCTTGTCTTCTTCATTTTCAACTTCTCCCAATGATTCCTCTTCTTTGTCACTAGGGATTACTTCATCATTCTCAACATTATCGGTGATCTCCCCCTCAAAAATATCCCACATGGGACTATCATCATCATCTCTTCTAGGAGAAGACTCTCCCATAGAAGTATCATCCACAATCACGTTAGCCGATTCCACCAAGGTAGATGTTCTAAAATTGTAAACCCTATAAACTCGACTAGTGGTGGAATAACCTAAGAAGATACCCTCATCACTCTTGGAGTCAAATTTTCCCAACAATTCTACCTCTCTCAAAATATAGCACTTACTCCCAAACACTCTAAAGTATTTAACCGATGGTTTCTTACCATTCCAAATTTCATAGGGTGTCAATGATGTCCCCGGTCTCACATACACACGATTGATGGTGTAACAAGCAGTGTTTATAGCTTCGGCCCAAAGATTCCGGGGAACATGTTTAGCATGCAACATGACACGTGCCATTTCTTGGAGAGTTCGATTTTTCCTTTCAACTACCCCATTTTGTTGGGGAGTGCGAGGAGCGGAGAACTCATGCTTAATGCCGTGTTCATCACAAAAAGTGTCAACTTCAAGGTTTTCAAATTATTTACCGTGATCACTCCTCACCCGGACAATGGAATACCCTTTCTCATTTTGAATTCTTTGACTAAGAGTCTTGAAACAACCGTAAGCATCGGACTTCTCCCTAAGGTATCCAACCCAAGTGTAACGAGAAAAATCATCGACAACCACAAGGATATACTTTTTGCCACCTAGACTCTCGGTTCTAGGGGGACCCATAAGGTCCATATGGAGCAACTCTAAGGGCTTGGTGGTAGCAACAAGATTAGTCTTCTTATGTGGACTATTGATTTGTTTACCCAACATGCACCCACCACACACAAGACCTTTGCCACTAGCAAGTTTGGGCACTCCTCTTACCAATTCATGTTTGGTTATTTTATGCAAGTCATGAAAGTTAACATGACCAAGTCTTTGATGCCACAATTCAACTTCATCCAACAAAACACGATTGCACACATTAGAGAGATGAGGCTCAACACAATAACAATTATCCTTAGACCTAACCCCCGTTAGAATGCAATCACCTTTCAAGTTTATCACCGAACAAGCATCTTTGGAAAATTGCACATTATGTTCATTATCACAAAATTGTCCTATGCTCAAGAGATTAGCTTTCAAACCTTCAACATACAACACATCACGCAATTTAGGAAGACCGGGTGAACAAACGGTGCCACGACCAACAATTTTACCTTTCTTTCCATCACCAAACGTGACAAGACCACCATCATATATTTCAAGAGAAACAAACATGGCCCTATCCCTGGTCATGTGTCTAGAGCAACCACTATCAAGATACCACATGCATGCATTGTGAGCTTTATAGGCGGTGTGTGCAACTAGACAAGCATAATCAACTTTCTTCCAAGTACGCTTCAAGTTAGGACCATTATTCAAGTTCTTAGCATACACGGACAATTTGTTTATCTCTTCAACTATGTATGATGATTGAGATGCAAGATGAGACAACTTTGCGAAAAACTCATCATTTTGAGACTTAGGGGGTGATGAAGTAGCAACACGAGTTCTTCCAACATTAGGTTGACCAAGAGCCACACTACGTGGGATAAATCGACTCATGGGTCTTTGAGTTTGACCCCTCTTGTTATTCTCTCTCTTCAACCGATAGCAAAAAGGACGAATGTGTCCCTCAACCCCACAATGGTGACAAGTAACAATTTTTTGCTTAGAACTCTCAACACCCCTCGGCTTGCTCTTTACATTCTTGTTTGAGATATCACACTTTTCATCCGAATCACGACCACAAATATCAAACGGTATGAATTTCTTCTTAGGTGGTTCATCCTTTGAAGGAATGACATTTTCGAAAGAAGAAAGACTTGAAGTAGTCCCGGCATTCACAAAGGAAATCTTCCTAGTAGGCTCTTCACTAGGCTCGGAAGGGAGTGGTGAAGAATTCAAGAAGCCTAGGCCACTCTTTTCCCTAAAGGACCTAGTCATCTCCGCTATCCGTGACGCACCACAATCATTCCTTTTTATAACTTCATTAGCCTCAAGGAGATCATTCTCAAGTTCACCAATTTTAGACTTGGCCTTTTCAATTTCTTTTAAACCCTCAATCCTCTCCTTTTCAACGAGCTCAAATTTTTCAACCAATTTAGCATTATAGACTTTAAGCTCTTCCAACTCACGAGTGGTGATAACAAGATCCTCTTTAAGAGAAGATTTCTCTTTCTCAACACTTTTAAGATTAGACTCCACTTCCTTCTTTCTTCTCCCAAGTTTTCTAAAGTCTTTGTAAAGTTGATCATAGATCACATTGATAGACTCGGACTCACAATCTTCTTGATTATTAGCAACACTTTTATCAACTTCCACTTTAGAATTAGATCTCTTGCTCTCAACGCTCTCATCACTAGAGGATGAACACTCGGACACCGATTTAGGAGAAGGAGGAGTACCTACCGTAGTGACCAAAGCATGGACATTCGAGTTTCCCTCCCCCAACTCATAAGCTTCGCACTCGCTACCCTCATCATCACTCTCATCTTCCCAAGTGACCTTAAACCCCTTCTTAAACTTCTTCTTAAGAGTGTTAGCGCACTCGGATTGAATGTGACCGAACCCATGACACTCATGACATTGTATCCCTTGTGGCTTTTTGGATTTATCAAAAAAGGTTTTCTTGCCACTTGTGTCAAACGTGTTCTTCTTATGAGCACTCAAAGGTTTCGGACTCTTGCCAAATTCTTTAGGTTTTTGTAGTGTCACAAACTTCTTATATTTTTTAACAAGCATGGCCAACTCCTCATCATCAAGACTCTCATCCGTGTCACTACCTTCGGGAATTTCCTCTTTATCAATTTTGAAAGCAATATTCTTCCCGGTCTTGGGAAGGGACTTCGAAGGTTTGAAGTCTTTCAAGTGATTTAGTTAAAAAATTTGGAGTTTACCAACCAACTCGGCAAAAGTGATATCATCAACATCAGAACGCTCTTCTATGGAGGTCACTTTGGTCAAGAACCTAGAGGGAAGGGACCTAAGGATCTTACGACACACTTTAAGATTGGAAAGAGGTTCCCCTAGACTATGAAACATGTTAACAATTTCGGTGAGCCTAGTTACGAAGCTATCAAAGTTTTCTTCATCAAGCATTTTGAGTTCCTCAAATTTTGTGGTGCACATTTGGAGTTTAGACACCCTCACCGTTTCAATACCCTCATGAGAGGTTCGGAGAAGATCCCAAGCCTCTTTTGCGGTGACACACGAAGAAATGCGATTGACTTCGGATTTGGATAATGCATTGAAAATAGTATTCAACGCACGCGAGTTAAATTCACAATTCTCGATATCCGCCGGACCCCACTCCGCTTCGTTTTTCTTCCTAACCACTGTAGAGCTAGGATCCTCAATCGTGGGTTCTTCATAACCATAGAGAACGGACCTCCAAACTCTAATCCCTAACGCAATAAAATGGTTCTTCATTTTTGATTTCCAAAGAGAGTAGTCACTACCATCAAAGTAAGGGGGTCGAGAATTTGACCCGCCTTCCATAGGACCCATCCTATCCATTGCACAATTAGGATCAACTCAAGCAATTAAGCAAACAAAGAGCACACGGGCTCTGATACCAATTGAAATTATGCAAATGAACAACAAGTCCTAGAGGGGGGGTGAATAGGACTACTAACTAAAAATTAAGCAACACAAAGTGATAGCTTATCATCCAAATTCCATGACAAAGCATCCAAACCAATACGTTCAATGAAGCAAATTGAAAGCAAGAACAAGGGACACACGATATACGTGGAAACTACTTAGGGTCTAACACCCTAAGCATAAAACCACGGCTTTACACTACTTCTATTCCACAAATCAAAAGGTTTCAAGAGATGAAAGACAATGAATTTACCCAAAGCTCCTAGCTTTTCCTAGCTCCAACTCTTGTTGTAGCACCCCGTGCTCCTACTTGATTCCATGGACACCACGAGAGTCACCATCTCGATCTCCGCTTCCGTGCGGCTCCGGTTCACCCGGCCAAGTAGATTCCAAGGCAAGCAATCATGACTAAATGATAAAGATTGAATTTTTGGAAATTTTTTGGGACAACTACCTCCTACTAGAGCCGATCCATGGAAAGGAAAGCACTAGAAGGAAGAAAGATGATTGGGAGATACCCAAATCATCTCAAGAAGAGAGAAACTAAACAAGGGAAAAAAAGAGCATATGGGGAGCACTTTCTCTCTCTAAAAAATGGCTGATGTTCTCTCAAGTGGTTGTGTGAAAATGAAAGAAAAATGGCTTATATAGTGCCCATTTTCGTGCACAAGAAGATAGCCACTCAAAACAAGACATGTGGCCACTTAAAGAGTCTCGGACATCTGTAGACGCGCGCGCGCAGACGCACCGTCAGGATTTAGACACTTGGCACAATCTCAACAGCCAAAGCCAGATGCGTGTAGACGCGTACAAACGCACTAAGCTCAAAGCTAAATCCTAATGCCAACCTTCTTTGAAATGTAAGATCCGAATTAAGCATAAATAAGCCAACCTAATGCACATTAAAACATGTTATTTTGAATGCCCTAAATGCACAAATGATATGCACGGATATACCTCATTGGATTGGGCTTCGAAGCACTTGACTTGGCCATGGCTTGATCATGAAGCTTGAAATTCTCGAATGGAGCATCTAGACTCAACTCCTAAACACTCTAATTCCCAAACCTCAATAACCAAATTACAGACTCCGAAAGGCTTGACATAACCCGGAAAATGTCAATAAACCTAACAAACCCGATTAATGGTTTTAACCCTCGAACCCTTTATGGGTCAACCCGGCAGGGGTTTTTTACCCGCGAGAAGCCACTTTAAATCTGAGCCCTTGGATGAGATCCAAGGGCTGTGAGGAGAAGTCCGGATTTTAGCTCCCATAAGGGTCCCTTATGTGAAGTTTTTCTTATATATATATATATATATAAGCCGATCTACTAAGGACTCCCTCAAAAAAAATTCCGTGCGGACCTCACCATTTTTCGACTTTCCGGATCAAATTTTGACGATCCGAACCGCTCAATGTTTTTAAAATGCATTTTCCAAGGGTCTCCGTGGAAAATCTTCAAAAGAAAATACCCGGAAGGGCTTGATCGGATCAGTTTTTGTTAAAAACGCTATAAACTCGCTCAATATAGCGTTTTTAACAAAAACTGATCCGATCAAGCCCTTCCGGGTATTTTTTTTTGAAGATTTTCCGCGAGGACCTTGGAAAATGCATTTTAAAAACATTGAGCTTTCGGATCGTCAAAATTTGATCCGGAATGGTGAGGTCTGCACGGAATTATCCTAAGGGAGTCCTTAGTAGATCATTATCCTATATATATATATATATGGGTTTTTTTTGTGTTGTAAATTATTTTTGGAAAATCCGATCCGTCCAATGTGTTCAGAAGGTGTTTTCAATGGTACACGTGGGAAATCTTCAAAAACAAATACTGGGAAGGGCTTGATCCAAGCACTTTTCGCAAAAACTGTAAAAATTGGACGGCTCGGATCGTCAAAAAAATGTTTGGATCATGAGGTCCGGAAATGAAAAGTCCGGATAGGAAGTGGAACCTATATATATAGAACACTTCCAAAACGGGATTCCCGTTTCCGGACCTCCATGATCCAAATATTTTTTTGAAAATCCGATCCGTCCAATGTGTTCAGAAGGTGTTTTAAAGGGTCCGCGCGGAAAATCTTCAAAAAAAAATACCGGGAAGTGCTTGATCCAAGCAATTTTTGCAAAAAATATATATTTACAGTTTTTGCGAAAACTGCTTGCATCAAGCTCTTCCCGGTATTGTTTTTTGAAGATTTCTCGCGTGGACCCTTGAAAACACCTTCTGAACACATTGGACGGCTCGGATTTTCCAAAAATAATTTGCAACACAAAAAAAATAAATTTTTTCTTATTTTCGGGAGGTGTGGACTAGAAGTTTTCTATATATATACATATATATGTATGTATGGATAAGATGTACGTGAACAACAATTCTAGAGAGAGAAGGAAAAAGTTATTACTAGAAGATATTATTTGGTGGTTTTCAAACAATTCTCCACCACTCATCAAATGCCAAATGAATTTGTTGCTCAAACCACTAACAAAAGATAACGGGTCCCACAATATTAACCAATGATATATGAGTTGGGACACTACAATGTAATGTTCCATCCACATGGGATAACTTTTTCTGAATCAGAAACCCAAAAAGGCGCTGAGAAATCTGTTGGGTTTATGTGGAATAGCTATGACGCGCTGAGGTTTTTGAAGGGTTGATGGGGAGGGAACGGGACCGGCTTGTCAGAAGCCCAAATAGGATTGTTATACTCTATTAATCTCATCTAAGTGATCCAATATTTCAATATATTTTGTGGTTGAAAGTATAATTTTTTAGCTAAAAAAGAAAAGAAAAAATATATCGTTTTATTTCATGCCTCCGTGCATAATGGTAGTATCTATTAAACAAGGTGTATGTACACTCAAAATAGATTGGGTCGTCAAGGCCCATCAAGGAGTCTTGATATATGTTGGGCCGAGCTATCCTCAAACTTTAGGGTGGGATAGTGGCCCATGCATTTGATATATGTTGGGCCGAGCTAGGGTGGGACAGTGGCCCATTAACTCTCAAGCAGTCTTGCTCGTTTTAAAGTTTTCTTTTGTACTGATTCAGTAGAGAGTGAGAGAGATTTCTTAAATTATTATTTTCTCCTTGTAATTTTTTTTTTTTTTGTGTGGCTATAATTCTCCCACACTTCTGTTCTTTTCCCTTTTACGGTGACCCGTCTATCTATCTTATCTATATCTAAATCCAATGATCTCATCAATTATTAGATTCGTGAATTAAAATAGATAGCATTAACTGTTCTGATATTGATAGTCCCTGGATTATTATTTTGTCTCGGTAATTATACTTTTTAATCGACACTTGACTAACACGGGATTACCTCTGAAAGAGAGCATTTTTTTTTTTTTTGGTATATTTAGAGGACTTTCGTTATTTTCCAGGAGTACTTGTACTGTCTAGCTAGTATATATTTGAGAGTATTTTTATAATTTTTCATAACTCATTAACATGAATTTCCAGCCGAACTCCCCGGAATCCCACTCAATCCCGTCTCCCCCGAGGATTTTGTTCCATGGCTTTCTCATAGTAATTGATACTTGAGAAGAATAACTGTGATTTTTTCCCATTATGTTCCATAGAGGGTATTAAAGTTTGACTGGACAATGTCAAAGTGTTTCATTCAAAGTCATTTCTTTTTCAAATGGTTGCAAAATACGGAAGAACACAAGGATAGAGCTAGGTGCTTCAAAGCCCCATGTGCGAGCTCTCGATCCCACCATTAGCACCATTGTTTTTCAGGTAGTTTCATTCTAAGTTTTTTGTTCATGTTTTTCATGTTTTGGATGTTCTAGAATTGAGAAATCAACAATTCAACATGAGATAATTTCTGGATGGTATGGCAAGGAATTGTATCGACTGGTCTTTGTTCACCACGGCCTTTCAGGCCCTGGTCTATTCTCTGGTTTCATAACCCACATGGTCGTGTACACAGGTCGCTCTGATACGTACCATTAGTAACGTTTCATGTAGACCACTGGCTTAGTAACTTGATTTGTAGTAACTTGATTTGATCCACAAGCCACACTACATAGCCCAAAATATTACTAGTAACTTACATGGTTTATTATATGTTCAAGATCACCCATGTAGACTTCCGATGTAGGACTAAACAATTTGGCCTCGCACCCTCGCGAGAGATTGAGCACTAGAGTAACCACAGCCTCCCCTAGGTCTGTTCCCTCGTGACCAGAGCCTCCACGGCCTTCCATTTGGTTAGTTCATCACGGGCCCAATAATTTGGTTACTCCCTAGGGAATTCATCCTTGTGCGGTGTTGATGAATCTGACTAAATAGATAATTTTGGCTTTTCTAACACCCAGACCACCTTATTTTTCAGATTTACACAATCTTTGGGTCACTACAGGGACCCTTTTCCCCTTCCCAATTGACAAGATGAATTTTTTCAAGGAGTTATAAAGTTTCCATATGATATTCGAGTGAGACACATAAAAACCCTACATTTTAGAAATTTATAATCCACGCGTCATAATGACAGACCAACAAAAATGTTGCATGATGATAGATTCCAAAAGACACTACACGTGATAAACCTCAAATGCAGTTGCACGCGACTAGGAATCTTTAGTCGTATAGTCTCACATTGATTGCGGATAAAATGACTGATCACTTAATATGATGTTGAAATTAAATACAGTATAAAAAGTTGGAATCAAATCACTTAATATGATTTTGAAATTAAATACAGTATAAAGTTTGCAAGTGAGTATCGCCCCATTGGAAGTCTCTATTAATCCTATCAATACTGGGGTCCAGATTAATGGTAACATTTTTTAGATTAATCATTGTTTGTTGACTAGTACGATCTATACATATACAATCATGATCTCTTAAGGACTCCCTCACGGATTTCCTCCGTGAGGACCACCCCTTTTTTTACTTTCCAGATCAAATTTTAACAATTCGAACCGCTCAATGTGTTTAAAACCTTGTTTTCAGGGGCTACCGCGAGGAATTGCCAAAAAAAAATACCCGGAAAGGCTTCATCCAAGCAATTTTTCATAATAATTATACATGTACAGTTTATCGAAAAAACTGCTCGGATGAAGCTCTTCCAGGTTTTTTTCTTTTTTTTTTGGCTATTCCTTGCAGTGACCCTTAAAAACATGTTTTAAACACATTAAGCGGTTCGGATCGTCAAGATTCGACCCCAATCCATGAGGTTCTCAGGGAATTTCCGTGAGGGAGTTCTCATTAGATTATGATTCTATATCTATATATGTAATGACTAAAAGTAAAGAAACAATTGGAAGATAAAAGATTAAAAATACAATTTTTTCGTCTTTTCTTAACTTTTTTTAACTTCTGCTTATATATATTTTTTTGTTTTGCAATTGCTCTTCTTGAGAAGAATGATTAATTATTGACAAAAAAAACTACAGGGACCCTTTTCCCATCCCAATTGAGAAGGTGGATTTTTTTCAAGGAGCTATAAAGTTTCCATATGATGTTAGAATGAGACACATAAAAACCCCACATTTTTTAAATTTATAATCCACACCCCATAATGACAGACCAACAAAAATGTTGTGCGATAAAAGACTCCACAAGACGCTACATGTGATAGACCTCAAATGCAAAAGCACCCGAGTAGGAATGTTACGTCATATAGTATCGCATTGTTTGCCGTTAGAATAAGTAATCACTTAATATGATGTCGGCTCCACTCATTATTGACCAGCTTTGAATTGAATATAAAATTTACACGTCAGTATCGGCCCAAAAGTCTGTTAATCCTATCACACGCTGCAATATAGGGATGGCAGTGCGTTTGTGGTCTCCCTATTGGAAATCCTTCTCATTAACGGCCCGGGCCACCACCATCATCTTTTTTTAAGCATAGATAGAAATTATGTTACGTCCTCTACGGGGTGGGTGTTATGCGGTGGGTGTTGTGCACCGTAATATGCGGCAAAACAACGTCGTTTGAAATTATGTTACGTCCTCTACTGGGTGAGTGATATTCGGTAGGTGTTGTGCACCATGTTATGCGGCAAAATTACGTCGTTTTGCTTGATTTTTGTGCACACCTCCAAAACTTCCAAGGGCCTTGTTTGGAGTAAGGAAAAAAAAAACACTATAAAGTACCTAAACTCTAAACCCAAACTGCCTAAACCCACTATACCCTACCATAAAGATCCTAAGTCCCTTAAAATTGAACCTCAAAATTAACTCTACAAACAGGGCCCTTGGATATTGTACCAAGAAAATGAGCAAAAGGACGTAGTTTAGTCGCACAACACCTACCGCACAGTGCCTCCTCCGGTAGAGAATAGATGGTCGACAAATGAAAGAATCTAGTGTCAGTGTGTCACTATCTCATTGGAATATCCAATTAACTCCGGATTTTTTTCCTACCGCCATTACATGCTTGCATGCGCTACAGCTCGATTGACCTTGAGGGAAAAAATAATTCACCATGATTCGCGAATGCCTGTTGTTGCTGATTGCACTAGCCCACTTCATTGCTTAGGTCATCCCCATTTGCCTACTCAATTTAACTTTTAAGTTAAAATAGGGAGTCAAACCCCCCAAAAACCCACCAAAAATCAGGTTCTCTATTCTACCTCATCAAATTATTTTTGCTAAAGTACCGGACCAAATTTGGTGCGGTACTGTTCGCGCACCAACAAATTTTTTATTATTTTCGGTTACTGTGCGCGTCCGAAAACAGCAGGAGGTGAGAGGGAGGGGGGGACACGTGTATTCCACTTGACTTTTGTACCAAACATCTCCCCAGGCGGGGAGTTTAGGGAGGTTTTTTTTTTTTTTTTTTAGATTTGAGGGGAATACTTTAATATAGTAAAGTTAAAATAGAGAGTCTGATTTTGGGAGTTTTTTATAAAGTAGCTTGCTAAGCTAATTTATAACTTTATAAAAGGTGTTTTTGAAGTTAAATTTGGTATTTTTTTTTTTTGAGGCTGATGAGGATGCTCTTACCGACGTCGAATCCCTCGCAAGGCCTCAATAGTCAATATTATCGGAAGCAACTGTCAAAAGTGGTGATTATTACTATGTTGCTCGTTGATTTATTCTACACAAGTTGGATATAAAGCATTTGCAAGTGCTCTACTGTATGTGCACCAAAGAAGCGTAGATAGACCGGATTTGTTACAAACACATGACACACTTTTTGGCAATCACCACCAAGGAAGTGTAGGGGTGTAGTGTGAGATTCGTGCCGGCCATCTTTAAAATCAATACTCCTTCTGTCCGGATTTGGAATCCGGGGGAGGTGCTATGCGGTAGGTGCTATGCGTCGTGTTGTGCGGCAAAACTACGTCGTTTTGTTCATTTTTTTGGTACATCCAAGGGCCCTGTTTCGAGAGTTAATTTAGGGGTTCAATTTTATGGAATTTAGGCTTTTTGGAGTAGGGTATAGTAGGTTTAGGCACTTGGATTTAGGCACTTTAAGTTTTAAGTACTTCGTGTTTAGGGTTTAGGCACTTTAGGTTTGTGCACTTTGTAGTGATTTTTTCTTCCTCCAAACAAGGCCCTTGGAAGCTTTGGAGTTGTGCACAAAAATCAAGCAAAACGGCGTAGTTTTGCCGCACAACACGGCGCATAGCACCTACCGCATAGCACCCACCCCGGATCCCCGGATTTGTTGGTCCATTTTGGGAGTTCATGTCACTTTTTAACTGATTGTATCTTATAATTTATAATATTTTGCGTAATTTTAAAAAACATTGTTTTATATAACTAATCAAGATCTACCAAATAATATTCATATTAGACATATGATTACTTACCAATTTAAAAATATCACTAATTTTTTATTTGGTTGCAATGAAACGAGTGACTAACAAATCCGAACAAAGGGAGAAGTTCATATTGCAAAAACTAAGATAGAATGCTTTTAGCAAATTTGAACCCTTGAAAACAGTTTTGAATGGCTTAGATTGCACATTCACCCGTACACTACGGGGTCCGTTTTAGGTAGAAAAGACAGAGAATTGAAAGCAATTGACAAGATTAGCATGCAAAAGGTCAACTATAGCAAAACTGAGGGATCCGGGATGGGTATTACGCGGTAGGTGTTGTGCGCTCTGTTGTGCGGCAAAACTACGTCATTTTGTTTGATTTTAGTGCACACCTCCAAAGTTTTCAAGGGCCTTGTTTGGAGGAAGAAAAAATCACTATAAAGTGCCTAAACCCGAAACCCGAAGGGTCTAAATCCACTATACCTACTCCAAAGATCCTAAATCCCCTAAAATTGAACCCCAAAATTAACTCTCGAAACAGGGCCTTTGGATGTACCAAGCAAATGAGCAAAACGACGTAGTTTTGCCGCCCAACGAGTCCCCCAAATTCAAAACTGAGGGAGGCCAATATTCATATTCATTCTATTGTCGTAAAATTAGAGTGAGCATCGTGTCCTGTCGTGTTTGTGTAGTGTCATTGCGGATTTTTTATCATTTCAAGTTAGTGTTAAAACACATGTTGACATAAACGTGTCAAATATCTTGACACTAATCCGACCTGCTTAAAACTGTGTCATGTTCATATTGAAATTGTTAAGACCCTTAGTTATTTTTCTAATATCTACATAACGGTCCGATTGGAAGGGGTCTTAAAGGGGGTAATAGATTTGGGGGTATTAGTCATCCTAATCCCACAATGTTGCCTTTGTTTGGGAGGGAAAACGAGATGGGTGTTATTTATCACCCGGACTAAATAACAACCCTACAGGGGTATTATTTATGGACACCCCAAGGGGTGCCTATAATTATGACCCCCTTATCCGCGGTAAAATTACCAAGCTACCCCAATTATTTCCCCTGACCCCACACATACTCCGTCCTTCCCCCTAGGGCTGCAAACTAGCCGAGCCAAGCCGAGCTTTGTAGTGTTTGAGCTCGGCTCGTTTGCTTAACAAACCCAAAACTTGAGCTCGAGCTCGAGCACGGCTCGATCGTAAACCAACCAAGCCAGACTAATTTACTTATCGAGCCTCTTTAAATGAGCCGAGCAGAGCTTTCGCAAGCTGAGCTCGGCTCGTTTACTAAACGAGCCCAAAACTCGAGCTCGAGCTCGGCTCGATTAATAAACGAGTCGAGCTAAGCCGAGTCTTAACGAGTTGAGCCGTGAGCTGCTCGCAAGCAGCTCGGCTCATTTGTAGCCCTACTCCCCCCTACTGTTGATGGTGTAATTCTAAGCAAATTTCTTTTTTTCTTTGCAATTTCCTTCGAATCAAAAAATAAACTACTTTCACGCATTTATTTATTTTTTCTTTTTTTTTTGCATCAAATTAAACTACTAATAGAGATCTTTAATTCGATGCAAAAAAAAATGTAAAAAATTTTGCATGTTTATTACATGTATTTTTTAGATTAGTATTTGAGAGTTCAATAAATTGTTCTTTTCTTGAATTAGTAGTTGTGCTTTTTTTAAGCCTTTGTAATCGTATCTCAAAAAATAAGTACAATTATTTGAGATTTCAATTAAAAAAAAATTCTTATGAGAGATCTCTTGTTCAATTTATCCATTTGTTCATTTATTATACATGGTGTTGGGGTATAATATAAAAATTTATAAAATGGATATGTAAATTACAAATAATTACAACATATTAGTTGGTATATTCCAAAAATATTTTTAAAATGATTTAACATTTAATAATTTTTATTATATATTAAACTATTAAAATTAGTTATTTATTTGTTGACATCTGTAATAAATTAATAAATTTTGTATTTAATATAAGTAGCAAAACACATAAAAATGTAATATGGGCATGCACAAGGGCAATTTTGTCTTTTGACAGTTTTTTACATTATTCACCCAACCTTATACCCCCTATTTCAACTATCAAACAAACCAAGTACTATTTAATCCTCTCATATTATCAAAATCATCCAAACCAAATATTTTGCATTATCCAGCCAACCTTATACCCCCATTTCAACTACCAAACAAACTAAGTACTATTTGATCCCCTCATGTCATCAAAATCATCCAAACCAAATATTACTTAATCACCCCTCCATAAATCTCACATCACGGTGCCATACATTATCCCCTCAATATAATACCCCAAAACTTATTCCGCATCAAATTGGGCCGTAAAGTTATACACTTGACAATGTTGTGCTTGAACAACTTGTTTTATCCAATAACAAAAATGAAAACATTTTCAATATCATCATATAACATAAATGACAAAACCAACAAAAAAAAAAAAAGCCAATAATAACCAAATCATGACATAAAAAAATTATCTTAAGCTATAGCAAGACACATGTCTCATATTAAATACTTCTGTATAGTTTTTAGCTAAAATAATAAAAAGATACCAACAACTATACAATAAGAATTTTGCTCGCAAAATAATTAGGATACTAGCGTAAATGGATTTAATTAATTTTGAATATTTTTACATGGGAACTCAGTAATTTGGAATTCAATATTCAGTTGGTTTTGATCATGTAATACAAGTTCTAAAATGCGTTGTATAACAATATGCATGTATTGCATTTATTTAATTACATTCATATTTTTTATACAAGTTGACCAAATATGATTTTGGAAAATCAAATTTTCCACTGTTAGGAAATTCAAAAGAATAAAAAACTATTTTTAAGGAAATACAAGTACGGGCTATGAGTTGGCATAGTCGGCATCGTGTCGTGTTGTGTTTGATTTTTTTATCGTTTCGGGTTAACGAGTCAACACTGAAAATTAAACAGCTATCTGTAACGCCCCTAATTTTGGGAATGTTATATTAGTACATTAGTCACAAATAAGGACTTACAACAACAGTATCCCAAAAAGGAATTACATAGATCACCCTGCTAATACATTTATTTACTACAGGAATAACTAGGGTTTCTCTACTCCATTGCACGACCGTCCATCCCGGTGATGTCCTGCTCTGCTCCGCAAGCCTTCATGCTATATTACTCTTCCTGCTCATCTCTATAGTCTAGCATAATATGTCAGAGTCGCAGAGCAACATCGTGATATTATGCCAGGGTTACACAAGTGCAACACCGTGAGCGATAACGCCCAGTAGACAGTTTTACCCAATGACAAGTAAAACAATATGATAATGACAAGTAAAGTAAATGAGGCTTTTTATCAAACCAGTATATCTCATGAGTGCAAATATGTCAGTATCAAATTGGATCAGAGTACAACATGCGCAGTAACACATTGTCTCATATAATCTTTTCAATGTCAGCATTCTTCTTCAAAATTAATAATCTGGACTGCTTCTGACCACCGGGCCAACAGTCAATTCACACTGAAAGTTATTGGGCCGTTTTCGTCTCCTTTCAATTGACGGTCACAAACCTTTCTGCTCGAGATCCCGGCTGTCTTGTATCCAGGTGCACACTAACAAGATACGACCGTCCACCCCGCGACTCACACTAACATAGTCCCGGTTGTCTTGTCATCATGGCGCACACTAACATGATATAAAGTCCATCCACCATGCTGTTGTGCACGCTTAGCCCTAACCACCAAGTTCTTTCCACGAAGTTGAGGCGGCGCTCTCGCTGCACTACCGTATTCCTTTGTCCTAACCACATCACGGACGCACCATCATGATGGGTGGCGCTAAAGCTGCACTATCGCTTTCAATTCCATCGATCGATCCATTTCATTCTCATCTCTATTTCTCGTCAATGCTATTCATTTATTTTCTCGTAAACCGTGTTGTGTCGTGAATATGCAGCATGATTTATAAAACCCATTTTGTGTCAATGCATCTTTTCTTGAAAAACATACATAAAATAACAGCTTCCTACGCGCTATCCTTTTCAAACCTGTAGCACACAAATTCGTGTCCTGCAATTAAGACAAGAAAAAGATGCACAAAATAGTTTTTTTTTATTGATTTGATTTGATAAATGGGTTCAACCTCTATTAAATTCTATACAATAAAGAATGATTCCTCTAATTCGATCTACGGAGTTTGATGGTGCAACCTAACGGCTATAAAATCTTGTCGTAGGATTGAACCGGTTGGTAGTTCTTTTAAATCTTCGAGTTGAGAAGCTTGAAGAACGAAGTATGGTCGAGGGCTTGAGCAACTTTATCTCGAACAAACGGTGAATTTGAGGACGATCTTCGCTAGCTGACGTGTAGACCGCTATTGTTGTAGATGAACCGACACACAACTCGGGTGTTTGTTGATTCTCCACAAGAACTTGAGGAATTTGAGAAGAACTTGGAGAGAAGCCTCGAAAAATCCTTGATAGTGCTCTGGAATTTCCTTGGCTGAAGATCTCTCGAATGATTTGAGTTTGTTGGATGATTTGATTTGATGAACTTGCGAAGAAATCGGCACGTTATTCTTGGTGCTTGATGATTTTCTGCAAGATGTTGAAGAGTGCTTGAATTCTTGAAGAGTGCTTCAGAGCTCTGGTTGAATGCCAAGCATAAACTTGTCCCTCTTCTTAATGAGAGCCTCTATTTATAGGCTCAAGGAGAGGGGCCTCTTATTTGGCAAGTCTCCTTTGATTGATTTTCTTTCCAAATAAGAGTAAATTGACCTCTCGTTATGGAAATAAATCAGGTCAAGTATATATATATATATACGCCAATTATCCAGTCCGGGATCCCGGACTAGAGATTTTTTGATGTTTTGAAGGTTTTAAAAATTGTTTTTGCATGATCCAAACCGTCCAATGTGTTTAAAAAATATTTTTAAGGGTCCCCTCGATAAATCGTCAAAACAAAATACCGAGAAGAGCTTGATCCGAACAGTTTTTACAAAAACTGCACATATATAGTTTTATGAAAAACTGCTTAGATCAAGCCCTTTCCGGTATTTGTTTTGTATGATTTCTCGGGGAGACCCTTGAAAACATATTTTAAACACATTGGACGGTTCGGATCATGAAAATTTGATTCGAAACTATAAGTCCCGGACATAGGGATCCCGGACTAGATCCGGACTATATATGTATATACCCAGAGTTTCTCCTCCGGACTCCTGGATTGAAGCCTTGGGGGTGTTTTTTTTGTGTTGCAAATTATTTTGGGGAAATCCGAGCCGTCCAATGTGTTCAAAAGATGTTTTCCAAGGTATTAGCGGGAAATCTTTAAAAAAAATAATACCGGAAAGGGCTTGATCCAAGCAGTTTTTTGCAAAAATTGTATATTTACAGTTTTGCGAAAAACTGCTTGGATCAAGCCCTTCCCGGTATTTTTTTTTGAAGATTTTTCGCGTGGACCCTTGAAAACACCTTCTGAACACATTGGACGGATCAGATCGTCAAAAAAATTGCTCGGATCACGGAGGTCCGATATATATATATATATATATATATATATATATATATATATTGGACCCAAGATAATTTGGTTGGGCCTGCGTTCATGAATTGGGCCAATTTCGTGGTCCAATTGTCCAATTTAGTAGGCCCATCTTCTTTTGGTCTAACCCACATCTTTTGAACGCATACTTTGCCGAGCCCAATAATTATTTGCAGGTTTTTTGACCAATTTTGACTTTAATTAATTAAGATTATTTATTCATCCCAATTAATCGGACGGTGATTAAGCCATGAAAAAATTTTAGTGTCTACAAAACCAAACTAGGGTGTAACAGAAAATCATCACTGATCGTTTACTAAGTCATTTATAAAATCTATTTTCTTTGGTGACTTTCTTTAGACAAATGAAATAACCAAGAGAGTCCCAGATCGGATGGTCGGACGAGTCCAGTTAAAATCACCATTCCTTTCTTAGACAGAGTGAAGCTTGTCTTTTCGACAGACCCTCAAGGGTGTTAGTCTTGGGTTATCTCACAGTCCAAATACAGTCAAAACATTTTGAAATCGCTTTAAGAAAAGTTATTCGATTATTTTTTCCAAAAATCAATTGGGCATTATAATAGCGTAATTTCGAAAAGTTAATTTTTATTTGGACATTATAACTGCGTATTTTGAAAAGTCAATCTCATTTCGGGCATTATAACGACTACGTGTGTTTAAGAAAAATGTTACTTTAAGAACTACTAACTTTTACTGTAATCTTTTCAGAACATGAGTCTAACTTTCCGGAACTAGTGGAAAAATTAAAACTAGCACGAGCATTATAACAGTATGGAAATTGACTAATTAAAATTTGGTTAGGAAAGCTACCTTAATTTCCGAGTGTTAATCGGGAGCTGACTAACTAGGTTGAACTCCAAACTACCGTAAGCTTACGAACAAGCTTCTACTAGACTAACTTCTACTTTTTGGAACTAGTGGTGGTGAGTGGTGGTTGTAGGTTGAGTTTGGAAGAACACTTGAGTTTTTCAAGAAAAACTCAAGAAGTTGGCTACTAGAAAACTACAAACTACTTTCAAGAACAACAAGGAAGAGAGGGTTTCTGGTGTTCGAAACAAGTGAGGAGAGAGCCCTATTTATAGGCAAAGATTGGGCAACCCCTTCCCCGCCATATGGCCGGCCAACCCACTCCCATGTGCCACCATTAATGCCAAGATTTGAGAGATATGAAAAGAATAAAATCCTAGGGCAAATCTCTAGGTTTTGGTACACCAAAATCTTAGGTTTATTCTCCAAATCTTAGGGTTTTAATGGGATGAAATTTCTAGGAAATTTCGTTGGCTCTCAGTAGTGTATAATTTTGCATGATCACCTTTGTTTTAGAGAATTTTGGGTACTAGTTTCCTACTAAGTCACACGCCTAATTTTAGGGCTACTGACCAAGGTTATTAATGGGATGAATAAGAATATATTCCCTTAATTTATAGGGAATAAGAATATATTCTCTTATTAAAGAGAGAATATATTTCCTCAATTATTAGGAAGAAAACCCTACTAAATAGAATTTTTGGTACTAGCACACGAGTGTACACTAAATAGGTACAAGTCTAATAAACTACTAAATGTAGAAAATATTAGGTTTATTCTCTAAATTAATGAGGGAATCCTAGGTTTAACTTTAAGGGATTCTTGGGCATTACATATACCTGTATAATGCTTATTCTTAGTGGCTATAAGTAATTAGGAAGCAATTTCCTCTCAATCTTTCTATTTAAGGAGAGAATCCTAGAAAATCTATACAAAATCTAGGAATTAATGTGAGCGAAATCTAGTAGTATAAATATACTAGTATACTAGTACAAAATAATTATTGACCCAAAATAATTATTACCAATTGAAATATTTTAAGTAATTTATTAAAGAAAATAATTAAAGAAAAGAAAAATCAATTTAATAAACGAGATTTTTATTTATCAAAAATCAGGGTCGTTACACTATCTATGACTTATCTAGTTACGCTAGTCTAACCCGTATTCGTCCCATTTAATTTTCATGTTAGCAGGTCGTGTCACATTTGTGTTCTTGTCAAAAAGTGATCGACTCAAACTCTCTATATGTCATGTACGTGTTGTGTTCGGAATTCTCACCCGTAGCCTATGCAAAACCATAGGCGGATGGGTATTGAGTTGAAACGTGTGGAGCCCGCTGGCCCGCCACTTCTATTTTATTTTTCTATTTTAACTTGTGTAGCACGATTAGACTCAATAGATAATTTTATTGTTTTTGAATTACAAATGTAACCTTAAAATTATTTATTTATTTATTTTGTCCGCGGACCCGTCTCTTTCGTTCTATCTTGGTCGCACGAACAATTGACAAATTAATATATCTCTATAATTGTGTGCATGATTTGATTTTGGAGTAAAGAATGCACAAGATATTTGGAGGCTCGATTTGTTTGCGTAAATAACAGAGAAAATTTAGTGAACGACAAAATTTATCATCGTAATTAACTTGGACCCCTTGAAATCCAAAACTTGGCTCACAACAAAGTGTGGGGTCCAGACTAATGGTATCTTTTTTAAGATTAATCATTCTTTCTTGCCTAGTAGTACAATCTACTCTGTAACGACTTAAAAGTAAGGAAACAAATTCGAAGATAAAAGACTAAAAAGACGATTTTTATGGTCGTTAATTTATTGTATTGTTATCGTCTTATCTTAACTGTTTTTTTTTTTTTTTTTTAACTTCTGGTTATATTTTTATAATTTTGCAATTGCTCTCCTTGAGAAGAATGATTAATTCTTGACAAAAAAAACTAAACTTAAAATCCCTTTTTTTTAAAGGCAAAAAAGATTATATTAATCAAATATCAAAGATACAAGATTAAAAGGTACAGGAGAAAAGCATCAAAACGAGAAGCCGCATCGCAACGAGGTTGACACACCATCCGATGACAATCATATGCCTCTCGACACCCAAATTATTGAAAGGCTGACAAGTAAACAAACAAAATAACCTACATCCGAAAGCCTAAACCCCAACTACAGATCCCTACTACCTTACCCTAAAAAAAGAAATCCCATTAATCCAGATTCCTTCCCTCGTCAGCTAACATCCTCTTTTGGGTGAAAAAACCAAAATGATTTTTTGTTTTGTCTTTATTCAATTTTTTTTTGCATTTGTTAGTTTTTGGTCTAGTTTTTGTGGTTTCTTGGTTCGTCTCAACGAGAGGAATCTAAAAAGTATAAAATTATTAGCCAAATTTAAAGTTTTGTGAATAAAGACGAAAAATAAACCAAAAAACCAATTTTTTGGATTATTTTTTGTCTTTATTCACAAAATTTTAAATTTGGTTAATAATTTTATACATTTTAGATTCCTCTCGTCGAGAGGAGCCAAAAACACCATAAAAAAATCGACGTAAAACTAACAAGTTCAAAAAAAATTTAAATAAGGACAAACGAAAAAACCAAAATAATTTTGTACTGGTCCTCATCGATTTCCTCCTCTTGAGCACCCTTACTAATCACCACTGTAAGCAATACCTACCGACTTATCAAGGGCCTAAACTGCTCGCACCTCATTAAGAATGATTCTAATTGATCGCATCAGAAAAAACATAGATAATGATATATTTGCCTGTGCCGATCTGAAAATAGATTTAAGTTTGTGTCTATTTGATTTTCCCCTCTATAAACCGATTTCCGAAACATGCCTATCACCTCATCCATTGGAAGCCTTCTATCTGAGTTCTTCTACCTTTCCTTTTACCCCTATCTTGAATATTTTTATCTCCACGTGAACTCATAATGATAGGCCCATCAGAATGCTCAACAGTTGCATCCAATGTTGGCCCACTTATGTAGAGGTGTCAAACGGGTCGTGCCGTGCCGTCATGTTTCTAAACCGTGTTGTGTCAACCCGTTTACTTAATCGTGCAGTGCCCATGCTGGCACATCTCCGAAATTTTTTTTGTATATGTAATAACTATAGATGTATTGATTTATTAAAAGGTATATATATTAGAAATTTTTTGTATAATACAGCTGAGTTTCCGCGAATCGGCGTGTTAAGATTCTTAAAATATTTGTATTGACTTATTAAAAAGTGTATAACATATAATTAGAAAACTCATCATTAAAAATTAATTTTTTTTGGTACATTAAAATTTAGTATTTGTTGTGTCGTGCCCTGGACTGTGCCCCGTGCTCCGTGTCGTGCCGCGTCTACCCCACTTCTGTGTCGTTCTAGACCAAGGTCCATAGAAGACCGTGATGTGCCCGTGCCAGTCCGACCCATTTGAACACCCTCATTCTAGACCAAGGTGGGTTAACAGATTCAATGACCCAAGCATGATCTAATGAGGACTCCCTCATTAAAATTCCGTGACGACCCATGGATCGGGGTGGAATCTCAACGATCCGAACCGCTCAATGTGTTTAAAACGTGTTTTTAAGGGTCACCATGAGGAATCGCCAAAAAAAAATACCCGGAAGGGCTTCATTCGAGCATTTTTCGATAAACTCTATATGTACGGCTATTATGAAAACCTGCTCGGACGAAGCCCTTTCGGGTATTTCTTTTGGCGATTCCTCGCGATGGCCTTGGAAAACATGTTTTAAACACATTAAGCGGTTCGGATTGTCGAAATTTGGTCCAAAAATCAAAAAAGGGGTAATCCTCACGCAAGAGATCCGTGAGGGAGTCCTTAGGAAATCACGATTGTATATATATAATGGTGTCGACAAACAATTTTATATATATACTTTTATAGGAATGCCCATGAACTGTAGGCATTTTATATCTTACTTTAGCTCTAGTGGTTAGCACCAAATTCATACTTTAATACAACCCCCCACCTTAATAATTTACCTTTGTCCTAATTAGGAAAAGTGGCACAAGTCTCTTTGTTTAGTATAGGAGCCGTTTTCATTTGCTACAAAAAGAAGGCAGGAGTCTAGTACTAGAAAGGGACTAGTGAGTGGGAATTTTGTTTCACAATTTTATTATTATAATTAGATTGCCTTATTTTTTTACCATTTTAGTTATTGATCTACCAATGAACAAGAGTTGGATGGATAAAAGTAGATCATCTCGAGAATACTTGAAAGGGGTTAAAGACTCTTTGGACTACGATTCTCTCAATGCACCTAACCCAAACTAGAAACACCCAAAAAAGATCAAGACACACCTAAAGACCCCCAAAAACTCCAAAAAAACCAAAGAGATAGAAGCAACATCCTCCCCAGGAGAAAGCTCACATTCTTCTATCTCCGCATAATTCTTCAAAACATTCTCCGTATAAGCAATTTTCTCTTCTCCAAAGAAAGAGAATCAACATTCTCCCTTTGAAAAACACCACCTTAACCTGAAAAAAGAACCACATTAATCCAACTTCCTTCCCTCCTCAACTAACATGAGCTCTACAACTTATCGATTTCCTTCATTTGAGCAATCTTGCTAAATACTGCTCATCATCACCATCGTAACCAATACCTAGCGACTTGTCAATTGCACAAACTGGTTGAGTCCCCTCGTTAAGAATGATTCTATTCATGTTATTAATCACGTCTAAAGAAATAGATAATGATAGCTGCTGCCGCGGATCTAAAAATAGCTTTAGGTTTGTGTCTTCGATTTTCCAACTGTACAGACTGATTTCCAGAATATACCCATCACTTCGTGGATTGGACGGAGCCTTCTTTTACCTTTCCTTTTGTCTCCACGTGAGCTCGATCATAATGATAGGCCCATCAGAATGCCCAACATTTGCATCCAATGTTGGCCCACTTGTAACACCCTCATTTTGGACCAAAGGTGGGTTTACAGATTCAATGACCCAAAGAATCGGAGAATTCCGAAACCACCTCTACCTCTTTTGAATTCTGAAATTTGACACTCACTTTTTTTTTACCCGACTTGGGGTACAGAAAATTTGGAACAGAAAATGTACCGAGCTGCTTGGTGAATCCATTTTGGCTCCCACACGAGCGATCCGAACTGTTCATTATTCTTAAAACATTTTTCCGAGGGGCCCCATAAAATTTCAGCTCAATCGGACGGTTAGAAGTGCTTAAACCAAAGTCCCACCATTTGAATCCAAATTTTCGGAAAAATGTTTTAAGAATAATGAACGGTTCGGATCTTTCGTGTGTGACCCAAAAGTGGGTCCCCCAAGCAGCTCAGTACATTTTCTGTTCCAAACTTTCTGTACCCGTAGGTTTACCCCTTTTTTTTTAGTGCTGAGCGGGTATTGCAGATGTGGTACCGCACGCGCACATCCGGCCGTTCAAAAATGCAACGGATGGTCGAGAATCAAACAAAATTTCCTTTTCTTTTTTCATTACTTTGAAATCCATTTGGCACCTTCAATCCGTGCCATCTATTATATTTTTGGACGGCCGGATGTGCGCGAACGGGCACCACGTAATAGCAGCTCGGCATTGAAATTTTTTTCCTTTCTATATGGAACCGAATAACATCCTTGCTAATCACCTGCCTCACTCCTTCCACATGAGCTTCAACGTTATTGTCCCTACTTGCCAAGCAAAATTTGTCTAACTTATCCCCCATTCAGGGACGGAGCCAGGATTTTACTTTTGTGGTGGCGAAAATATGTACTTAAAAAATAAAAAGACAAACTGCATTACGAATAGTCATCCCCTCTATGAAAAACTATAATAACATAAAAATCTAGTGATGACGAGTCTATATAATTTGAAGATAAAAATCTATTTTCTATATAATAATTTCATTTTTTAAAAACCTTGTGGTGGCGGCTGCCACCACTTGTCCCCCTCTGGCTCCATCCTTGCCCCCATTGCCACCTCAGCCGTGTCAGCCAAGTTGGCTGCCAAGTCAACATTTGCAACCTTTGAGTTGGACTCTGTTTCCCCAAAATTTACTCGTCGGTTGCATTTTCTATTAAAAGAGAATTGAGAACTTCGTCCTGAACCTTAACATCGTAAATAGCTCCATTGTAAACTTAAAATCCCTTAACCCACTGCTTTTAAGAAAAAGTAATTTACACTTTATTAAATCTCTTATCCTCTTTGGAATTAGACCCATTTCAATTACTTTAACCCTTTAAGCAAATGGCAATTATTAGTATCCCTGTGACTATGGATAAAGTCTCAATCAAGCATTCCTCGGATACGTCTCGCCTATATAGCTCTTTTCTGCGTAATCACAATGGACTTCCCTTTCATTGGAAATCAATCCGACGTTGACGGTTTTCTATCTTCTGAGGTAAAATTTGTTATAATGTTTTGGTCAATTTACCCATATATCGACAAAAGTTGTTTGATGATCAGGAAAACACATTTCTTGATTATATATATATTGAAAAGGACTACATGTGTGTGTATATATATATGATCCCGGATTATTTGTATTGTATCCACATATATGTATCGTGAAGAACAATATTGGGACATTATGCAATAATTCTCACTTCGTCCCAAAAGGTTGGTACACTATAAAAAGATGTGTAATTCTCAGACGAAAAAATATAGTACCCTTGTTTAAAAATTATACACGAAAACACTTCATTTTTTTATCTGAAATTTACAAATGCGTTAGTTGAGTAAGACTAAGACTCGAAAAAGTAGAGATGATGAAAGCGTGATTGAATATATTAAAAGAAAATGCTGAAATCATTCTAGTGGGCCATCGTTAAAGTTTAAAAATTTTATTGAATCATGTGAAAGTATAAAAAAAAAGTGTGCGAATGTGTATTAAAATGTGTAAGAAGTACACTGGGATGTTAATAGAAAGACCTATGTGTGTGTTAGTTATTTTATCCTCCTGGAGGCGTTGGAGCATTGCTTCACATGTCCTTTACACTAGACATTTTATGGCGTCCACACCAAAGTATGTGAAGCCCACACAAATGAGTGGTGCAGAATAATTGTGCAATTATATGCTCCTATAGAGCAATGCTATAGGAGCATAGAATAATCACTCGATTTAGAGAGAGATTTGTTATTATTTGCACAATAACTAACAATTATTGTATCAAAAAAAATAATGTATACTACTTGCATTTTTAAAAGGTTTCAAGTTTTAAATATGATAATAATTCTACCCAATAATTATCCAAAAAATAGTGTTGTGCCTATTCGATGCACGGAGAGCTGAATAAATTGATAAGTGCAAACATCTTTTTTCGTTGTTTCCTATATTAAACGGGCACAACGCTAATTAACTTCAATGAAACAACATGAGTTTCCAAACTCCCAGAAAACAGAGGGAAGAGGATTTTGGAATTTGAAAAATTTCTGAAAATTTGAAAAATTTCTTAGATCTAGGTTTTCAAAAATTCAAAAACTTCAAAGAGAGAGAGAGAGAGAGAGAGAGAGAGAGAGAGAGAGAGGAGAAAGATTCACGAAACCGTGGGTTCTTCTTCTTCCTTGATACAAACGACCTGAAAAAAGAGAGACCTGAAAAGTTAGGGTTTTTTTCACAAAAACGAACAGACACCTAGAGTCATTCTTCTTCTTCTTCGTTTTCCTCTACGGTTTTTTCAGATAACTCAAAAAATCGAAAAAGAGTGAGGATCGAACGAGGGAGAGAGGGATTCCAGACCTAGGTAGTTGTTCGATTAGGATGGAGATGGAGATGGAGATTGCTCTGGGTTCGATCGCCTTCGAATCGCCTTCTCTCTCTCTCTCTAAGCTCTGCGTTCAAAACAAACAAGTGAGGGGGATGGGTCAGGATCAGATGTAAGTATGACCCGTTTGTATCAACCCGAGAACCTTTTAACCCGCGTTTGACCCGCGAGCTTCCACTTATTTCCACAGCCGTTGGATCTAATCCAACGGCAGAGAGCATTTGGTCCGGATTTCCTAAATTCCGGTCGACCTGATAGGATGGAAATTGTATATATATATATATACATACATACATTTTTTTTGGAGTTCATAAAATAAAAAGTACTCCCTCCGTCCCTTTTTAAGTGTTTAACTTTTCATTTTGGGTTGTCCCTAAATAAATGTGTGGTTTGAAAAGTTAATGGGTAAAAGTTTGTATAATTATCATTTTTCCCTTTTGAAAAGTTAGTGGGTAAAGAGTTAATGGGTAAAAGTGGAGGATAATTTTGGAAAGTAGAGGTAAAAGTTGATGTGAATAGTGTAAAGTGGAGAAAAAAGTTGATGTGAAAGGTGTAATGATGACGTTTCTTTAATAAGTTGGATTTACGAAGCAACATATTTAAAAAGGACGGAGGAGGGAGTAGTAAAATTCAAAGGACACATGTCGCGCTCACAGCTCTTCAAGTCATCCTGCACACAAACTCATAACACTTGCACACAAACTCATAACATTTGTTTAAAAATCATATCGAAAGAAAAATTATCACAACGGATGAAGGTAAGTTATGGGGTAAGGTGGCCCTTGAGCCCTCAAGTTTTGAAGAATCATAATGGTTGTATTCGTTTGGTAGTTTAGTTTAGTTTTGATGATGTAAAAAAGTGTAATGAGTGGAGAGAGATAGAGAGAGAAATGAGGGTAATGATATATAAAATTAAAACTGGGAAACGAACACAGCCAATAGCTCCCACAACTTATTGAATTGGCCCCCTTTATTATGGAACTTATCTTAAAGACTTGACCAAATATATTTTTGTTTTGTTTATAGTGGTTCGTACATCATATTCCTTCTATCGATAGTCGCACATAGTAAAATGAAGGGTTTTACAGCTCGTGGAGATTTTCACGTCTGGCAAATTACAATGAGCTTCAAATAAAAGGATAAAAATAAAAAATTCTAAACTGACAAATATTTTTCTATTGGGTGGACATAGAAACAGGGCCGGCCCTATGGGCAGGCTGGGTAGGCCCGGGTTTGGGGCCCACAAAAAATAACCCATTTTTAGGGCCCCAATTATGTATATATATGTTCATAACAAATAATAAACATATAATGTTGCGTTACAAGAAATAGAGAAGCATTTGACATAATTGAAAGGTTTGTATGTTTCCTAGTAAGTGTTAGGGTTCAATTCCCATTGGCCCTTCTTTTCCTTTTCTATCTTCTCTTCCTTGTTCTTTTTTCTTACCATAGTCAGTTTCTACTTTGTCTTCCTTTTTTCTTTTTTTTTCCCTTTCCACTATATCCTTAATTATCATTTGTTGATTTTTTTTAAAAAAATTGCAGGTGTAGTAATTAATTAAGGAAAAAATAAATAAAACACTTTGTGTGTATTCATAAAATGTTCGCATTGCCCATTTCAATTGATTTTCTAATTCTTGCAATTGGAATAGACAATTATGACCGAAAACTATTTTTTATTAATATGGAGACACGAATTACAAAAAAGACAAAATATGGAACACGGTATTTATCATTTGAAATAAATATTGGTTCTGCAATTTTTTCTCTCTAGAAAAACATAGGGCCTTGGTTTACATTATCGTTTGGGGCCACGAAAATCTCAGGGCTAGGCCTACATAGAAACATAGATATATTCAGGTTGGCCCAAGGGTTTTTAGTGCCGAAGGCCTAATTTAAAAATCATGACCTTAAGGCCATGCAAAAAAAAAAAAAAATCATGACCTTAAGAGTAAAAAGATCATGACTTTAACAAATTTTATAGCAACAATAACAATACAAGAAAGCCAAAATAATATAAAGTTCTACTAATCATTATATAAGAACACAAAATACAAAGATTGCATATCACCTAAAAAACGCATGAGTATCACTTGAATATTACTTGTGTCACATTTCTAGAAGCAAAAGTATCATTTCTATCCACTGCGTCTGCTTGCAAATGAGACGGGCGAAGCATTGAAGTCTAGAGATTGCATTCTGACTGGGGTAAATCGTAATAGATCCTACTCCTAAATTGGGCCTTTTATTTTAGTTGCCTTTTTATTTTATTGTGGGTCTTATATTAGGCCATTAGGCCTAATGGATCAGTTGTAAAAGTTAATTAGAATTTTACCACCAAGTAAAGAAAAAGACTCCTTAATTCCCTGTAAGGATAAAGTGCTTTTTTAACTACCTCCGGGTCAAGCTTACAATTAGGATAACCTTTTTGTCCTAGTTAATAAAACAGAAACAAAACTCCACCGTCCCACACACCCATTAGACTCTCTCTTTTGCAACTAAAGCTAGAACCAAGCTCGTTAATGGCGTCTCACTCGCGGCCGACCAAGGTAAGTTACTCTTTTTGGGAGTACCCTAGGGTTAAGGTTTAAGCACTTTCATAGGAAAACCTAGGGTTTAGGTTTATGGTACACTTTCCTATTATAGGGTTTTAGTGGTTTAGAGTGTTTTAGGCACTTTCATAGAGGATACTTGGGTTTAGGTGTAGGCACTTTCATAGGGTACCCTAGGGTTTAGGTTTATGGTGAACTTTCCTATTATAGAGTTTTAATGGTTTAGTCAGTTTCATAGGGTACATTAGGGTTTAAGTTTAGACATTTTTAGAGAGAGAGAGAGAGAGAATTACGTGGGATTTTGTACGGCTTATCCCGTAGCTCCAAGTATCATGCTCCGCACAGCCACCTGGAAGCGAGGGCGATTTTGAACTAAAATGATATTCTTTCCGCAACTGTGAAACTCTATATTGGTCTTGTCCTGGTGGGAAATGATTCCCAATTTCCAGATCGACCGGAAATTGTCTAAGTTAATTTGTTGTGTGTATAATTTTGGGCTTAGGCCCAATGAACTTTTGTTATGTAGGCCTTTTTTGTAAAAATCAGATTGGGCTTTTTTGTTTTCCCTATATTGAAATATAAGACTCCAAATCAAGTTTTAAATTATAGGGGTGCCCCTATTTTTTTTTGGGTTTTTTGGATGCTCAAGGCCTAGGCCTCAGGGCCTTGGGATTGGGCCGCCCCTAGATATGTTAAGCTGAAATGTTATAGCACTATGTAAAAAATTAGCACAAAAACTTTAAAAGCAACCTATTTGTCTCTCTACGTAAATTTTTTTCTCAAATCTCGGCATCCTGGCCTAAACCAATTTCTTGGCTCCGTCCATGTTCATCACAAACAAAATGTTATGAAACAGAAATTGATGTTATGAATATGTTTAAATGTTGGGAATTACCATTAAAATAAAAAAATTACGGATTCAAGACTGTTGTCATGAAACTTTATGCAGAATCTTATGAATTCAAGGGGCATACATATCTAATATCTAGAAGTGTTAGTTGTTGTATTTCTCCATGCTTTACGTACGTTTGGTTGGTAGAACAAAGAAACTAGAAGAAAAGGAACCCGGGGGGCCTGCTGTCTGTGGGGTCGGCAGACCCTGCCAACCCCCATCCGCACCGTCCATTCCGCGCATCAACGACTCAGATTGCATCAAACAATGGACGGCTTAGATACACTTTGGAGAGATGAGATCTGAGTCGTTAATGAGCGAAACGGACGGCTCGGATAGGGTCGGCAGACCCTGCCAACCTCAAGGGACAGCAGAGCCCCCCATTTCAAGAAAACTGATGTTTAAACATTCTTTAAAAAAAATAATAATAAAAAAAGAAATCTTTCTGTTTATCTCAGAATAAAGAGTTGCAATTTTCTTTCTTGATAAATAAAAGATCCAAACATAGCATAAGGTTTAGTTTCTTTCGTAGTACTTGTTTAAGAGCCCAGTTTCAATGTGGTCCATCAATTGGAATACAAAGAACAATTGGCATAGAAGATCAACCCACATTACACCTCAATTATTAATTCGAATTGTTCTTCTTGTAGGCTAATCTATTGAAAAATCTTTACGGGTAATTCGTAGCCAAACCATATTTGGCATAAAAAAATTGGAAGATTTCTTTACTAGCCGTCTATTCTCCAAGACAAAACAATTCAGGCTTAAATGCTCCAGCTATACTAACAATTTGTAAATCGACAATTGTATATTGAACAACTTTATAGAGGGAAATTTGAGGCAATGAGAGATCAATTTATTGGTCTGAGTTACATACAAGAATGGGTATACAAGTAGAATTTTTTGATTCCGTCCTGCCAGTTGGTATGTCCCCCACACGCGCGCATTGACTCAGGTGTTTGAGGATTCGAAACTCAGCAAGCTTACTGTGAGATCGCGTAGTGCCTACAACAGTAGCTATGTATATGCATATGCGCATAGACACGCACATCGATCCGTTTGCAGGTTTGCCAGCTTACACTGTCTATTGTCGCTCCTTCTTCTTCAGACAAGAATAGGCGAGATAGTACACAATATACTAGCTACCTCCACTCCATACCACAAAATAACAAATAAAAAAAAATTCCATTTTTCCGAGGAAAAATTGAAATTTTTTTGACAAAAAAAAAAAAAAAAACTCATGGATATTTAGTAGATTGTTGATTTTTTTCAAAAAAAAAAAAATTCTTCAAAAAATTGTGTTCACAAATATTTTGGGACAGAGAGAGTACTACTTAAAAAAACAAAACAAAAAAGTAGCTTCTAGTGCAAATGTGCAATAAATTAAAGGTCAAGCTCATGCATGCATTTTAGGATGCCTCTGGTCAAATCTACCTAACCCAGAGAAATGTCTTTACTTTTTTTCAATCAGCAAAAAAAATTATTAATCTTTGAAAAGAAAACAAAGATTAAATGGATCAAGGGCATACCGGCAAAAACACCACCCGAGATCCAGAAAGGAAGGCAAGACACCAAATAAAAAAGGAGAAAGCCCTAAACCAAAAACAACCTCCTCACGCCAACACCTCACACCAAAAGCAGCCAAAATGGAGAAAAACCAAACAAAGCACCCCTGCTAGAAAACCCAAAAGCGACAGAGACCATAACGCCCGTAAAACGAAACAAAGAAAAAACAACCTCCTCATGCCAAAAGGATCCAAAGATCAAAATAATGAGAAATGACTTCATAAAACATAATACTTAACAATGAAATTTGTCCTATTCTATACTATATCAGATTCACCTTAATCTATTTATAAAAAATTTCTTTCAAACACCACAGTTCTAGTTAACCATAAAATGCCGACAAAAAAAAAAAATACTTATCAATGGCATGCAAACACCTACAGGTGTTCCAACGTGTACTGAGCTTCAAGGATTCAATTTTGTCATTTGACAATTGTTGGTGAACAATTAATACATGGGCATGTTCTTGGCATAACCTAAGTCGTTCACAGGCCTTATATTTGATGGGTTTCCTGACTTAATTTTTAAGTTTGGTTTGGTTTGGTTTCGTTCGGACTTAATGTAAGCGCTGATTTCAACTCAAAATATTCTAAATATACCTAGGATTAGAGAGTAAGAGGTATCTACCTTTTTCGGAGTGCTAGGAGTGAAATTAGCAAGAGGTGGTGCAACTCGGTCGTCGAAAAAGATAGGCTTGAAATGAACTGTTCGGCTGTAAAAAAAAAATGAACTACTTTGGAACCTCTCTCTCTCTCTCTCTCTCTCTCTCTCTCTCTCTCTCTCTCTCTCTCTCTCTCTCTCTCTCTCTCTCTCTCTCTCTTTTTTGTTTTCGTATGATTACAGGTGTAGAGTGAAAGGGGTGTATTGGTGCATGCATATATATAAGTGTAGTAGTATTATTGGAAGTTATTTGGGATGAGCACCCTTTGAGGAAAAATGGTGCAAATGGCAGATCGAGGAAGGAAATGGGTGGGTTTGCAGTGAATTAAATTGGGGTGGTGGATGCTCAGTCGATTCTGGAGGGATAAGGGTTGGGAATTGAATTGGGGTAATGGATGGAGCAGAGAGGTGAATTAATTTGGATAAAAAAATATGTATAAACATACAAGTGCATGTATATGTATAGTTTATATACGTTGAGAGTTCATATACACACACACACACACACACACATTACATGCTTAATATTTAGACATTAAAAGTAATCTACAAAATTAGAAATTTAATAATCTACTAGAGTCAGTTAAACATGTTTAGGAATTAAAATAATTTAAATTTTTATTTAATTTTTTTGGATTATTACACATGTGCTCTTAGCGCATTTTGAAAGCCCTCTTCAAACTCAATAATAAAAATAAATGAAAATTCAAGAACAAGGATGAATTTGTTGGGCAAGCGCACCATGCGCACAGGGCCGGCCCAAGCCCAAGGCCTATGAGGCCTGGGCCTAGGGCACTCCCAAAATATTTTGATACTAGGTTTGAATAGGAGTCTTTTTCTTGGAGCCAAAAGGCCCAAGGTTAAATCAAACTCATCTGCTGAGTCATGGTTTGGTCCATTATTATTTGAGAATAAGTAGAGGGGTGGGCTATCAATTTATATAATGTTCTTTGAATTGGTTTCCCTTGAATAGGTGATGTGGGACTGAGAATTTGAGAACAAGAGTCTTCCTTTACACAAGCGCTCTTGTTCCACATCGGAATATGGGTTGGAAGGCAAGTGCTTGCCTATAAATACTTCTACACAACTAAAAACATATATAGTGTAGAAAATGTTCCTAAAAATGAATTTGAAGGCTAACAAAAAACATAGTGAAGTTCTATGTTCCGATAGATAAATTATTGCACTATGCTGTTTAGTTGGAAAAATGTAAAGGACACTATGTGGCGATTGAGCCTAGGACACTCAAATGACGTGGGCCGGCCCTGCATGCGCAAGCCCCGCGATGATTAGCTCACCGCGCAGTACCAATGCCCAGCGCTCTGAATCTCTAACGCTCAACCTAGGGCAACATAAACATTCCCAATGCCTCAGAAAAAATTCTCTCACAAAACCAATGGCAAAACAAGAATCTCAATGTCATAGATTTAAAAGCAAGCTCAACTCATGAATCCTCTAATTAAATAAAACAATGTGCATGATGCATAAAATGCAAATGTACTGCAATATGCTTATACCTCTTGTTTATTCTTCATGGCAATGGCTTCTCAAATAATTTTTGATAAAATGCAAATGTAATGCCAATAAATCTAACATGATTGTTCAAAACCAGGGGGGCTCTGTTTTGGTTCCTAGTATTGAATCATGAATGAAACGGATCTAGGATGGGTGCTATGCAGTAGGTGTTATGCGGCAAAATTACGTCGTTTTGCTTGATTTTTGTACATGCTTCTAAGGGCCTTGTTTGGAGGAAGAAAAAACGATTACAAAGTGCCTAAACCCTAAACCCGAAGTGCCTAAACCCATTATACCCTACCCCAAAGAGCCTAAATCCCCAAAATTAACTCTCCAAACAGGCCCCTTGGATGTACGAAGAAAATGAGCAAAATGACGTAGTTTTGGAGCACAACACCTACCGCACAGTGCCTCCCCCGGATTCGAATGAAACACGCTGATACCTTCACTTAATTAGTTTTAAGATTAAAAAGTACGTACAAATAGATCTCAATCATGGAAAAGATTAAACCCAATTGTTGGCAATCATGGAAAGGATTAAACCCAATTGTTGGAAGAGTGGTCTTGGGGACTCGGGGGGTTAGGAGTTTATTTTCTCCTAAGGTTTTAGGTCCGATTATTTTATTTTATTTTTTTTAAAATAACATTTTTGTGGACACCTCACCTAGCATATGCATGCGAAGATTTGTAGAAATTAGTTCGAAGTGTATGAAACCTGACTCGGGACACCGTGCAATATTACCAAAAGAAATACAAAAATCAAGTTAAGGATTTATATGGAAATGTGGTCAGGATCATAGTGCACTCCAGTGAAAAAAACAAACCTAGAATTAATCCATTAGAAGAGGAATATGCCAAGATATGATCTCCAATGAAAGAAACAACTATTTTGATGCAGCTTTCTCTATCTATGAACATGAAGGGGATCCGGGGTGGGTGTTGTGCACCGTGTGGTGCACTGCGAGCCATCCGATACCCGGATGGGTGGCCTAGATTTGATTGCGCTGCGCGCGCCAATGAATGGATAGGATACAAAGGGGCAGAGATCAAATCCTATGAATTTACAAGAAAGGGATAACAATTTCAAATCCTATAAATTGGTCAATTAGGGAAATAGTTTGAAAATTTCCTTAGAGTAAAAATGTGGAAATGGCAGGTTTATTTGAGGAATAATCTATTTGCCCCTCCAACTATTTCATTTTTAGTTACTTCCCCCTCAAACTATCCAATTTTTACCCAGTTAATCCAATCAACCAATTTCCATCCAATTGATGGATGGAAAACATAAACCCAAGGGTATTTATGTCTATCCCCTACCAATATATATATATAGATATGCATCCCCTCTTCTTCTTCCCTCTATTTCTCTCTCTCTCTCTCTCTCTGCGCGTGTGTGCACAATGCAAAGAGCAATGACAGCAATCCCAGTCCCGGCCTCCTCATGCAGCAACTCGAACCCCAATGTCAATTCTAACCAACGGTTTTGTGTATGTGGGCAAAGGTCTCCATTAAAGACCTCTTTCAGCCAAAGAGAACCCATGAAGGAAAAAACTGGAGTACCAACTAAAAGAAAAAACTACAGTCCAAATGCAGTTTGGACTAATAAAAAAATGTTGCCAAAAACAGTCCAAATGCCTTATGATTGTGGTGTCTCAAGCTGCCGCTAGAAGACATGTAAAATTGTTTTTCCAAAAATAGTCTAAATGCCTAACAGTTTTTGGGGAGGGAAGGCACTACAAGAAAATTGACCTATTGTGACATTAATTCGTTGTGGCAACATAAAAGTTGTCACTAAAAGTGACATATAGTGACGATTTTAAAAGTTGTCACTGAATGAAGTGTTTCTTAGTTTTGAGTGGCATTATTTACGTTGTCACAGTGTTTTTGTCACAAAAGCATATGATTTAGTGACAACTTGTTATGTTGTCACAAAGATTTTGTCACAAAATGACACCAAGGATCTATTTGTGACAAGTTGTAGTGACACAAAAAATAATTATCACTAAAAATCAAATATTAGTGACAAATTATGAACATGTCACTTAATCAATTGAAACACCTTACAACAGTGACAACGAAAGTATGTCACAAAATTTTCTACTAATTTTTTTTTTCTCTTTGTTTTTTATTTATGGAAAAAATTATGTGCTGCTTTCAAATATGGACTCACATTTTTTTGCTACATTTTGATTAAAAAAGTTGACGCACATACTATGTACTTGTCATTATTTCTTTTTTGAGTGAGAAGATCATCCCAGTTATATTAAAAGAAAATAAAAGGACACTCCCAGTCCGAAAAATACATAGAAAGCGCACACACACACATATACATATATATAAACGCTCAATGGCAATTTCGGACCTAGTCTTTCCTCATGGAGCTGGGTGGATGGAGGATCGCCAGCAGACCGGACCTCGCAATCCCGCTATAGGATCGCAACCAGATCTGCCTTTAAACGCCTTCATTGTCGCTGTTGGAGAGCTCAAGAAGCCACCGCTCAAACCAGCCACCCAATGTCTCCATGCAATGAGCCAGTTCCCAAATCTAGAACTCCAAATTTGGGTCTCCGTAATCCAAAAATGATGGGGAGTGGGAGATCTTTTCTCCCTGAGGTGAAAGTCTCAAACCACCTCGCAAACATGGAGAGAGAGAGAGAGAGAGAGAGAGAGAGTGTGTGTCTGTGTGTTCAACGTTGGAGGACCGAGAGGGGGAAATAAGGTAGGAAGTGACTAGAGGAGGAGAAATGAGGGGGAATAGCAAGGGAAGGGGCGTGTGGGGGTAGGAGGTGGAAACCCACTTGCAGAAGTCTCCCCACTCTCTGTCTCTAGAACTCTGATCAACTGCCTCTATTTTTCCTGTGATTATTTTTTGAACAAAGTAACATTACCAATTTGATTGGAGACAATTGGCATCATAGAAGATGAGGTTGACTCCCTCATAATGTAATATTTAGGGTATTATCTGTGAGACAATATCTCACAAAATGTCTTGCAAAATGATTTAGAGAGGCATTGTCTTATCAGGTGAGTTCAAATTACTTCAATAACATATTGCCTACAACTTTTTTTGATTTTTTAACTTCAATCTACTATATTGAATGGACTCCACTATAGTGGTCTAATACTCTATTTGTCTCCAAAAAATTGTCCTGTTCGTGAAATAAAAAATTAGAGAACAATTGTCATGTAAAGAATTATAACTTCACCATAATCACCACGTATACTATCGATGCAGCCAGGCTTCAAGGACACAAGAGCCGACCCACTTTTGATCGATTTGATTGCTAGAGGGTCATTGAATACACCAATCTAGATGTCTTTTGAGGCCTGGTATATTGAATATTTCGCTTTCGACATTTAACCAATGTGGGATGGATTGGGTTGCCACAATCTCCCCAACTTAAGATTGTTTCGTCAGGCACTGTGGCCCAATCGGATAATTGTAAGTGCGTAATCCGCTTTTTCTAACTTTTAATAGAAATAACAATCTCTTTACTTCATTATGACATATATGTAATTAGGTAATTGATTTTCACACCCCCAAATTGATATGACATTTTTCTTTTTTAACTTTTAGTGAAATTTTTATGTGTAAAAAAATTCCAAAAAACACAAGAGTGTAGATATCAATTTGGGAGTGTGAAAAATAACAATCTATGCACAAGTATCTGTACCCATAGTACTTTTGATCATATACAATTCATTTTGCGGGACGTGAACTTTTTAGATGGGGTGCTCGGATCGCAATATACTTTGCATAGTTAAAAATGCTTAGGAAAAAATGATCTTCGTAAAGAACTTTTTTTTATGCGTTGTGGAATTATGGTTAGTTTTGTTGTTCCTTTTGCCATGGGAATTGAATCTAATGTCTGTTGGGCAACATGAGTGTTCAGCTCGGCTCGATTACTACACGCCGAGCCGAGCCACGGAGCAGACCGATCTGTTTGTAGCCAGAGCAGCGGGCCCGGTTTTTGATGGCCAAGATTCTAGAAAATATGATATCTAAGCTTTGGAGTTTGGATTTTAGAACGGGATATGAATTGATAGAACAAAATCTCTATTCAAACACCGTGATTGTTGTTGCTTGGTTCATAAATTGTTTTCGCTGGCTTGGGTATCCTCATTGCTGCTGCTTGGTTCTTTGCTTCTATGTAGAAACTATATACTTGCTTCTCATGTCTGCTTTGCTGGTGCTTGGTTTGGTCATTTGCTTGGGATTTAACATCCTGTTGAGCTTGTTGCTGCCTATGTATTGCTGCATATGTATGGGATTTTATCATGCTGCTGAATACTACTTAGCTTGGGACTCTTTTGAAGAAATTTTGTTACCCGATTTGCTACTTGATGTGTCATCTCCAGGGCTTATAACTTAGTTCTCTCCATTTATTTCGTTCAAGACTTCCTCTTCTATCCTTTCTCATCCAATTATTTGGTAGATGTTTTTTTTCCCTCTTGACAATGTACTAATAGAAAATTCCTATTCTTTGTGTACAGATGATGAATAGACTCGAAAGGCTTAGAGAAGAAACTTTTGGTTGTACGTACTTCGACAACTTCACGCGGCAAATGAATGCTTCTATTTTTGGTCTCTCGCCGTTAATATTTTGTAGTAGTATGTTGGTCAAGTACTTTTTGGGAGTTTAACGTGGGCAACTATAACTTTTATTCAGTCGAAGATGTTGTTGAACTATTGTAATTAACAGATGTTCGGATGTTGCTTTGAACTCTTGTACTATGTTAAATATATGAAGCTTATTTAGTTAGATCTTGATTATAGTATGTGCAACATATATTAGGGGAAAAGAGATGAATTGCCTGTGACATATGAAGGAGTGTCACTGATTTAATGTGTTTTGACTTCTAATTAGTGGCAACATAAAGTTGTCACAAAAAAAAATTCTATTAGCATTTTTTGGTAAATAAATTTAAGATTAGTGACGCTGAAATTTGTCACTATTGTTTTGAAGTTTAGTGGCATAAGGTTCGTTGTCACAAAACGTAATATTCTATTATTTTGGACATTTAGTTTAGTGACAACTTTTGTACATAGTGACAGTTTTTAGCTCGTTTAGTGACATACCGAATTGTCACAAAAGCTACACATTTAATGACAACTTCTAATTTATCACTAAAGGTGATTGGGTTTAGTGACAGCCTTCCAGTTATTGTCACTATTGATCTTTAGCAACACACTTTAAGTGACATCGCTGTGACACCTTTTTTTCTGTCACTAAATCCAACAGTGACAAATTTTTTAGATTCAGTGACAATTTGTCGGTGCCACTATAAAGCAATTTTTTTGTAGTGAGGGTGGAATATCCAGATTACCCTTGTTTAGTTTAGGGGTTATGTTTTCCATCCCTTAATTGGATGGAAATTGGCTGATTGGATTAACTGGGTATTGGATAGTTAGAGGGGGAAGAAAAGTCATTCGGTAGTTGGAGGGGGAAGTAACTAAAAATGGAATAGTTGGAGGGGCAAGTAGATTATTAACCCTTTATTTGACATGAAAACTCTATATTTTTTAAGAAGTTAGGTTCTCTCTTGAAGATGCTCTTATGGTTCTTAAATTCTAGTCCTCCAGCGTGATTCTAGCACGGATCCAATCCATGTCATCGTCAACCAAGAAGGGTATTGGGAGGGATTTTGGACTTACAGGATCTCAATCATTGTCACAACATGTTTTTCTGTTTGGTTAATCAGAACCGACACTATCAACCGCAACATTACGTTCCATAGACTCCTCCAAAAACTAATTCGGGCTAGTTTTCACTTGTGAGGAAGATGATGTGAAGTCGCCTAAATTTTGGGTACTCTCTAAATATCGGCTGGACGGGATTCATGGCCGTCCGAACAATCAACTTAGGTTTTGGATTTTGGGTGATCTTTGAATCCCAACTAGGTTTTGTTTTGTTAGGCAGTTTTCTTTTGGGTACAAAAACAAGTTCCATGCCTCTTATTTGATGTGAGAGCAAATACTAGACTTTAGGGCTAGGGTTTGAGAAAGTTGCCTTTGTTTTGGCTTTGGTGAGGTTTGGGTAGAAGGTTTCTGCAAAACTTCTTCTTCGTAGCTCTTTGGGCTTTAATTTTTGGGCTTTAATTTTTGCATTTATCTAGTGAAGCTATCAATTGACTGCCCGTTGACTTGGTTTACATCCCAAAGTAAACACAAATATGTAAATCTGTGTCTCTCTGCTTTTGTTAGATTTCTCTCACTTTCTCTCACGTTTGCTTTGTTTATCTTGGTATTTTTCGCACTTTGATTTTCATATTTGAATCAATATTCACAATCAAGTATGTCAGATTGGGTGTACTTGAGTCTTGGGTGGCTCTCTGCACAACAAGCTGGTATCTGAGCCTAGGATTTGACCTAGGCTTCGATATGTTCTGCTCGATTCTTTGGAATATTTGTTTGGTGGTTTTGAAAATCGATTCGAAGAGGTCTAAGGAGTTGTCCAAGAAATCCGTAGCAACCAAGCTTGGCATTGGTTTTGGGGCGAGGATAGTGGTTTTAAATGCTAATTTGGAGTTGATGTAAGGTCTATATTTATTGGCAAATTCCATGACAAGACACATTTTATTGTATCTCTAATTAATTATCGAGTTGTAATTTATTTTTTCTTCTATTTTTAGAGTGTTTGTTTAGGACGTGGAGGTAATCAAATATTTTGTAAATTGAAATGTAGAGATTGTTAGGTATATGAAATGGAAGGAAATCAAAAGTTGCAAGATATTTCGTGCATACATCAGCTCTATAAGGAAAGGGAATCGCAGAGAGAAAAAAAAAAAGAAAAAAAGAAAAAGGAAACGTTATTCAATTGGTGGGTGCAATGCAAGATGGAGATGAAGTCAAAAGCCCATTTTGGATGATAGCATGATCAAGCCATAAGCAGCAAGTTTGCACGTGGATTATGGTTGATAAAATCCAATTGGCTAGTTCATTGGGTAAATTGTGAGTGGTGGCCCAAAAGGAAGTTTTAAACATTCCATTTAATTTGAGCATGAATTAGTTTCCTGGATGATACATATACGGGGCTCATTTTCGCTTCAGGATGATTGAAGATATTAGAGTCGCCTCTCTCTTGCTGCAAAATTTAGAAAAATACTTAAGAGAGCTTTTAGCTTATCTCTTGGAGAAGAACATATGATCCGTTGATCGTCGAGCTTTCAGAATAACTCCAAGAGTTATTTTCAATCTTTGATTCTACTGCTTGGAATCATTCTTCCGGTGGATTCTGGAAGTATCTAGGAGGACTTGAGGATTCAAGGCGTGCGGCAATCAACCACTTGGTGCGGTGTACATAGATTCGGCAATTCGATCTTTGATCAATTGGTGAGGATTCAGGATTGTGTTAATTAAGATTGTTTTGTAACTACACAATGTTTACTTATAATGGATTGATTTCCTCCCGTGGTTTTTACCCTTTTTAAGGGGTATTCCACATATATCGTTGTGTTCATCTTTTATTGTTTTTCAATTCCTTTTTGTTAGCTTACTTGATTATTCGTATCGCTCAATAGGAATTTCAATTAAGTCTAAAATCAACTCATGACCCAGAGCGTAGAGAATCGCCTCTACTTGAAGAAGAAGCTTTCCCATTTCATTTCTAGTACAATGCAGGTAGTTCGTTGAACGAGCACTTAGAAGAATTTATTAAAATACTTGTTGTTTTCCAAAATATGGATGCCAAAATCTTTGACGATGATAAGGCTTTAACTTTGTCGAATTCTTTTCCTCCTTCGTATAATCACTTTTTTACTACTTTGTTGTTGGTAAGGAAGGTAATCGTTTTGAGGATCTGTCCTAAGAATGAGTATCGTATGAGGGTTAAGCAGACCCAATTATGCTTTTGGAGGGATGATTCGGGTGGTGCTTTTTGAGTACCATGCATGTTAGCCACTTGACGGAGTTGAAGTGGATTTTGGATTCTGGTCGTAGCTAGCTATCATATGTGTCTTGTATTTTGATGTACAAACTATTTTGAATCCAAACTACTTGCATTAGAAAGTATACTTGACAAGCTTTCCAACAGTTCAAATGACGCACAAATTGGAGTTTGGGAGTGTCCATGGCAAGCCCGCAAAGTTTGGTAATTTTTGTTGTGTTGAATTGATGGCTGCAAAATCGTTTTCTTAATATCTAGAAGCTTCTGCAACTGGTTGATTTCATTCTACCTCTTCATTGCTGGTAATTCATCTTGGCGTACACATTCTAAACACTGTTCGGATGAGTTTTGATAATAAAAAAAATTTATACTATTTTTTAATTTATTTACTTTCCTAGCTATTAATTATCTGTAACCCAATTCCTAATCTCTATAAATAGGGCCTTTCATTATATGTTTTTTTTTTTATCAGATTTTCTACCTCTCTTACTCTCTTTACGCCACATACAAGCTCTTGCTTCAAAACCCTACCTCTCTAGCCATTTGTGAGCAAAACAAACAGAATGTACCCAAAGCCTTTAACCCAAAAGATTTCTAGATTGTTTATCGGTTTTTCGTGACTTTAATCTATAAATGCTACGAAATCAAGCAAAGTTTCATGCTTTAGCAACTAAGCGGTCAAGGTGGGATGCTCAATCAGTCTCTAGATTGAACCCATTTTATGTATTTTAATATTTTTGTCAATTTATGTTCTTATTGCATAATCTGTTTCTGATGTAGAAAGAAGTATCGGCCAACTAATCTATTCTGCGGCCGACAAATCGATTTCTTGAGGAATATGTTTTTCTATTAGTTTATTTAATTTAATTTACAGTGCATGCTCCTATGCCCGTGTGCTTTAATTTCCTGTCAATCACCTACATCTGTTTAATGGTAGTTGATCAAGTTCTTGTGAATCAAACTAAATAACTAAAAAGGCCGATGTCAATTGAAGTAGAGGCCCCCACTTTTGGGTTGGGAACCTTCCCTTTCCGTGCTTAGGCTTCTAAATCTGAATCTGCATCCGGTTTCTTGGTTCCTGAAAGCGAGCGGCGACTCTAAAGATATATACGACACGTCGCTACGGGTGCTACGAGTTCGCATATTGGTCATCCTGTGTTAGAACCTGTGCTGTAACAGCTAGGTATCTAAAGGTTTATGGAGTTTAGTTTGAATGTGGTTTGGACTTAATCTACCTTGCACTATATTCAGCACCTTTCAGGATGCATACGCGCCTTAGGCGAGGTTTAGGGGGGCTTGAAGATAGTTTGGTTGATTTCGTGTCTTTGGCTGGCTCTTGGTTTTGTTTGGTTCTTTGGATTTGGTTTGGATTTTGGTTTGGCTATCAGATCTTGGAATTTGCAGTGGTCGCGACTTTTTCTTTAGTTCTAAAGATTATATACTTGAAGCTTCAGAAATTGTTTGGGTTCGTTCCGATGCTTGGTTTGTTAGGTTCATTTGCAGTTGGGGCATCATTTGTTTGGCTTTGTTTTGTTGAGGACTTCCTTGCTTCCTTTGCATTTGATTCATCCTCTTGACTCTCTGTTGGTTCAAGCTTGATGAGAGTTTTTGTTCGTGTCAATTCGATTTGACTAGGGTTCTGCTGGCTTCGTGTGGCACTTGGTTTGGATATCTTGTCGTGGTTGATGTTTGTGAAGTTTGCTCGATTTGGGGTACTCTACAAATCTCATCCGGGTGGGATTCATGGTCGTCTAGATAGTCGACTCAGATTTTGGATTCCATGTGATCTTTGAATTTTCTATCCGAAAGGTGGTTTCAGGTGGTTGGGAACACAAACATATGAAATTTTTTGGATATTAGAGTTTTTTAGGGGTTCTGAAGTCTAACATGGTTTTGTTTTGTTAGGCAGCTTTCTTTTGGGTATAAATACATGTTTTATGTCTTTTTTATTTGATGTGAGACCAAATATTAGGCTTCGGGGCTGGGGTTGAAAGAGGGGAGCTTCTTCGAGAAGGACATAGTATAAGAGTTATTAATGAAATTAGGACATCAACTTTTTCAATAAGGCCAACAGGACATTTGGGCAATAGGTGACAAAAATACCCTACAAGGGCCTTGTTTGGCTAACACAAATAATGAAATTTTCATTTATTTTTTCATATCTGATGGCGCAGATAACGTTATCTATTGACCCTCTAGGAAGGGCCTTGTTTGGCTAACACAGAAAATGAATTTTTCATTTTTTCTCATATCTGATTGCGCAAATAAGGTAATCTGTTGACCCTCCGGGAAGGGCCTTGTTTGGCTGACACAGAAAATGAAAACATAGGCCAAATATGTGTAGATCTGTACTCCGTATCATGCACACAAGGTAGACATATATGCCATATGGTACTCTGTTACAGTTTGGCCTATGTTTCATGTTACAACAGATTACCAAATGTGTGCAGATATGTACTTTATATTATGGCAGCAAAATAGACACTTAACACTATTTCTCAAAGTCTATTTTATGTGTGTTCTTAAGGGGTGCTTTGGCAAAAAAGCGAGGAAGCTGGTTTTTGGTTTTTTCATTTTGTCTTTATTCAATTTTTTATTTTATTTTTGCATTAGTTAGTTTTACTTCAAGTTTTCGTGGTTTATGGATTCATCCAAAAAGTATAAAATTATAGTCAAACCTAATAATTTTTTGAATAAAGCCGAAAATAAACCAAATTAAACTTGTTCATTGGTTTAATTTTGGTTTTATTCAAAAAAAAAAAAAATTCGACCATAATTTTATACTCTTTGAATTCGTCTCGTCGAGACGAATCCATAAACAACGAAAACTTGACGCAAAACTAACAAATGTAAAAAATAAATAAATAAAGATAAAACAAAAAAAATCAAAAAACCAAATTTTGCTTTTTTCTCAAACACCCCTAAGCAGATACTAGTATTAACTAATGTCCTCTATCCACCTTTAAAAAGTGGGACCCTATCACATGGTAGCATCAGACTTTGATACCCTGTAATTCCACAACAATAGCTTAAGACGGTATTGTGCACTCTCTTGGGCTTAAGTATTAGTTGACATCTTGACGAAGTACTATAAAACAGACATATATGCTAGTCTGTTACAATCTGGCATCTGTTTTATGCCAATAAAATTAATAGATTACAAAATATGTATAGATCTGTACTCTGTATCATGCCAGCAAAGCAGACATATATGATAATCTATTACAATTTGGCCTTTGTTTCATGCCAATAACAGCAGATAACCAAATATGTATAGATCTGTACTCTATATCATCCAACAAAGCAGAGATATACGGTAATCTATTGTAATCTATTATAACCTAGCCTCTGTTTCATGCCAATAACAGCAACAGATTTTCAAATATGTGTAGATTTGTACTCTGTATCATGTCAGCAAAGAAACATATATGGTAATGTGTTACAATATGGCCTCTATTTCATACCAATAACAGCAACAGATTACCAAATATGTGTAGATTTGTACTCTGTATCAAATTTCTTACCCCTTTTGGTTAATTATACTCACCCTAAAGCAATTGTTTTTTTTTTTTTTTGTCTCTATTGATTAAATTTCTTTCGCATTTGTTGGTTTCAGTCAATTTTTGTCCACATTGATCAAAGTGTCTTATTTTTGTCTTTATTAAACAAAAGGATTTAGATCATAATTTTTTCCCTTTTCGATTGTCTTCGTCAAGACGAACCGATAATCGACAAAATTGATGTGAAACGAATGAATGAGAACAACGCTGAATAGAAGGCAAAAAATAAGCCAACCCCATGCTAGCTGAGAACGTCACTAAATAATATTTCCTAGTGTCCTGGCAAAACAAATGCATGCATATATAATACTGTAGGGAAAAAAAGAACAAAAAAAAAAATCAATTGTTTGTTTCGGTTTTTTACGGAGGTTTTTCGGGTAATGATTGAAAAAAATAGAGAAATAAGAGTAATAATTGTAGTAAATATTTATTGGAGACCATGCTTTGAGAGAGTGATTTTTGGAAACCAAACTGAACAAGGAATGTCCAGAAGAACATTGCAATCTCTCGTGTATAGTTAGCAACATGACATCATCATCCTTTCAACACAGAGCTCACTGTGTTCTATGATTCTACCCATGTTTCAAAAAAGTAGGGCTCCACTATCACATAGTAGTTGCTCACTGTGTTCTATGATTCTACCCATGTTTCAAAAAAGTAGGGCCCCACTATCACATAGTAGTTGCAGTGTACTCCTAAATTTTACCGCACTTGCCTATCTTATTAGGTGAAAGTAGGAGTAATAAACATTCAACTGACCACTTGCCCCATCTGGGACCCAATAAATCAGTGTCATTCAAAGAGGTATGAGTACGGTCAATTGGGAAGGCGCGCGCGCAAAAGGGAAGAGCAGGGCATTTTTGTCTATTTTTGTCCTTCTCGCTTTAACATTTTCACATCAATGGATTGGGCTCATTTAAAACAAATAGCTTGGGCTTAGAGCCTATTAGACCACTAAATTTGTCGTCTAGCCCAATTGTCTGTTGAAAGAGTTGCCTTTGTTATGGTTGTGGTTATGTTAGGTAAAATGGTTTATATGCAGAACTTCTTCTTTGTACCTCTTTGAGCTTTTGTGTTTGCCTTTGTTTAGCGAAGTCATCGATCAACTACTCGCGTACTCTCTCCTTTTGTTTGATTTCTCTCACTTTCTCTCATGTTCGGTTTGCATCTTTGATTTTGTTCTTCGAATAAATATTCATTATCTCTTTTATTGGATGCGGTTGAGTCTTGCGTGGCTCTCCGCACAACAGATTGCTCAAAACAATTTTGTCCTTTAGTGGGAGTCAAACTAGTGACGATTTACATTTGAGTGACTAGTTGATAAAGTTGCGAAGGTGGTGCTCAAGTGCGCAGCCACTGGCGTGATTTGGAACATCCATTAATTTAATTGAGGTTAATTGAAGGGGTCAAATTGATGTTAAACATACTGTCGGGTGTTGTGGGGGAAACCCTGATTTTGTCTGCCACACTTGGAAAACTCTCATTGTTACTTGATTAATTGGTATTTGCGGTAATCAACGAAAGCAGGAAAGGAACCCAAGCAATTGTGCAACAGTCCTTTTTCTTCCAATAACAAGAAAGAAATGACCTTTAAATATGAAGGCAATTCGGTCATCAACCATATTCTTGATTTTCATTATACACCCCAACATTGCTTCAACTGCTTAGCCCACCTCTATAGAGTATCTTGAAACCATTCAATTGAGAAGATGACATAAAGTTACGTATACACAAGAATGAAAATATGATACACAAACTCTAAATAGATAGGACGGCACGGCTACGTACTCTCGTGTACTATTTCCATTCATTTTCCATTTTTCTTTTTCTCCAACAGTTCCTCCACATATTCAAATGAAGGCTCCCTGCAACTTGTAGATTTATTTTTGCCTATTGACACCATATTACGTTGGTATATAACATAAGGATTCCAACAATGTGACAACAATATAACATAAGGGTTTAGGGTTTAGGGTTTAGGGTTCGCATTCCTGGATGTGGTCCTTTTTCGCCTAACGGCTTGTCGGACCGATGCCACGCCGGTTTCATGACTTCGGTTCTTGGCCTAACGGCTTGTGGTTGGGCAGTTGTTCCGTATTCCTTGCGGCGGATGTGATGGTGTTTTGTTTCTGTGCGGTGGTTTGTGGCGGGGGTGGATTGGGGGTTTATGTTCCGGCAGCGTGGATGGGCGGTGGTTGGTTGATGGGCGGCGGATGGTGGTTGTGGCAGCGGTTTATGGCGGCAGGTGGCTATGACAGCAGATGGTGGCAACAGGTTTTTGGTGTTGCTCCTGACTTCGGCGTCTTGAAGTGGCTGTCGGGTTGTTCAACGGGGCAGCAACAGGGGCTCGTTCCCCGGGTTCCAAAGACGGCAGTGGCAGCGGCGGTCCGTTTCTTGTTTGCCGTGGTCGTGTGCTTTTGAGGGCTTTTTGGTGATGCTGATGGGATGATTGTGTGGGCCTTTTTTGGTGAGGCAGACGAGTCGTTCGCGTTTCGTCTCCCTTTCCGTTTGGCCGTGGTTGATTACGACAGTGGATGGTGGATGGAGATGACGGCAAGGAAGGGCTGGTTTGTTTTTTAGGGTTTGTTTGGGCATGACCCATTTGTCCTTGATTGGTATCTTGCCAACCATGGTTGGGTCTCGGATTAGGCATAGGATTTTACTTAGCAATGTTTCTTGTTGACTTTGTTAGGTTTTTGATGCTTGTATCCTTGTTCCTATTAATCTTTGTTTTTAAGATTAATGAAATTTTTTGATTATCAAAAAAAAAAAAACTATGCAAGAGTCAGTAAAATCTATGTATATTGCCGATCAAAGATGTTGGGCGGAGGTCAAGTGGGCCGAATCCAGCATCCTGTTGGAGCGGAGGCCAGATGAGCCAAGTCTCAATTGACCTGTTGGCGCTTGAGTGTGATACGAAAATAAGTAAATTAATTAAGTTGCGCCTTCACTAATACATGCAGATTTTGGACGTGTAGATTTTGGTGAGATAGTTAGCCATTGATCCTAATATAAAAGACAAAAGAGAGACTAAGTAGACCAAACCTGACAGATAGCACCCAAGCAAGAACCACATAATGAAAATCAATAATGGCGAACCACTTAGAATAGATAAATCAATAAAGAAATACTTCAAATACAGTTTATATCAAAATCACACAATTAATTATTGTATCCCACAAGATTTGACTCATTGGTTTCTCGGTTGAGAGTGCACACACGATATGTTATCTTGTGAGTATAAAAAGGGATTTGACTTTCGCATTCCTCTTTTTATAGATCATCCACACTCTTTTCTTTGTTATTTTATTCATACAAATTTACTACAATATTCCTTGATATGTGAAAAAGTGAACTAATGAAAGGTTAAAATGGTAATTTCAAGTGAATAAAAAAAATTATGTGGATGGTAAAAAGGGGAGTTCAAACATCACTCTCCGAGTGTGTATGTAAATCATTAGGTGCGCTAAGTGGAGAGGAGAGCAACCACAAAATGAGGCAGTGTTCGAAAAAAAGGTCTAGAAGACCGAGTACTTGCTAGAAGGCCCCTTGCCGACTAGTCCAACTAACCGACTAGTCGCCCGACTAGACCAACTAGTTGTCAGACTAAGTGTCGAGTACTCGGCCTTGGAAGCCAGAAGGTGCCCGGCCGCCCTGTAAGCTTCTAGTGAGTTTTAAAACCTTGAAAACGGGGAGAAATTATTCTTGGCTTGTGGTATGGGCACGCGCATGATGCTCTATATGCTTTATCCGCTACACATTTATGGATTCCATCACTAAACGTGTGACCCAAACATAAATGTGTAGTGGAGAAGGCCGGTGTTCCAGAAGCAATGGATAATCACTCCAAAATGGGATCCCACAAGCGTCGACACATTGACCCTCTGGTGAAAAACTTTCTTTCCACGGCTGCAACTACAATGATTAAAAGTTCATTGTTCATGTGAGAAAGTAATTTGACTGAGGAGCTTTTGTTTGCGATTTGGAATATTAATTGGAAGTTGTTTTGGATTAATTTAGGAGCTTTGACATGTAAAAGGGACCAGGTGGCAGACACGTGGACCCCGATTTGCATTTGTTATCTAATACGTCCACTAATGTAGTTTCATAGTAACAAAAAGAAAAAGTGGCCAACGAAATCAAGTACTCGTTCCGTTCCAAAATGATAGTCCGGTTCGCAAAACGATAAATTAAAAATAACGTATTTTTTTAAAGAAAAAGTTCAATGGTTTTAGCAATTTACTAGATACAATGAGTTCTTTTAATTTCAGAAAAAGAGTTTAAAATTTTTCTTAAAAAATTGTATTATTCTTAACTTATCTTTTTGTGAACCGGACTATTTGTTTTGGAAGGAGGGGGTAATATTTTTACCGTAAAGATTAAAGTAGAGAAACTTTGCGCGCCCACTTTCCCAAAGTGGTATGGACTAAGAAAACAAATGAGTGGGGGAAATGAAACTCAAATGATGGAAAATTGGGAGTGCGTTTGTTTATTCATGGAAACAATTATTGTTGTTTTGTCGTGAGTTGAAATTCAATGGGCCAGCAAGAATGCTTGGTTCACAACCACTTTAGACGAGCAAGATGTCCTCGCCTCTTCTCGTAGGCCTCGTTCGTTTGACTGGAGATAAATAGATGGGATATGAAATCTTTGGGATATGAGTGAGATATGAAATCCTTAGGATATGGGTGAGATATGAAATCCTTGGGATAATGCTCAGGATATCAATGGATGGAGAAAATTAATATCCGGTATTTGTGTTCAACGGGATATAGCCACCAGAAAGCACTTTTTGTTGTTCTAGCCATTGGAAAATCTATATCCCATTCAAATCCCGTACGGATTGGGATAAAAATTGGGGAGGGATTTCATATCCCATCCAAAATAAGGGAACCAAACATGAGATTTTGGGTTCCACTCCATCCCACCCCCAAATTCCACCAAACAAACAGGGCTAGGTTTTTTTGGATTGATAGAGTCGATTTCTGGCGTGGTTAGTCCGGATCATTTGAAAAAGGAAATTTGATATTGGTGCGGTGCCAGCAAACAATTCTCCAATGCCTAAATTAGAATATTTGTGGAGAGTGTAGAGTAAAGCTCAAGCAAATTAGGTCGCAAGAGCAATATTCCTATCCCCGTTGTATGGGGAGTACATATAGGCGATTGGGATATAAAAACCTATTAGGACTGGATTCTTGGATCGTGGAATATTGATAAAGATGTCACCAATAAGACACAACGCCAAAGCCTCTCTAACCCCATAGGATTAGGAACCCCAAGGGAATTGGATGTAAATTATTTTAATGGATGTTACATAGTTAACAGCCTACACAACATGATTATCACAAGATAAACATTAAGTGGAAATTAAATAAACAAGAGCGGTGTATCCGAATCCATTAATGCGGGAGTTGAGCGATCTAATAAATTATTTGAACAACCATCATCAATTTAACTAGAATAGGTGGAATACGGGTGTAAGAGGGGAAAATTCACGAAGTTATTTCCTTGCCCTTAGGAGATCAAATCATCTTCGTATGGAGCAACCTTGATCCTGCAGCATGAACAAACTGTCAGAGCACCCCTGCCTCTAGGCGGCAAGGGCCCTCCGATGCTAAAGTTAGTACTGACGAACTGGAGGATGAACTTAACGAGAGTGTTTGTATGAAATGGATTAATGCATACCTCTTGTGTTTAGGAATCATCTTCTTATATAGGTGACTACTTTGCACTTACATTCCTTGTGGAATTCTTCTTTATTAGGCATCCTTTCAAGTCTAGGATTCTTCCTTATTGGGCAATGTAGCTCGCATGATTCCGGATTCCTTATTCGATAAGGATTCTTGCCAAGTTGGCCACTTCTTGCTCGTTTGGAGCCTTACCCTCGATGGGAGATTGCCCCTTGTTTGGTATATTAAGTGTCTTTCCATCTCCGAGTAAGATTATGCTTATCTTCGCAAGCTCAACTAATTCTGGGAATATCTTCGAATATTCATTCCTTTCCTTATCTTCACAAGGAAAGTCTGCTTTTAGGGTTTATCCCATGCTGGGCCGTTCCAACTGCACCGTTCGCCGAGCAGGTTCATAGTTGTTAATATTGAGTTGTGGGCTTGGTGGTCGTCCACGTTTCGTTTCGTGCTGTTTACTACGTGTATAGGCACGTGGTGATTTTGACGAGCTTCTTTGTACAACTTTTATGGTTTTGAGAAAACACCCCATACAATGGGTTTTCTCTTTCTTGCCTTCCTTCTAGCAGCTAGTATATCACATAAATTTTATGGAACCCTAACCGCTCTTTTATAGGCAGAGAGAGGACCTATTTCCTTAATGAACTACTCACTTCCTATCAAAGTAGAGTCTATCTAGGAAACAGCTTCTCTATTTGATCAATAGAATAAAATCTTAGGCGTAAAGATATGGACAATCATATTACACCCATAATTCATATATCACATATATAAAAAATATGGGCCGTAACAATGACTAAACTAAATTTAGTCTTACATTGGAATGTTTGTGGTTACTGTAATGGAGATTGAAGTGATGTAGGAGTGCCCTAGCATACCTAAGAAACTCGTTTGGGGTATATATCGAGAAATCCATAGTTATCCAATGTAACTGGGTGATGATAGGTCGAACAGACCCACGCAGGTTGCTAGTAAAGCTGTCGGCAATTGGTTTATACCTGTCATTTACTCTTTTTTTTTGCAAAGATGATCACAAAAAGGGGAGGAAGCAAATTTTGACTCTTATTCCCCTCGTTTCTCACGTCATGCATTAATGTTGAATGACTGTGGTCACATCGGAGGTGAAAGGTGTGCACTCGGTGACTTCTCACATTTTTCAGCCACTCTCCATGCTTCCCGTTAGGATCATCACAAGGAGAACAATAAAACTATGGATGCACCAAATGCACATCACGTTTTGTGAGACCCAGCTTAGGATCTCACGCCGCCGCTTAGTTTATTTAAAATTTCTTTTAAAAGATCCCTGTGAAAAAACACCTTCGTCGGTATGTTCTATAGGAAATTGAGTGAAGAATCGATCAAGTCCTTACCTGATAGGTCCAATTTGACCGACTGTGTCTTCAACATTATTTGGTCAAGTAATCGAGCCTTGGATCTTTTTTTTTTAACTCATGGAAAATGTCATTAAACCAGCCCAAAGGCAAAGGCCCCAAAGGAATAATATAGAATCATCACAATAAAATGGAATGAACCAAGCTACCAATAAACAAGACCCGAACTCAGCACTAGTAGGCTCAATGGCACATACTGCAAAAGCAGACCAACAACGAGGTTGGTAAATAAAGCCCGTCATAGACGTGGCAGCAGAGGATCCAAAAGGATACACAGTTCAAGCCATGAGAAAGCACTGACGAAATCTGGGACAAAACTCCCACACACGGGGAGGGATAAGCACTCCACAAACGAAGCACATAAAACTAACAACACAAACAAAAAACTAAAATAAAACTCCAGTCACCGAACACTGCCAACGAAAATGCTATCTCGGTTCTAGTGACTTATTCGTTGGAGAAAGAAAGCCAAACCAGCCATGCAACACTACAGCCTCAAAGCCGACCCATCCGGATCGGCGATGGAGGAGATGTAGGGCCCATGACATCAGTAAGGTTCCAACCTAAGATCATATGGGTGCTCAGCGCAATCTAGTGTTTCTCGAGCAGACCGGACTTACTCAACCTGGTCTGATAGGCACGCAATATCGTAGATATAAGTGCCTAAATAGGGTAGTTTTAACACGTTGTTATCTAATTTATTCCCTATTTTCCACTTGATGCGTTGCTTTGGTATGTTTTCGTGTTTTTGTTAATTTTCAGGAAAATAAGGCTGTTTTAGCGCCAAGATTGGATTGCAGGGACTTGAAGACTGAGATGGAGCTAGAGAGCATGAGAGGCCGTGGAGACTAAGTGTTCAAGGGAATTATTCAAGGAAACGAAGAAATGACGTCGGGAGCGCTACCCTATTTCTCTGGAGCGCTCAAAAGTGGCTCAAAAGGGCTCGCGAAGTGAACAGAGCCTTGGGGAGCGCTACACCAAAATAGGTGTAGCGCTACCGAGCGGCTTGGAGGTCAACCGGTCAAAGGGCGGTCAACGGTCAAATTGAGAGATAATGGGTTAGGTAGCGCTACACCAAAAGTGGTGTAGCGCTACCGCGGGCTTAACTTTGCCTTGTAACGGTTAGGGAGGGCTACACCATTTTTGGTGTAGCCCTACCGAGAGCTTATCTTGGCTTTGAAACGGCGGCGTTTTGAGTCGTATGCGGGTCCAATTCCGATTTGGTTTAGGATTTTAATTGTAAATTAAAGGGGATTACTATAAATACCCCGTTATAACTCGAAATTAGGGTTCCACACTTCATAACTTACGCTTTATTTTTCTTAAATTTTGCTGCTGCTTTCAGGATTATTTTTGGATTCAAGTTTAATTCAAGTTCTTCGGTTTTCCAGCTTTGGATTCTTGCTTTCCTTGGTGTTTGCATCCGTTCTCTTCCGTAATCTGTGGTATCATTCTTTAGCTTTTATTTCAATTGTTCAAACCATGTTTAGATCTAGGTTTAATATTGTTGATGCGTTCAATAGAATCATGAGTGAGTAGTCGTTTAGAGTGCGGCTGCGGGGCGAAAGGGCTTCGCCGCTAGGCTAATTGTTGTTCTACCTCGGGACCGAATTAACTCGATTTTTAAGCAGTTTTAGGAAACGAAAACTCTTCTAACAAACAAAACCCAGGCATCGCCGGAATTCGAATGCGCACGGAATCTGGTGACAGGTGGTGCGCATTTGTTAGGGATCCTTTTTCTTATTCTAAAATCAATAAAATGAATAATTGTGGCCCGAGTAAACATTGGTTAGGCTAGTTGCGGACGCTGGGTTCCCAGGGCTGTACTCTCCTTTTCAAATCCATATTTGGTTAATTTAGTCTGGTAATTTAGTTAGTAAATTAATCTCATTGAAGAAGGGGTGGCTACCTAAGAGCCAAGATAAACTGTGAACCCGTCATCTTTGAGTCCTGCACACGTTCGTCCGTCTCTGTGGATTCGACTCCGGTACTTCCGGATATTATGCTACATCGGTCGAGAGTCCTACGCTTGGGACGCGTCTTTATTTAAGTCACCCGGTCGCTCAAGCATTTTTGGCGCCGTTGCCGGGGACGGCAACGTGTGTTCAAAGAAGTCGGGTCGGGTTAGTATCTTTGTGTTTTTATCTGAGTCAATAAAATAAAAATAAAAAGTGTCTTTTTTTTTTTAGCATCTTTTTGTTTCTAGGTTGGTTCATCTGGAGTCAGTCGAGTGGTAAGTGTTTTGTGTCTTGAGTAGAAAAAAAAGAAAAAAAAAAAAAACTGATGGGCCTTCTTGATACCCCTGGGGAGTTAGAGCGACACCATAGTATGATGTTGAGTAAATTCGCACAAATTAACGAACCCTATTGGAATTTTGAGAGCCAAGTGAATATTCCTTCAAGTCAACCGGGTACTTTTGGGTCCTCTTGGGATCATGAGCATTACTCAGACATTTATTTGAGTCAATTGGCACAAATCCCTGAACCCTTTTGGGACTATGAGACCCGCATGGCTATCCTAAAGAGTTGTTTGTCAGAGAGTGAAATTCGAAGATTTGCTGAAAAAGAGAATGTGTCTTTTAGTGAATGTTGGGAAAGGTTCAAGGGTTTTCTAAAAAACGTCACACATCATGTCTACGAGTATCCTGAAATAGTTTGTTATTTTTACAGAGGACTTTCTCAAAAGAGTCGACAATATCTGGACGTGATGAGTGACGGGGGTTTTTGGGACAAACCACCTGCTGAGGCTTTACGGTTTTATGATCTTTTGGCCCAAGATCCGAAAAATGAATATTGTGCTTTAAATTCTAATAGTGCCAATTCCATGCCAAAGGAAGAGGTAGCTGAGTCACGTCATTTTATGGAGGCGGAAACAAGACAGCAAATTGGGGCCCTTATAACCCAAATGTCACAACTCATTGCGGTTGTCAGTCAACTGCAGCAGGAGAGGGGTAGATTTCCATCTCAGGGTAGTTCAGCGGGTGCCCATTACTTAGGAAATCCTACAGGTCCTAAATCGCCACCCGGGTTTTAGCGGATTGTTCCCGAGGAACCGAACTTGATTGACTCGTGCCTCATTCAATGGATAATGATTACCGGCCCGTCATCACCATACTATCTTAGGTTCGAGAGCTCAGTTACGAGAGGGGAAGGGTTTTACGGCACCCCCCTCGCCCGGTTCGAAGACCGGTCTCTACTTGACTTTTGTGGGATCATATGAGAAATGTATGCAACTCAACTTTGAACAAGTACGGGGAATGGGGAATGGGAGCCACATAATGATGATGAACACAATAGTGGATTATGGTGTATGTATGTGAGGTGCGAAATATGTGAGTGATGTTGGAATACGAGTATGAATTAGTAAATACACAAAACAGAAAACCACGGTGTTAGTTCATGATTAACAATGACAAAATAACTCGAAATAACACTACAAGTTAATGGTTTCCCAGGTACTGGCGGCATCAGCACCGGCGGGCTTTGGAGATACTTCTTGATGGCTTCAAAGGCCTTTTGGCACTTGTCATCCCACTTAAAGGACACCCCCTTCTTCAAAAGTCGAAACATCGGCTCGCAGGTTGAGGTCAACTTAGTGATGAATCTACTAATGAATTGAATCTTTCCGAGAAAACTGCGTACTTCCTTTTCCGTCCGCGGCGGTTCCATTTCTAGTATGGCTTTGATTTTGGAGGGGTCGACCTCAATCCCTCTGGTGGTGATCATAAATCCCAACATTTTCCCGGCGATGACTCCAAACGTACACTTTTGCAGGTTGAGACGCATGCGGTACTTGCGAATTCTTTTGAAGAACTTACGAAGTGCCGGTAGATGCCCCTCTCGCTCTTTAGCTTTCACGATCATATCATCCACATACACTTCAACTTCTTTATGCATCATGTCATGTAACAAGGTAGTCGCAGCTCTTTGATAGGTCGAACCTGCGTTTTTCAACCCAAACGGCATTACTTGGTAGCAAAAGGTTCCCCATTCGGTTGTGAAAGTCATCTTCTCCCGATCTTCTGGCGCCATCAAGATTTTATTGTATCCTGAGAATCCGTCCATGAAAGACAACAACGCATGCCCTGTCGTATTGTCCACGAGTACATCGATGTGTGGCAACGAAAAATCGTCCTTCGGTCTCGCCTTGTTTAAATCCCTAAAGTCCACGCAGACCCTAATTCTGCCGTCCTTCTTGGGGACTGGTACAATGTTAGCAACCCATTGGGGGTATTCGGTCACCATTAGAAATCCGGCGTTGAACTGTTTAGTGACTTCTTCTTTAATCTTTTCTACCCAATCAGGCCTTATCTTCCTCAACTTTTGCTTAACCGGCTTAGCATTAGGGTACAGGGGGATCTGATGCTGCACGATGTCGGGATCAATTCCTTGAGCAAGTCAATGTGCAACTCATGTTCTACCTCGGATAGCCCGGAGCCGATCTGAACCATGCGGGGGTCCCCCTAGTCTTTCAAGTTTATTAAAACAATTTCTTCTTTTATTGGCTGAGCGTGCCTCTCATATTCCCTTTCGATTAGGGACCTGAGATCTTTGGGTATTTCTCCCTCGAACTCGGTCTCTTCATCATCAGGGTCGACACAATTTATTTCGGGAACAACAAAGTAAGCGAAGTCATAGTTCATTTCATTCATAAGCCCCTCGGGGGTGTGGTACATAGCGGTGGACTCAAACTCGAAAGAAAAGTAATGACGTGGAGGGCCATGAGGCACAATCTCCGACTCACAGTTGATTACAGACTCGGACTCAAACACAGTGGTAGTGCCAGTGAATTTCACGACAGGCACAAAAGTGCAATTCTTATACTCTCTAACACCATCCACGATCAGTAGGCTTGGATCTCCGTGGGCCTTCTGCCCGAGCATCATCACCTCGGCTGCTTCCTTACCCATACCCGCTGGACCGACCTCGTCCAACATTGATATCAGAATCCCACCATCCAGAACCTCTATCCAATCAGCTTTAAGGTCTTTCACCAATTGCTCGACCTTTTCCTTTTCATCTTCGTTATCCCACACATCATTGGCGAAGATCTCAAAACCGGGGTAACACTCTTCGTTTGCTGTGTTCACAAATGGCTCTGGCTGGCCATGATAAGGTTTGTCAGCTCCTTCCTTCACAAAACGAACCACATAATTCTTGTCATAAACAAAGCCGCGGATCTTCTTGTCCTTGTCGGTGGGTTTGTAACCTAGTCCGAAACGGCCTTTGTGAACGGGGAAGTCTGGCAGCTCGGCCACTCCTTGATGACTATGACCCAAACCTGTGCCTAGCAGATATGCCATTCTCCTCATTATCTCCAAGACAGTGGAGGTGATAGCAAATTCATCGTCCACTTGGATAGTACACACTCGGCCAGCAGTATCAAAGGTGAACCCACCTATTTCCACATCATTCTCATCGTGCATGATTTCCAAAAGCGGGGCGTCGTCCTTGGAATGAGGACGAATACCCGAGTCTCCATAAAGCACGACCGTTCCACTTTCTAATCCTAGCAGGACCTTTTGGTGTAGAGTCGATGGTACCGCCATGATATCGGGCCGATGCATCCATGGGCGACCCAAGAGTAGGTTGAAAGAGGCCGGTATCTCTAGCACATAAAACTCCACGGTTGACTGGAGTCCCTCGGCTGCTCTTCCGTTTTTACAGTCCCCAACACTTCTCGGCGAGTATTATCATAAGTGCGCACGATCAAATTGGACGGAGTGAAATCCTTTGGCTTAAGTCCCAAGCATTGAGCGGTGCGGAAGGGACAAACATTGAGTGCCGAACCATTATCCACCAATACCACCGGGATCCATTTCCCCATGCACTTTAGAGTTATGTGCAACGGCTTGTTGTGATCAGTTCCCTCGAGCGGGAGGTCAGGTTCGGTGAAGGTTACAGTATGCTTCGCAGGAGGGTTCTTGATGGCGGCCATCATGGTTTCGGGGGTTGTGTCTGGGGTTATCTCCATACAAGACAGCTCTTGAGCGAGCTTTGACGGTGTTCGCTGGAGCTCATGAGTAATCCCCATATGGTTATGGCTGCAGGGGTCTTCTCTAGCTGCTTCTTGATGGGATTTTCTTCGAGTGTGTTATTTGGGGTTTGATTCGGGCGAGGGACGCGGTTGTTTGCAGCTGAAGAGGCACGGGATTGGTTAATTGGGGGGTTGGGGAAGTTTTGGAAACTGTTTGGGTTTGGAGTTGGGTTTGTCGGATAGGCTGAGAAAGGGTCGCTTTGAGGGGTAGGGATGATGTTTGGCTGATTTGTGGAGTTAGGTGGTGGTTTCGGGAGTGGATTAGATGAAGGGTTCGGAAGAGGATTAAGATGTGGGTTAGAGGTTTCGTCGGGATAGACTGGTGGTTGGTAGTGTCTTCCGCTCCGCAGAAGGTGCATGATGGACTCCAAATCGTCTCCCCACAACTCAGTCTCATCAAAGTAAAAGTCGACCAAATCTCCTTCCGCTTTTCTCTTTCCTTTGGCGATGCTGGCTTTTTTCATCCCTCGAGTGATGTCCTCGACAGTGGTTGTGCTCCAAAGGTCCATTTCTTCATTGTTGACTGAGTTGTCATCCCAGACGTTGGCCATGGTATTCCCTCCTACCGGTGGACCCCATATGTCAATCATGTCTCCGCTTAGCGTCATTATCTCATTGCCTTCGGGTACCTGAACCACCGGCACTGGTAGATTCTCATCTATGATGAACTCATAGGGAGCGAACTCCAATCCTTCCACCATCTTATCAATCGCTGCCTCACTCATCATGGAGAAATCTGGGCGTCCTTCCCACAATGGCTGCTGTGGCGCTAAGCAAGTTTCATCAAAGAATAGCGGCAAGGTACATCCATCCAAAGGGTCGTCTGGATCAATAAGATGTCATTCAGTTGGCGTAGGGTCCCATTCAGGTTCTTCCCAGTTTTGTCCTTCTCCTTCTTCTAGGACCGGTTGGTTTTCGACCATTGGTTGTTCAAGCAGATTTTGGAGCAAAGCTACGTCTAATGGGTCCAACTGCACTGGCCCTTCGAATCCTTCCATCTGATTGGCAACTGGGAGTTCTTGATTAAGCTCAACTTCCTCTTGCGGCCACTCTTCTTCATTCAATTTCCCGTTTGCTGCCATTATCTCGTATTCCCAGTTCTCCATGTTGATTATCATGTCCCCCCACTTATCCCAAAAGGCGGGGCCTACTTGGTCAGAGAGGGTGCATATCTCAGGCTCGGCTGGTATGGCTACAACAGGTTTTGGCTCGGTTTCGGGTATGATAAACTGGTTAGGGTCGAATATAGTGGAGCTTGGATTACTTTTAGTGGAGTTAAGGGAGATGTGATTTAGGTCGACATTCCTTCGGTGGGCTGGCAAAGGGTTAGTGACGGTGTTTGGTTTCTCGGTGGGATCTCGGATCTGTTTATTGTCGATGAGATCTTGAATCTCATGACGAAGGCGTTGGCATCTATCGGTCGGATGGCCAGGGGTTTGATGGAAGGTACATAATTGGTTGGGGTTCCACGTAGGTGGGGGATTTTGAGGAGGTGGAGTTGGTGCAAGTGGCTTAAGCCTCCCCTGTTGAACGAGTCGTTCAAAAACAGCAGAGAGGGGGAGTGGAAAAGGGGTAAAAACTCGTCGTGACCTTTGGTTCTGCGGTGGAGCTGGCATGATGGCATGTACAGGTTTAGCTTTGGGTGGACGGTTATTTATGGGGTTGGATGAGGTGCCAGTGGGGTAGTTCTGAGGGGTGTAGAAAGAGTTGGTATTGCCCGTGAAGACCCTCTTTGGCTTGAGTGTTGATTCTCCTTTCTTTAAGATCCCACTTTGCAGCCCTTCTTCGATAGATAAGCCTACCTCAAAGTAGGTTTCAAAGTCATGAGTCTGGGCCGTGATCATGTATTGAGCCAAGTCAGGCTGCAAATTGCGGGTGATGATCCTCATTTGATCCTTGTCGCATGGACGATCAGTCATCTGGGCTGCTTTAGCTCTCCACCGTTTCACGAAGTGTGTGAAGGACTCCCTTTCCCTCATCTTGATGCTCTCTAGCTCTCGAGTGGTAACTTTTAGTTGGACATTGTAGTCATACTGCTTCACGAAAGATGCAACCAAATCTTCCCATGTCCTTCTCTTGGAGATGTCAAGCGAAAGGAGCCATTGGAGGGCAGGCCCGGTAAGGCTCTGATGGAACATTTGAGCCATGGTTGGCTCGTCCACTTTTTGAAGGGAAAGCAAGCTCACATAAGCCTGGATGTGTCCTTTGGGGTTCCCTGTCCCATCGAACTTCTCAAAATCAACTGGTTTGTACTTCTCGGGAAGCTTAGCATCGGGGAACAGGCACAACTTGCTCATGTCAAAGCCGGTAACGGCGGCTTTCTCATTCTTAGCAACTGATTCTTCGAGTTTGGCAATCTTAGCCAACATTTCAGCCATTTGAGGGTTTTCAATCGGTTGCTCCTGACGTTCTTCACCCTCGGGGATCTCTTGATCATTGAGGGGTTGCTGGAGCGGGGGAAGGCGACCTTGGTTGTTAACCAAAATACTCATGATTTGGGTAATCTGGGTGTTGTGATTGGCCAGACTGTCGTGCACCTATTTTCTCCACTGCTCGACCTCATTCGGTTGTTCTTCCATGACTACCGGGGATTCCAAACGGGTAAGGTCTTCTTTCTTCTTGCAGGCCCAATTGTTTAATGCTGACAGTGCACAAAAGTCGAACTCAGCCCCAAGACTCAATACTCATGCACAAGAAAGAATACCTAAACGATCATGCGCATGTCGTCGCGTTGCCCCTCACCAAGTTAGTCCTAGAACTAGTCCTATAGTTAGTCTACCGGTTCTGAATCTCACTTAAAGCCATTGTACAACAGATTGAACCAACACCACGAGTAAGTCGTTTACTCGGCAGTTACGGCTTTTCAACCTATAGCCTAAATGTTGAAGCCGCAACCGTTATCCTTTCTTGACCATCCGAGACAAAGCAATGAGGTATTGCCATCCAGATATTAATGACTCCAAGGTTAGTTCAAAACACGAACTGCCGTTTGGGCACGGTAAACACCGGAGGTATCTCAAACTCCATGGATTTAAAGTCTCCTAGACTAAAAGTACCGCTTTTGAAGGTTGCCCCAATCCTCAAGTTTTCTTTTGATATCAAGTCCTTTATGCGGGACGACCGGATTTGGGAAAATGTAAATTCTCAAATCCTCATCAAAAATCTAACTTTGAATTTTAAGAATGATTGTCCCTAATCTTGGGCCAACCATTCATAATTTCCGTTAGATTGTTGTCAAAGATTCGACGGTCCAAATTTTCCCACGTCCGATTATCCTAAGGATTAACTCGCAAGACAACGTGCATTTGGAATACACGACTCATCATTGGGCCGAGGCAACCTCCTACTAACTGCATAGTATAAGGAAAGCAGTAACAGAAAGCACGTAACGGGATGGAGCATGTAAACTTATCAAACGGGACGGCCACCTAACGGAAAAGGTTCTATGGTTAAACTATATGCAACAAGGCCGGTTTTGGTTTCACAGGGGTACCCCGGACTAGAGTCATGATTGTCTCCCGTGTTATGGATACCCACGGCGACGGTAATAACGACAGGTGTGACTCATCACGGTCGAGGGCTGCTGGGCATTTTGGGATTCCCCGTCACCGGCAAGTCGTGTGAGATTGCCAAAACACGCCAGCGAGGCTAAGAACAATGCAAGTGCAAAGCAAAAGTTGAATTACAAACATTTCACAAATCCCACGAAAGCTTTTCGAGTCGAGCCCTCTTATAAATGCATATTTTAATAAAACTACACAAGTGTAAAAAATCAAAGTATGCAATAACCAGAGTCCCCAGCGGAGTCATCAGCCTGTGGACGCCCCCTCCGTAGGATCTCGATCGATTCGGAGTCGCCACCCGGGTTTTAGCGGATTGTCCCCGAGGAACCGAACTCGATTGACTCGTGCCTCATTCAATGGATAAGGATTACCGGCCCGTCATCACCATACTATCTTAGGTTCGAGAGCTCAATTACGAGAGGGGAAGGGTTTTACGGCACCCCCCTCGCCCGGTTCGAAGACCGGTCTCTACTTGACTTTTGTGGGATCATATGAGAAATGTATGCAACTCAACTTTGAACAAGTACGGGGAATGGGGAATGGGAGCCACATAATGATGATGAACACAATAGTGGATTATGGTGTATGTATGTGAGGTGCGAACTATGTGAGTGATGTTGGAATACGAGTATGAATTAGTAAATACACAAAACAGAAAACCACGGTGTTAGTTCATGATTAACAATGACAAAATAACTCGAAATAACACTACAAGTTAATGTACAGCAAAACCAAACTGATCCTCCTCAACACTTTGAGCGCTCAATAGATGAGATTGAGCGCTCAAAGCCTCCTCACTTACTCATGCTTCTGATGTTCCTAATGATTCTGATTTGATGAAAACATGACTCATCCACCATTGTCCACTCAAAAACAACATTTGAATCACTAAACAAAATGGCACAATCACATATTCATGGGTTTAAAACTAATCCATGGACCAAAATGAGGCAAACAGTATAGAAGGAATGAGGGCTCAATGCTTTGAAACTTTGCAGAATACTCAAAACGCCAAAAACAAGCTGAAATAAGAGAATGATTTGATTGGACCAGAAGACGGTTTGAGCGCTCAAAGGGATGCATTGAGCACTCAAGTCATCTCCTGGATTTGAGTGTTTCAGCAGCATTCAGCCCTCATCTGGACCACGAACTAGTTGAACATGATACATGATGATGCATAATGTGTTGAACTTTCACCAACATGAATAAAATAAACTTGAGGTGTTTACAAAAGTGGAGAGTTAATATTGGACCAAGCATAAGCATGGCTAGAGTGAGAGGGAGAGAAGAGATCTGGTTGGCTTAGCCAAACATCAACACACACACACACACACACACACACACACACACACGAGATTAGGTTGGCTTAGCCAAACATCAACACACGCACACTTCGAGATTAGGTTGGCTTAGCCAAACATCAACACACACACACACTTCATAAACTGAAAACAGAACACAGAACTGAAATAAACAAGATTCAAATGCCAAAACTGAACAAGGTTTGAGCGCTCATAGTCCTTGCATTGAGCGCTCAAGCCCCATTCAAGGGCAGTGAGCTTCTGTGATTTCTGACCATTCCTTGATGTTGATATGAACTTGGAACTTTCTGATCATGGTTAGAAGAAGTGAGATACACTATTTGTTTCATAGAATAGGATCATCCATGACTTGATGAGTATGAAACATCACTTTTATGGCTGTTGGGGTTCATTGATCAATGATCAAAGGCAACATAAACTGATTTGAGAGTTTTGAACCAACAAATAGCCATAAAAATGATACTACCAACATGAGAGATGATCAGAAACCACAAAAACATGAAGATCGTGTGTGGGGTATTTTCCAAAGGCCACAGAAGACGAACAGAATAGCTCGTCCAAAGCTACCACGTGACATGCACAAGGAAAGTGATACGGAGTAAAGCGCCGACGACCACCGCGCCCGTAATCCAGCAATAAACCAAATCAACCCGCTCGACGAACGAGGCGGGTAGAGCGGCCCAATACGGGATAAACCCTAGCAAAGTACTTTTCTTGCGAAGATAAGGAAAGGAGAGAATATTTCGAGATATGGCCCAAATCAGATAAGCATGCGAAGATAGGCACAATCTCACTGAGAGGTGGAAGGCCGGTCAACTTACTAAACAAAAAGCGAACTCCCATGTAGGGTAAAGATCCGAACGTGCAGTACGCGGCCACCTTGGCAAGAATCCTTATCGAATAAGGATACAGAATCATACATGCTACGATGCCCAATAAGGAAGAATCCTAAGCTTGGAAGGATTCCATACAGAAAAGAATTCCACAAGGAATGCAAATACAAACTAATCGCCTATATAAGGAGATGGCTCCTAAGTGCTAGAGGTATGCTTAAACCCCCTCTCATACATACACATTCGTTTCGGTCGTCCTCCAGTTCGTCTATACTAACTTAGCCATCGGAGGGCCCTTGCCGCCAAGAGGCAGGGGTGCTTTGACTGTTTGTTTGTGCTGCAGGATCGGAATCGCTCCATCAGAAGAGGATTTGATCTCATAAGAGCAAGGAAATAACTTCGTGAGTTTTTCCCCTCTTACAGATCGCTCAAACAGTTTGAGCGCTCATAGTTCTAGCATTGAGCTCTCAAGCTGTTTGTAGCTGGGGTTTTCAAAATTATTTTCCTGTATATTTAAGACCTTGTGGGTCCATTAGAGGTATGGAGGACCTCCATGAACCCACTGGTCTCCCTCAGGAGTACCAACCCGTAACTTTCACATTGATTTCTACCTTTTGATTTTGATTGGGGCTTGAACTTGAGATTTTGATGGATGATTGAATTGTGGCTGTGTTTATAGGTGTAATGTGGGTTGTTTTGGGCAGATTATGATGGGTGTGTGTTGGCTTGAGTTGGTTTTGGGTAGATGATGGTGTATTCTAGTGAGAGGTTTTGATGATAAAGTGGGTTTGATGGGTGGAAGAGGATTAAGCTTCAAGTAATGGGTTAAGTGGGTTGATGGTTGCTGGAAATAGAGTTTGAGAGGGAGTGAGTGATGGCTCAGAGTATGTAAGAGTGTCTAACCCCTGTAAATGATGTAGTGAGGTGGTTTTTATAAAGTAAAATGGGGGGAAAGTGCGTTAATTTGAAGTGGGGGGGTCTAATAAAGTAATATAGGCTCACCCCGGGGTCTATTGCACTCATTCGAGCAGCAGAAAAACGGCTGGGTGACTGCCATTCAGTTGGAATCTCATCATTAGATGCTCTGTCACCGACAGACTGGACAGAGCTTGAGCGCTCAAACAGGGGGTTTGAGCGCTCAAACCCCTTCGAGCACAATGGTTGGTTCTGGTTTATTTTGGTATTTTGAAGGGTATTTCGGTCTTTTGGGTTGGTCTAGGTTATTTGGGAATGGTGTGGGGTGATTCATGGTGGGTTGGGGCAAGTTCAAGCCTTTTTCTCAACCTTAAGGTATTCACGGGTGGTTTTCTCATCATCGGGAGTGCTTGGCAAGTATCCCGGGTCAAAATCGGGGTGTCTATAACCTGCTAAGACTTTGCTAGTAAAGATCTTTGTAACAGACTCCCACTTTAGTCAGAATCTACAATGGTCCAATTATGAATATCTCCAAAAGATTCTCCCATGTTAAAGAAACTTATTAGAAATCACTACTCTTGGGGACGAAGTCACCGGACTTTCTCCGAGAAGTCAGGCCCACTACGGCCAAGGTCTCCATTACCATTGAGCTCCTCCAAGATACTCTCCAATGAAACCATACATAATAGACAAAATACATTAAATGCTCCAGCATAAAGCTTATAAATAGGTCCCTACACTCAACATGGAGGTATGGCCATCCAAGTATTCTAATTTACTTGAGTTCATTTATTTATCTCCAACAAATACTGACTTAGGCATTGGAGGGGTGTTGGCCGGCTCCTAAACTTTGTTTTGCAGGTCCTTGGTTGAGCACGTCCGAAAACGATTCATCATTACCAATATTCCATTGAGTTGATTTTTGTCATAGGGATCCTTAAAAAACATTTTAAACAAATTAAGCGGCTCTAATCATTTATGTGGATCACGAGTTGGGTCCCACATAATGTAGTGTGCATTTGGTGTACACCAAATGGTGTACCCATAGTCGGACTCAAGGATTTTGTTCTTCAAACAACCTTGCTCCGACTTTTGGGTTAGTATTATTGGCATTTTCCGGATTCTGACAAACAATTGGAGTCTATATTTTGTTCTGTTTCCATTTGGGTTGGGGAGGTCATTTAGTGTATTGAGTCTAGACGCTCTGCCTGAAGGATTAAGAATTGTTGAAAAGCCATTGCCATGAAGAATGCTTGGATTTCATTAATAAGAGGTATATGTATTTCATTTTGAAGTTTTTCCATGCATCACATCAAAAAGAGAGAAGCATCCCAACGAGGTTGGCACCCAACACTCTCGACAATCATATGCCCTTAAAATCCTGAAAGAAGCATGGTTAGTAAGTGATCAACCAAGCTCCAAAGTGGATGTAGAATCCCAACTCCCAAGATCAAGACCAAAAGCATAGCACCCAAAACAAATTACATGATGCTTGAGTCTGTCTACAATCAGACTAAGCCAATCTGTCGTATAGCAAACCAAGCCAATCAATTTAGCAAAGAAATAGCATGAATACAGCAAGCTAAGAATAGTCGAAGGCAGTCAATCACATCCCTTTGAGGTAGTAGTGAAATCCTTGACAAATCTTGAGAAAAATTTGTAGCAACAGCATGCCATCAGATGACTCAATGTGACCCTTAACAGAGAAATTCAATAGCCTAAAAAATAGATTATCACCAGCAACCCCAAAAAGTTCCTCAGGAAGCATGACCTTTAACAGAGAAATGGCTTGAGATACTCAATAAAAGCAGCAACAACTGAAACTTTGAGATATTGTAGATTTGTTGGAAACATGTGTGAAAGATTGAGTCTCACATTGGATAAACATAAAAAAAAAGTTGGGCATTAATATACAATTGGATGACTCACCACTTACAAGGCTTAGCCTTTTAAGTGGATATGGATCATTCAGTGTATATTGGGTCTATGTGATGTGGTGGACTCCATGGACACTCCCCACAGGATTGGGCCTACGCGAATACAGGAAGAATCTCAGGCGGATCAGACTCCGAACAAGAGGTATTAGGACTCCAGTTAGGGTTTCATTTAAGATGTTGAATACCAAGTATGAGGTGGAGAAGTTCACCGGTAAGAATAACTTTTCTTTGTGGCAGTGATGTATGAACAATATTATGATCCAATAGGATGTCTCAAAGGCTTTAGAAGGTAAGGCGAAGAAGCCTGCAGAGATGAAAGACAGTTATTAAGATGATCTTGACGCTAAGGCGGGCGGTCATGCGCTACGTCATCTCTTTCATAGATGTCCTCCAAACTAGCAGTACGATCACTTCGTCCCCCTCGACCCCTGGCACGTCCTCCGACCATAGTCAGGATTGGAACTCAATGCTCTGATACCAACTTATGCAGGGCGCCTTATGAACTACAAAAAAGGCGTGCAACAATCGAACACAAATAAGATAGTTTAGAGAAAACGCTCTCTAGACTCTTTTTCATACAATAATACTCAAAATCTTCTGTGCCCTTATGGCTTACAACTTATTATATAGGAAAATTGAAAACCCTAATTGATTTGCCCCGGAAAGGAAGGGAAATCTATTAACGAAAATTACAGAAAACAGAAAATTTGAAATTAATAGCAAAATAAAAACTAGAGAAAATTCTAGAATGTTTCCCAAAAGTGCAGCTTAATTCAGATTTTCCTTGCCCAAGTAATTGACAAGTTAAATCTTTCCTTAAACGGAAAATTTGGCCATTCGGAGCCCTAAACAGCGACAAAAGCCCAAAAAACGACGTACGCCATGGCCACAAGCGATGGGTCTTGATCGTTGGGCCGTTTCGGGTCGGACCCAAGTGGGCCCAACGCAAAATTCCACAGCAACATAATTATGATTTTGCCACCCTAGGCTTAAAATGCCTAAGGTACTCTTCCTCCATGGCTACTGCATCAGTTTCAAGCATTTCTCAAGCTCCCATGTACACGTGTTTGGTCCAATTTCATCATCGGGATTGCCGAGGATTTTCATGGGTTCAAATAGGGTGTCTACAGCAAGAGCATATGTTTCGATCAACGAGGCAGGTGAATTTTTTTTGTTGACAAAAATTATTCCTTCACAATTTCAAAATTCCTCTTTCAAGTTTGGGTTCGAAAAAATCAATTTGATGTACTAGATTGATGCGGACAAGTTTCCGTGAATTGAACTATATGAACTCGAAGTCAAGTAAATTTCTTCAAGCGCAGGAGAATGATGCAGGCTAATATTTTATTATTCTATAAATATAGAAATATTTTTTATTAGTAGGAACATTTTATTTTAATCAAGTTTCTATAGAAGTATTTAGTTTCCTAGTTTGTCTTAATCTAATATTTCTATTTTGTTGGTTTCTTGGTTAAGAAGAAATAGACTTGATTTTGTTTTGTTGTTTTTCTCAGCAAAATAAAATTTATTAATCATTGGAAACGGATTAAAAGTACCCAAGGCAAAAGGCATCAATGAGATACGGACATCCCAACTAAGTTAGCACCCCCGAATCTCAACAAACACGCGACACCAAGGACCGAAAGGAAAAAAAAAATAACGGAGAAAAAAAGTTGGCAAAAGTGTGTAAATATTGGTTTTTTTTCATATGTATGTACGAGTTAAATTCCCACAAGAACTAAACTCCTCTCTGTAGGAGTTAAAACCACACACCTCACAATCCAAAAGGCGGCCACCTGACTACTGAACCACCGTACCTCAAGGTTTGTGCAAATATTTGGTTTTGATAGGCTATTTTTGTTTGTTGGTGTTGGCCCAGATAGCAACAAAAGAGGGGGATGAATTGTGTATCTCAATAATAATGCGGGATTAAAGACTTAAATGCAACACTTAATAGAAAATGATAGTAAATAAAGAGTAAAGGGAAGAGAGATCGAACGCAAAGATTTATTGTGGTTCGGTTTGCAACTTCACGGCCTAGCCCACTCTCTAAGTGTCCAACTCGGGATTTGCTACTCTATCTTCAATAGTAACACATTTTAGCTTCGCGGGTGCTAGAGAATTCTCTACAACTATTTTTGACGGTGCAGCCCATCAACAATAATTTTCCAAAACTTGTAGTCAATTTGAATATAAATACGCATTCTTGCCTTCTAATAATTGTAGTTAGACCCACAAAACAGAGGAGGTATGTGGCTCGATTGACATTTAGGAAGGAAGGTGCCATTAGGGGTTGTCATGTATCTACTCTAAGACGATTAAGTCAAAAAAATAACTAGAGTCGAGGCTCTGATACGACTTGTTAGGATAAAGCGCTTACCATCTCACCAAAACCCGCAGGTGTGAATGAAGGCGCAACTTGATTTCCTTATTCGATCTCTATCTCGCCCAAGCGCCAACGGGTCAACTGAGACTTGGCCCACCTGGCCTCCACCCCGGCAGGATGCTGGGCTTGACCCACCTGGCCTCTGCCCAACAATTGGAAAATTCTAAATTAGCCTACAGAGTTGTCGTTAGGGTTTAAAAAGTGTATTGAAATATGTGAAAATTGTATAAAAAAGTGTGAAAGTGTATTAATATATAGGTGTAAAAAGTACACTGAAATGCGTGTTTTTTTTTATCTTTTTGTTTACTTATTGTCAGCCCAGTGATCTCACGATAGAAGAACCCTTGTTTGTTTTCTTTTCGGCGGGGTGATCATCTTGGAAGCAAAACGAGAAAGAAAATGAGTGTAAATTTCTAATTAAAAGCAATGCTAATTTTTTCATCTCAGTCATCAAATTCGAATAAGTACATAAATTTAAATTTTTTCACTTGGCAATTTCTAGATCCAAGCCAAAAAAATGTAATTAAATCTTATAATCCCGCAAATATTCTGCCAAGTGTACGTCCATTATCATTAGTTGGCAATAAAGTGGTAACTAGATAATTGGTGTAACCAAAATGTATATATAAAGCTGTCATCTAGTGTAAACCCAATTCAAGCACTGACGATTCCCCACTAGAATTTTCTGCATATTTTTTTCTCCCTTTTTATCTTTTTATTAAAATAATCCAAAATTTATGCACAGTACTTCTCTACTACTATATATATGTCACATATTATAAGACCTAACATTACCATTATCCTTGGCTGGCTCTAGCTACCATCTTGTTAGTTACCATCTAGTATTTGTCCCATGGCTTCCCTAGCATTCTCAGCCACCGGAACTACTAATTTCCGGTCGAGCTTGATGACTTCCGACAGGTCGATCCATGGTAGATATGGGTTTCTATTTGAGAAGTCCATTTTTTTGAAGAAAAACAACACTACAGATGTAAAGATTGGGAAGGTCGTGAGAAAATTACCGGAAACTATTCCACCACCTGGAAAAGAAATTTCCAGTAACCGGAAGCTTGCCGCATGGACAAGCATCCAGCAGGAGAGGTGGGAAGGAGAGCTTGCCGTTGAAGGCGAAATTCCACTCTGGCTGGTATGTTGTCTCATGGATATATTTTTTATTTTTTATTTTTTCCGCCATCGCCAGCATAATACATTGGACATTCAATATAGTGAAAAAATGTAAATTAACAAGCACCAGCAGAGTTGGACTTATTTCCTTTCAGAGTTTACAAAAAGAAAATTCCAACCAATACTAAAAAATGTTTACAAGAAAAAGAAATGGAGAATGTGGTGATTTTTGCGATAGAGAATGAATGTCAAGAGCCTAATCCCTATGGGAGGAGAGAAGCGAATGTCAGATAGATTTCTTTTGCCAAAATAAATTGAAGTATCATTTAGTAGTTGATTATATCTCTCAGCTCGATTACATAAAATTGTAAAAAAATAATACACATGTAATCGAGCTGAGAGATAATAAACCGACTTCTTCTTCATCTTCTTTATATTTTATTTGGAGTCGGAATATAGTACAATTCCACTATTAGCATTTGGCATCTCATAGAAGCAAATAGGAATCCATTTTTCTCATTTTTCCAGTGAAATTAAGTCATAAGAGGTTGGTGAATGATCTACAAACACAAGTCCAATAAGATATGTTATATGGAAGTGTGATATTCATCAGTAGTAGTGTTGTATAGGCTGTGAGTAGTTATTCCATGGTCTCGGTGAACTGCTACATAGTGCCCCAACACTCTTTTTCATTATACATTTCTGTGAAGTTCAATACTGAAATATGTAGCGAATTAGAACATTGGGGCACCTTGTGACGATCCCGAAGACCATGGAATTGTTGATTTTGTACGTAGTTGTTTTCGGAGATTAGTGCAATAACTATCATACGCACCCTACCAAATTATTTTGTCTGATATTGCAAATGAAAAGGACAAGGATCACTTGACATGCTTCATTGCAAACACATTTTATCTGACTCCGCCCCATCAGTGGTGGAGTCAGAATCTTTGCCTAAAAGGGCCGCTTCGAGAGGGATTGAACTGATAAAGATATAAATTTATTGATAAAAAGTATTTCCATTATTATTATTTTCCTTCAGTATTTAGTACATTTTATGAATTTATCGCCTCTTTTTAGTGACTGAAATACCCACGTAGATTGTGTTCTATCAAAATAATACTGAAACATTTCAATTAGGAAGGTAAAATTAAAGCTCGTTGGCACCGGCTACCAGTACCCGCCCTCGGGCAAGGCCCAGTAGGCAGCGGTCTCGGGCCTCCCCAAAAAAACCCAATTTTTTTGGGGGCCTCCAAATACTAGTAGTTGTTGTACTACTTAAAAGCATCCTTACTAGCCTCACCAAATTTTGGAAAACACCACTACAAGGCTACCCAAATTAATTAGAAGACACTTTTACGGGTATTCGATATTCGATTGAGCTTATTTTTACAAGGGTCCATTTATTTTCTCTTCTTTTGTTATCGACATAACATGATCGACATACAAGAATAACATGAGTATTGATTCTTTGATTTCATGCAGAAAGGGACGTACCTTAGAAACGGGCCGGGCATATGGCACATAGGGGACTACAACTTCCGCCACCTCTTTGACGGCTACGCCACGCTCGTCCGACTTCACTTCGAAAACGGGCAACTAACAATGGGCCACCGCCAAATCGAATCGGAAGCATACAAAGCTGCAAAAACCGAAAACAAACTGTGTTACCGCGAGTTTTCTGAGGTCCCCAAACCGGACAACTTCTTATCCTACATCGGCGACCTAGCGAAACTTTTCTCTGGCGCATCGCTAACTGATAACGCCAACACCGGGGTCGTTAAACTATCTGACGGACGGGTAGTTTGTTTGACGGAGACTGTCAAAGGATCAATACTGATTGACCCGGACACGCTGGACACGTTAGGGAAACTTGAGTATAGTGACAAATTGGGCGGGCTAATACACTCAGCCCACCCAATCGTTACAGATACCGAGTTTTGGACTTTGTTACCGGATTTGATCAATCCGGGTTACTTGGTGGTGAGAATGGAGCCGGGTACGAACGAGAGGGAGGTAATTGGGCGGGTGGGTTGTTGTGGCGGTCCCGCCCCGGGTTGGGTCCACTCGTTCCCCGTGACAGAACATTATGTGATTGTGCCCGAAATGCCTTTGAGGTATTGTGTACAAAATCTATTGAAGGCCGAGCCAACACCACTTTATAAGTTTGAGTGGCGTCCGGAGTCCAAAGGGTTTATGCATGTTATGTGCAAGGCCAGTGGCAAGATCGTGAGTCCTCTCTCTCTCTCTCACACACACACACACGCACACGCACTCACACACACAATGCCAATATTAAGTCATTAAGCACTAATAGTAGCCACCTTTCCATATATCGGTATACCAGTGTAAGGAAAAAATTGCATGTGTATCGGCCGGTTCCCGTTACGTATCAATCAGTATTCAATTCACAAACCAGTTCACGACCGTCACGGCCTATACTCGACCATTACGGGTTATTTATTCAATTTAAAACTTTTTTTTTTTGGTCAAAAAATGATTTTTAATAATTCACGACCGCCACACCTGATTCCTATTACATAACATTTGATACTACCGAAACTATTAGACTCAAACCATTACCGTTACGTGTTACAAAACCGTTATTTAAAACCTTGTCGTGACAGTCGTAATTTTATTAAAATTATGCATGGGAGTATAATATTGGAATACGTAAAACGTGTTGCCGGTCGTTTTATTTTATTTACCACTTTTATTTTTCTTGTTTGTCGATAGGTGACAAGTGTGGAAGTTCCACTGTATGTGACATTTCATTTCATCAACGCTTACGAAGAGAGAGATGAAGATGGTAGGATTATGGCGGTCATCGCCGACTGCTGTGAACACAACGCCGACCCAGCGATTCTAGACATGCTCCGTCTGCAGAACCTTCGAGCATTTTCCGGCGAGGATGTCTTGCCAGATGCTAGGTATATGCCATACTATGCACATACATATAATACATGTTTTCAAATAAAGGCCATTATGTATCTTACAATTGGTTGTTTCGTAACGAGAATTCGGACCCCAATACATTAGTTATTGATGTATTGGGCGAATAGGCCTGATATCAGTAGATATACGACTGTAACACCAATACCTTTAACACCGCAATTTTAAACACCGGTGGTACATGTAGATATCATTGTTTTAAATTATATGGAAGTATTTTGCGAGGAAAATAGGATATTGTCTCTTGGCCTGGGCCGGCCTCCTAATATTTGTTGTATTATTAAATCATCCGTCCTGTAATTTTAGTTTATTTTTTTTATTTTTGAATGTCGTAAAATACAAATTTATTTTGAAAAGTTAAAATTAAAATAGCTAGTCAAAATTATCTTTCTTAAGTGGGTATGAACACTTTGAAAACTTAGGATAAAGGGAGAATTTTGGTACTCAGTATTTTTTTATTTGAATTTAAGTGCATTAGATGCTTGTCTTTTTAAAAAGTTGAAATACCAAAAAACGACTAAAATTATGAGATGAAAGGAGTACGATTGGTATGAAAAGGGGTAAAAAGGATTTAAAAAAACATCAAACGAAAATAAGATGGGAAATGATAATGCCAAAACCATTTTTGTTTGTGTCAAAACTATAGTGCACAAAAGGCTTATACCTTGCACATCGTACAAGGTTTTTAAGCACTACATTTTTTTGCACAAACAAAAATGATTTTGGCATTAGCACCACCCAATAAGATAACTATGTTATTTGACATCTAGCGTTATTATTCACTACCATATTCATTCTTATTGGAGACCAAAAACATGAATTCTTATTAGAATTGCTTTCATGTTTATTTAAGGAGAGAGTCATCCCATACCAAGAAAGAAAAAAAGAAAAAGAAACCGAAAGTCCTACCTTCTCATGATACATGTTGATACATAAAGAAGTTTGCAAGTGGAGTGACAACTCAATGGTAGACACAGTGCCAGCTCAAACGTTTTGAGAGTTTGAAATGAACTTCTTAATTAAATGGCCCCCTATATATTTTGCATACAAAAGTTGATATATACTGAATCCCCATAAAAAACCGAATCTAGAGTGGGTGTTGTGCAGTGTGCTGTGCGGGTACGGCGGCACCATGCCGGTGTCGTGCCGATGATCGGAGACGTTCACTGCGTACAGCTTGTCAAGTTTTACATGTGTACCAGAAATTAGCTCGATCGAATATCGATAAGTGTCATCATCAGAACACATATAACTTGTTGCAGTGGTTTTGATCTAGTGTTTTGGATCCATTCGGAATCATGCATTTCAAGGCACCTAATGATATTCATTCGAGCTCATTTTTTATACCACTTGTAGTACTCGATGAGCTCTATGCGGTGAACGTCTCTGGTCGTCAGACCGATACCAGCACGGTGGCGCCGGCCCCCACATAGCACGCAGTCGAGCAACACGCCCTTGGTTCCTAAAAAACCATTATAAAATATTTACCATTACAAAAATTTAAACGTATAGTTCTCAAAAATAAACGATCATTGTAATACTTCAAATTATATCATTTGAACATTAATCCTCTCACACTATTAATTGCAAATGTACTAATTAAATTATCATAATCAAGCTTTTTCACCGAATCCATCTCAATAGACAATACATTTAATTTTTCTGGAGACATTGTTGACCAAAGAAAAGTTTTAATCAAATTTAATTTTGAAAAGCTTATTTTCCCAGACGCAAATATAATCGGTCTAGGGAATTGCCTTAATTATTTGGGCCTATTTTTCACGTGTAGTAGGCTTAAACAAAACAAAACAAAATTGACCTAACATATACAAGGGCCTTAAATATTTGGGACTTGGGAGCCCCTACTTTTGATAATTTTTTATGGCCCAAAACAGCGACTTTCTTTAGCTTATCCCATTAGCCGGCTCTGGGCAGACACTTTGCACTTTCACACCTAAGGCTTAGGTTCACCCTTGACTACTACAACCAACAACTAAATGTCCTCCGCACACAGAATAAGGTTGAACTGATAACGAGCGGAATAGGTCACTTTTACCCTATCTTTTCGTACTTGGATTGAAAACTTATGAGCTTCAAAAAATTTGTTGAACATGTTTGATTTGTTCATGCAATAAATTGATCTCAAATGAGCTCTGCAAGATTCAAACGCGAGCTCAAACTAGGAATAACAGTCTCACCCAAACTAATGTAAAATTTAATCAATCCGCACCAATCGGGTCGTTTTTACAAATGTCCGCTTTGGATTGTTAGTTGATAAAAGTAGGTATATTTTGCTTGAGTAGAATCGATCAAAAGAAGCCCTAAAAAGCATAATAATGATGTTTTCTTAAAGCGAAATTATTTGCAAAATGTCATCATTTAAAGTTGGATTTACGAAATTATACACTTAAAAATGACAGAAGGAATATAACTCCGTCCCTTTTTTTGTAGTTCACTATTTCATTTTTTGTTGTTCCTTTATAGTGTACATTTAATAAGTTAGTGGGTAAAAGTTGGTAAATTTCTCATTTTGCGTTTTTGAGTAGATTCTTTTGAAAAAGTTAGTTGAAAAAAGTGTAATGATGATGTCTCCAGAGACAGCTAATGTGCCATATATGTACAGGGTTGGTCGTTTTGTAATACCATTAGATGGGAGTCCATATGGGAAATTAGAGGCAGCATTGGACCCAGAAGAACATGGCAGGGGTATGGATATGTGCAGCATCAACCCTTCTTACTTGGGCAAGAAATATAGATATGCTTATGCTTGTGGTGCCAAACGCCCTTGTAATTTCCCCAACACCCTCACTAAGGTACATATACCCTACTAGAAAATGAAAAAAAAAGCCATGCATTTAGAATTTCACAGACCCCGTTTCCAAATGGATGGTTAATGGTTTCAATTGTATTGCAGCTCGATTTGGTTGAAAAGAAGGCAAAGAACTGGTTCGAAGAGGGTTCCGTACCCTCGGAGCCGTTCTTTGTGCCACGGCCTGGTGGTGCCGAAGAAGACGATGGTGAGTTGAAATTATGAAAATATTCGTACAAACAAAATTGATACTCCCTCTAATCCCATGATAATACCAACGAAGATACTTGCAATTCTCAAATTAAAAACTTAAGTACTTATGTTCACAATATTTTGATTTTTTTGCACCAAATTAAAGAACTAATCGAGATCTTTAATTTGGTGCAAAGAAACTCGAAAAACCATGTACACTAGTACTTTATTTTGGAATTGGAAAATTGCATGTCTTTTCATTGAAAACTACTCCCTCCGTCTCTTTTTAAATGATACCTTTCGAAATATGTTTTTTAGGAGTTTGAAATTGCATGTATTCCGATAGCGATGTATTTTTTTGATCAAATTGAAGATCACTTTAAAAAAAATTTAGGGACGTTTTTATTTGGAGTATCATTTTATTAGGATATTGCAATTTTGGTTTGGAAATTATGAGCAGCAACAGTAAGTGTAATGGTCTAATATCAGAATGTCAAATCATTTTGTATGAAAAATCATATACGTAAATTGCTTATTCTACTTCATTTCCAACGTGCATGTAACAGGGGTGGTGATCTCCATAATAAGCGCCGGAAATGGTGAAGGATATGCTTTGGTACTAGATGGATCATCGTTTGAAGAAATTGCCAGAGCCAAGTTCCCTTATGGTCTCCCCTATGGCCTTCATGGATGCTGGATCCCCAAAAATAACAAATAAGGGATTACACCATCATTGCCACTGCTAGCACACTGCCTCGTATCGAAATGCGCTTCTGTAAAATATGGGTAAATCAGAGCATGTAAATTTGTCTGTACAGAATCGAATACAGATGTGTCTGGAATTGTCTGATGCACGCGGACCCGACAAAATAATGATGAATTTGCGAAAATGAGATGATTTCAAACACATATATGTGCATAAGTCGTGTACTCGATACTTTCTCTGTAAAATATATCATGAATTGAGAGGTTTGATTCAGCTATTATCGGTGTGACGAGTTCATATATCATAGTACTGTCCGGAAATGAGGGGAATGTGAGGGGTGATGCCGGATGCTCTGCCGTAAATTTATTTCTTGCATGGACCTTGCAGATGATTTCATGAGCCAACGAACAAGAAGAGAAGAAAAATGTGAACGGAAACAAATACAAATAGAGAGACCTGAACCCAAACTTCCTAGAAACCAAAAAGCTCCAATACCGTGTTAAATCGCCACTTTTCCAAAGTACAGAGAAATGAACCAAACAACGTATATCAAGCTTATCTAACACGAGAAGATTGTCAATCGTTTTCTAGAAATAGCAAAGAGGCTAGAGGGACTAAACAAAACGAAATCTCAAGAGGAAGTAATTTTGAATAATTCGCGCAGCACTGATGGAAGCAAATACTATACCGGAGGACCCGATGACTTCAACTTTGAGTTCGTCAAAAGATTCTGGAACTTATTAAAGGAAGATGTCATTATGTCTATGGGTGAGATTCATGGAAGTGAAACACATTTTTATGGGGCTTTAACTCTCCAACTTTGCTCTGATCCTGAACGCAAATTTTGGCGAAAGGGAAAAGAGGGAAATTTGAGGGCAAGATAAATTGAAATTGGAGGAAAAGGTGAACTTGTTTTTCAAAATTTCCATTCTCCTTTCTCCAGGAAACAACCAAGGAAATTGTGGGATGGTGTTCCTACTGGATCTCTCCTCCTTTGAGAGTCTCATATTGGATCTCAATCAAGCTCCTCTTCTAGACCTAACTCTGCAAAAGAGGGGGAACCAAGTCAGTGCCTAGCCGGGCACTCCGATGGCTAAGTCGTCCCTAAATGAGAGAAGGAAAGTACAGAGCTTGAGTGAGAAATGCGTCGTACCTCTTTAGGGTTCCGTGCCCTAAATTGGAGGCCAAAGTAGCTCATGCCTTCGGTGACGTCACGAATAACCGTTTGACGTCATGCATGACGATTACAGAGTACCAGGCTGTTCATTGGCATGTGACCATACCAAGTGGCCGGACCAAGAGTGGTGCCACGCGGATAGACCGACCAGATAGGCAACTGAGTGTCTTTGTCTTTACCATAATGCCGCGCGGTCAAAATAACATGTGACCGTGCCACATGGCCGGACCAAGAGTGGTGCCACATGGGCAGACAGAACAGGCATTGATGTGTCTTCACTTCCGCCAGACATCGTCGCTCACGACCCGACCCGACACCTTGACTGGCCTATCAAGCCCTGGCCTGCCAGGGGGCCGCGGTTGTCAGGCTGATTGGGCCTGAGCCAAGTTGGGCTTGGTTGCATAGTCCGAATGGCCAACCTACTACCGACATAGCGCCTGAGGAGTTTGAGCTGTACCTTCATACCGCAAACCTGATGTTTCCTCAAATATACTATGTGAATGTAGAGCATTAGGGAAAGATGCAACATATGCACACGCACAGGCACAACTATGAATTATGTGAACCATTAAAGTTTAGAAGATAACTAGAATAATTAGTTTGCAAGTGCCCCACCCCCAACCCAAATGAGAAGAAAAATGGGGAAAAAAAAAAAGAAAGAGTGATCATTTATAGCAGTAAAAATAAAAAAAGGTACAAGAAATATTCCTCTTCTATAGTTGTATCAATGAACTAAAATACTCACAGAGTTACAAAACTACTTTCCTTGTAATAGAGGATGATACATGAAAAATAAAAATCCAACCTGAAGTTTAATTTGCTTTACTGAGCGGCGATCCATGACCTTGTCATGAGGTAGATGCCCAACAAGCCCTCTGGTTCAGCAGCAAACAAACATATGAGGATAAAAGTCCATCAGCAGCAGAACCAAGCATAACTTTATTCACTTTTGGTCTGTATACACAGAATCAACATCGTCAAGGTCCAGTAACTTGGACATAAGATCCTTGTTCAAGTCCATAGCTTCATCATCCACCTGAGACCAACCAAAACATATTCAATTCTTTACTCTGAAAATGACAACGGAAAAGAGTCTGCAAGGCTGAAAATGACTAACAACCAAAAACTAAGATAGAAAATAATGTTAGCATGATTTCTGGTGGGAGAGAAATTCCATACCTCAACAAGGGTTATTGGAAGAAGTTCAGATCCATTATCAGGTTCAAAAGGTATTCCTTCATCACGTAGCTTTGATAATATTGCGGCATAATTCTCTGATGAACTCACAACCTTGTAATATCTACCAACCAAACAAACCAATCATTAACAGGTTTGCGCCATGCACATCACAAAGAACTCTTTGAAACTTAGAAGCTTCGATGTGTTTTAGACTTTATTTACGCCTCACTTAAAGGGGCGCAGTATCTAAATGTTTTTTAACTGGTTTTCCACTAGTTCCAATGGTACTCTGACTACTCACTTGTCAGACACACCGATCCAGACATAATAAGATAAGATCATGAGGACAAGGAAATTTTCCAAAAATTAGGCACTTACTTTCAGAATACATTAACTAACATTTTACTTTTATATCATCATTTACAACATTCTTGAATATGTAAATATTTACTCGCTCATATTGATTGCATGTGAAATAAGGTCTAAGCATGTGGTATGGCCTATAAATTAGTTTAGTCCAAGGCTGAAAAAGATGAGGCACAAGCTAGAATCACGATCCCAAGACAACATAAAATGAAGTATAAAACTCCAAAATAAGTTGGCCAAAATCCAATCCCAGATAAACTAAAGAAAAAAACCCCGAAGCCTATAAAATAAATAACTCTTCTCAATACAAAACAATGCAGCAGCAGTAATGCCGCTTCTTGGTGACAGTGAAGCCATTTTGGACGAAAAAAGTGCCTCCGCCGTGTCTCTCCTGTGTGCAGGAAAATATGAAACACTACATGTGTCACGGTCAACAGCATGTCAAACACCTGTCCGGGCCGCCGTTGTGTCCCAGATGTCCGGGACACAGGCACGATTGCCTGGATCTCTTTGTTCAGCGAAGTCCCACATCGCCTAAATACCAAAGTAATATGAAGTATATAAGCGTGAGGGCACCCATGCTTCAATAGCTAGCTTTTGGGTTGAGTTCTATCCAAGACCGTATAACATGGTATGAGAACTAGGTTCCAAAGATGGGTAGGAAGCGTGTCTCTGGCCTGCACGGGGCAGACACTTCTGGGTGAGCACGGGCAGTGGGTAGAAAAGTAATATCGGTATATAACCGTGAGGGCACCCTCACTTCAATAGCTAGCTTTTGGGGTTGAGTTCCATCCAAGACCATATAACAATCGTATTAGTGCTGCTTAGCTTACTCTTCCTGAGTTATAAAAACATTCGACATTATACTCTTTCTCAAATACCAAAAATAAATAAATAAAAGATGGAATGGTTTATTTTTTGGTTTTGCTCAAATAGATGGCTAAAACACTATCTCACCATTCAAATTCGAGGGGCTGATATCAACCTTCAAATCTCAAAATACTACTCCCTCCATCCCAAATTGTTGCTCCTTTCCTTTTTTGGTTGTTCCAAAACAAAGGGCCAATTTAAAAAGTTAACAAAGAAAAGTTCGTACTTCTTTCCTTTTTTGGGTACAATTATAAACTATTCATAAAAAGTTGGATTCCCAAAGTAGGAGAAACAATGGAATGGAGGGAGTCATACAATTTGGTTTGTTCTTTCTCAAAACAGGTAAAAAAGATTTATATAATTTATTCATGATCTTATCTTATCTTATCATGTACGCCTCACTTAAAGGGACGCAGTATCTAAATGGTTTTTTACCTCGTTTTCCTCTGACTACTCACTCGTCAGACACACCGATCCAAACATAATAATATAAGATCATCAGGACAAGAAAATTTTCCAAAAATTAGGCACCTACTTTCGGAATACGTCAACTAACATTTTACTTTTATATTCTCATTTACAACATTCTTGAATATGTAAATATTTACTCGTTCATATTGATTGCTTGTGAAATAAGGCCTAAGCATGTGGTATGGCCTAAAAATTAGTTTAGTCCAAGGCTGAAAAAGATGAGGCACAAGCTAGACTCACGACACACAGCCCAAGACAACATAAGATGAAGTATAAAACTCCAACGTAAATTGGCCAAAATCCAATCCAAGATAAACTAAAGAAAGAAAAAAACCCCGAAGCCTTAAAAATAAACAACTCTTCTCAATACAAAACAATGCAGCAGCAGTAATGCCGCTTCTTGGTGACAGTGAAGCCATTTTGAACGAAAAATGTGCTGCCGGCGTGTCTTTCCTGTGTGCAGGAAAATATGAAACACTACATGTGTCACGGTCAACAGCGTGTCAAAAACCTGTCCGAGACATTGTTGTGTTCCAGATGTCCAGGACACAGGCACGATTGCCTGGATCTCGTAGTGAAGTCCCACATCGCCTAAGTACCAATGTAATATTTAGTATATAAGCGTGAGGGCACCCATGCTTCAATAGCTTTTGGGTTGAGTTCTACCCAAGAACGTACAATATTGTATCAGAGCTAGGTCCTAGAGATGGGTAGGACGCGTGTCTTTGGCTTGCACGGGACAAGCACTTCCGGGTGAGCATGTTACGCGTGGGGGAGGGTGTGAAGCGAAGTCCCACATCGCATGGGTAGAAAAGTAATATTGGTATATAAGCGTGAGGGCACCCTCACTTCAATAGCTAGCTTTTGGGGTTGAGTTCCATCCAAGACCCTATAACAATCGTATTAGTGTTGCTTAGCTTACTCTTCCTCAGTTATAAAAACATTCGACATTATACTTTCTCTCAAAAATAAATAAATAAAAGATGGAATGGTTTGTTCTTTTGTTTTGCTCAGATAGATGGCTAAAACACTATCTCACCATTCAAATTTGAGGGGCTGATGCCTGATATCAAGCTTCAAATCTCAAAATACCACTCCCTCCATCTCAAGTTGCTCCTTCATTCCTTTTTTGGTTGTCCCAAAACAAAGGGCCAATTTAAAAAGTTAACAAAGAAAAATTCGTACTTCTTTCCATTTTTGGGTAGAATTACATACTATTCATAAAAAGTTGGATTCCCAAAGGAGGAGCAACAATTTGGGATGGAGGGAGTAATACTATATTCATTACACCTTTTTTCTTTCTCGTTTTTTATGGTTTATGTCCTTTGTCGGTAGCAGGTTTTTACATACATAAAATAATATTCTGGTCATAGCACAGCATAAGATAATATTCTGGTCAAAAGCAAACATACTTCTTTTGTTATATTTCGAAGACGCTCCAAGACAACCTTGCCTATCACTAAAAGCCGAGGAGAAAAGCTTCAATAGGCAATGTAACACCACTTTGCCATGAGAACAATATGCATTCAAAAACGGAGAGACCAAAGAGATAGTAAAATGTAGAAGAACGGTAGTTAAGGCGTTTAGGGGACCTTGAGGAAGCTGAAACTTTAGTAACGATATGGATCCTGAAGAAGCCATGATTCTGGGACCAAAAGAGATAGTTAAGGGACCTTGAGGTTTGCAAGACAAAGGAATGTGTAATGGAAAATCCAATAACATGCTTGGTAAGAGGCCTGTCAATGAGCATAAGGCTCAAAATCTCTCTCCTAATCCAGAAACAGTTGGCTGTAATTTCAAGATCCAAAAGCATTTGCACCCTTACTATGCTACGCCTCATTATTCAATGCACTGCTTCTCCTTATAATTTCAAAGTTTGCAACAACATGACATAGCGTAAGGACTCATCACCCCAACATGCATTGGCACGTCCTTGTTCGGTACCCAATGTCCATTCCAAGCTCTGTTTTTGTCTTTGGATGGCCATCAGAGGATGTCTTTGGACCAAAGACAGACTTATCAGCTGGGGTCTATCTATGATGCACCGACACTCGTAGAGGTTGCCGTGTCCACATATTGGGCGAGGGGACATGAATTTGACCTCTCTCATGTCTTTGGACCAACCAAAGACAGACTTATCAACTGGGGTCTATCTATGATGCACCGACACTCCTACAGGTCGTTGTGTCCACTATCGGATGGGGGGACATGAATTTGACACGCCACGTGCTGTGTCCATTAAATTAAATTATTTATTGGAGGGGAAACGTGGACATTCTTGTCCAACACAGACTCTGTGTGTGTGTGTGTGTGTGTGTGTACTGGTATATATTTGATGTACGTATCTGAGTCAATCTGTGTGTGTATATCTCACTAGTTACATGTGTGTGTGTGTGTGTGTGTGTGTGTGTGAGCCCATCTTAGCCATAGGTTTAAGAAATGGAGGGTTGGATTTATGAGGGGTTCAAAACTGAGCTATTTTACCATGTAGATGTGTATATGTACTACTGGTAAAAATACTAGTACATAGCGGTGTATATATCTTACATATCAAAAGAAAAGTGTATGTATCTACGTGTATAAGCTGTTAGTGTATACATAAAAAATATATTTATATATATAGTCATTTGTTATTTATCTATTTTTGTCATGTCCCCGCCGTGTCCGTGTTCATTATTTAGAATTCTTGTGTCCGTGTCCGTGTCCGTGATGCATAGGTTGGGGTTTTCAAGCATCCCCTCCAAGTTCTCTAATCAATCTTCATAATGAAGATCTCCACCACCTCTTCTTCAACTTCCCTTTCTCATTAGTTATAAGACAGCATGTGTGCTTCAGCTGTGGCATATCTAGAGCACGTCAATCATGGGATGCTGAGATTTCCTGGTTCATAGGAAAACTATGTGCCTATTTGGGAAATCTTTTCGCTACGTCATTAGGAAGCTTGCCTGGACAGCTATGGTATATACATTTGGTAGGAAATGAATTTAAGGTGTTTCAGGAATCCAGTAGCTTGAAGTTTGCCTCTTGCATGAAGAGGTATACCTCTCTTGTTCCCTGTATGTGGTTGTTTTTTTAATATACTTAGGGATTACCAAAAATGTAGTAGGCTAATACCTTTCAGACCTCTCTTCATCAGTATCATCTTCATCCATTGGAGGTTCAATGATATCATCTGCACCAGCATCTAAAGCAATGGCAAGGAGCTGGTCTTTGTTGGCATCAATGACTTTTACGTTCACAACACGAGCACGTCTGAACTTAAACATAAGGGATCCTGGACCTGCCATTTTTCCACCACAGTTCTTTACCACCTCTCTAACAGTAGCCACTGATCTGTTTATTTTATCCGTTAAGACCTCAACTATTATGCCCACTCCACCAAAACCATATACCTGCATATAAAAGTGATTATCATACGAACCCTAATTATTTTCACATTTATCACCATATATAAGTAATATGATCACCTTAACGACAAAAACTGAAACATGGTGCCAATCTGACTGTTGGATGTGATTAATGAGCATGCTTACCTCATAGACTTTCTCAATGTAAGCTTCTTGTCCTTTTTCAGAAGCTCTTTTCATGTTGCGCTCTAAGATTTCCTTGGGCACATCAAGGTCTTTAGCCTTCTCAATTACAGAAGCCAAAGCAAGATTTGATAATGGATTGGGACCACCATTCTTCACACTACAACATTGGCAATGTGAGCTTCATCAACACTAGTGATCATAAGTAACGGCCCAATGGTTAAAAGATCGTATCAAGTTGGTACAGCCAACATTGCCAATTACTGAGATGCACAAGTACTTGAAACTTAACCGACTCGCAAGTACTTTGTGGTTAAGAGAAACACTACGCTATAACAAGTGATGAGAGGGTTAAAACAGAAAACTCACGCAGATACTACTTCTTTCCCGATTTTCGAATAGAGCTTTGCCTTCTTTGCATCTTGAGCTCCCTGCACTTCAGGCACAATTGCGATAAATGAAAAGTCAACGAACAAGACAACAACTTCGAAAGCATGTTCCTATGAATTTGTATTCCCATTATCTTTCATACGGTAGACAGTATTATTTTGCCCCGTGATTTTACGATCTTGTTAAGGAGGTTTAAGTTTTGGTGCTTCTAGGTTGCCTTATTTTGCCTTTGTTTTAACACCTATTGTGCTTATTATTCACGCATGACATGGTGGGAATCACCAATTTTCCCAATAATACAAGGCATCCCCATTGAGCCTATTTCCGAATTTCAAATCACGGTCATCACAAATGATCTATACATTTGCTTATAATTTGAAATAGCATAGAGAACTAGTGAACTACCAATTGAGAACCATGAGAATAGATCCCCACTAAAAAAAACTCCACCCATGAAATTTCCATCTTCAAAATGACAATGCTAGTGGCTGTCAGGGCAACAAGCCAACGCCACTCCAGCTTCAATGAACACCATTAATCCAATCAGAAATTTCATCGAACACATGGGGTTCAAAAGTGAAGTGCTAACACTAGATCTTTACCCAAATGGCATTAAGCTAGCAGCTTTATACAACTCATTCATATGGGGCTTCGCCCAGGCTTTAATTGGGCACCCGCTAATAGATGGTGGATTTGTCCCACGATTAGTTGCAAATAAGCTGGCCTGCGTACTTGGTCATAAAAAAATGTGTGCGAGGATATACCTTTCTGCCTGCTATCTTGCAGGAACGCCTGCCCATATAGAGAGGAGACACAGTCGAAATCTTTCTAATTGATTTGACAAGTGATTCGACCCGCGAAGAATCCGAAAAAGACGATGAGGGAGAGAGGGGCTTACTAAGCAAAACCGTACCTGCACCCATAAACTCCATAAGAAAACACGAATTCAACTAATATTGGACCCATATTCTGGAACAACACTGACTGGTGGAGAAAAAATTGCTGTAACATATACAAATATATCTGAAACAAGTACACGTATTGGTGTGTGTGTGTGTGTGTGTGTGTGTGAATACAGAGAGATGAAGGGGGCAGGGGGAGAGGAAGATAAGTATACAGTGAAGCGCAATGGAGTTGGGGTATTTGGAGGAGAAGCCATTGGAGAATCTGTTGAGAATTACTCCGAAAGCTCTAATGGAGGGAGAAGCAGCCATATTGCCAATTGTATTGAATGGTTGAAATCCCTTCCCGTGTTTGTTTTTGTTTTGGGTCTTCGCGTCTCTTACCTGGGGTCTGTAATGAATTTGGAGAATCTCCCTCTGTTCCTAACTGGCTCACAAATGGTTCACGGTAAAAACGTGCAATTTTCAAGTATAAAATTCTTTCAAGTATAATTTTTTAAAATTATTGACACCAAATAAAAAATAATTGAGCTTTGTAATTTCATGTCAATGAATTTAAAAATTTATGCTCCGAAGTATTTTACTTATTGACTCCAAAATTACACATCTTTTCGTAACAAACTATTCTATTAAACGAAGGAGATATATAATTTCATTCACACTTTTACTAACCACGAATATTGTGAGAATGTCTAGGCATAACTTCCAATGGCTCCAAGAGTTTGCTGACAATGAGATTCGTACCTGAGACCTTAGATAGGAGTAAACCTCTAAGTCCAAAGGCAAGACCACTTTGTCAACCCTTTAGAGCATCCCCAACAAGGAGAACATAAATCCTCCCTAAAAAGATTGGTGAATGGTGTTTTACCTACTCACATCTCTTTCAACACTCCAACAATCCTCTCTATTACTCTCTCTATACCAATTAAATAATATAAACTAATACATATAATATATATACACACACATAAGAGGAGAGAGAAAAATAAAAAAAGGATTAAAAAAGGGTTGGGGAGTGAATAGTGGCTCCCTAAATGAGAGGTGATATAGAGAGGCACTATTCACATATGTATTTTGTTAACCTATTTAGGGAGGCTCTTGGAGCTCAAATTTGATGTTTGGCTTGGTAAAATAGAGATGGGAGGAAATTTAGGGAGTCTATTGTACATGCTCTTACGTTGTCTTTGCTCGATTGTTAGCCATTGCCCATGGAGTAGGCATGGCAATTTCCTCGGACCCGTTTGAATTCGATCTGATCTTTGTTCCGAACGAATCGGAAATTTGGAGATCTATTTGGGGATTGGATAGGATATGGAATTTTTTTTGAAAATTTTCGGTGATCGGGTAGGAGGTGGAGATAGTCATATCCCCGCCTTAAATCTACCCCGAATCCGTTCCCCGATCAATCCCCGCCCCACCCTGCTCTGTCCCCGAATCCCCGAAACATTGGAGTCTATTCGTGAGTTATGAAACTTTAGGGTCTTGCTAAACTTACGGGTCTAGTTCCCTACTTCGGAATCTCGTGTTCTATTTTTCTGATATAGTAGTTTATTGAACTGCTCTGATATAGTAGTTTAATGGCAGGGAATTTGGGCCTTTATGACTCCGTTTTAGTTTGGGTTTTAACTATTATTGTTTCGTATGTAATAGTGGTCTATTAGGCAAGAGATTTTGATCTTGATGAATATGTGTTTTTAGTTTCTATCACACGTTTATGTGGATTGTTTATGTTTGTATTTTAGTAACCATACTTGGCATGCACGTTTGTTTTTGGCAGCACTAATTTCGTATTTTGGTTGATCCAATGGTAAAAGTTGATGAATAGCGTTAATATTGTTTTTTAAAATTAATGTTTGGATCTCCGAATCCCCGTGGGGATCCTCGTTCCCCATTTGGAGTGGGGATGGAGGATAAAAATGAAGCTCCATTGGGGATTGGGGAAGAGATGGAGATGGAGAGAGAGTTCAGGGATCGGAGATGGTGATAGTACTATCCGGCCACAATCCGCCTCCATGCCCATCCCTATGGAGGTAGCTTAATTTTAATAAATTATTATAATAATTTTGAATTGTTAAGTAAAAGTATCCTTTTTTTTAAAGAATTTAATATACGTATGAAACAACTACTCTAAGACCTTTGATTTTAACGTTTCTATGCTTATGCAATATAGTTATATAGAATTATGTGCGATATCACATAATTCATGAATTTTGATCGGTGTTTGATAGAAGTAATCGGTTACTTGGGAAGTTGGTGAATTGAGTATTTTTCCATCGGTTAAGTCACATTATAGCACTAGAAGTCAGGACTTACGCGATGTGTGTGGACGTCGTGTTGGGTTTTTCCCAAGTTAAATGGCTTTGAAAAAGAAAAAGATATAAATTGCTTAGTTTGGCGGTGCATTGGATTCCCAGGAGTTGAAGATCATTTTGGTATGGTATTCAATGCTTGCTGGCTGTTTTAGTTGAAAGGGAGTCTTCTTGGAATTCCAAAGGTTGGTGTGCTTGTATAAGAATATTGCCTAGCCTCATGTATAAAAGGGTCATGCATGTGTTTGTGCCGTGTGTGGGTAAAAAGAGAGAGAGAAAGGAAGAAAAATTGTAAAGTGTGTATTCAGAGAAATTGTGTGAGAGTGAGAATATTGGTGAGTGTGTGAGAGATAAAAATACAAGTGAGTGTGGGCTTGTGTTGAGTATTTTTTATCTCATTGCAATTCATTCAATATAGTGAAAAGTGTTCTCTCTCCCGTGGATGTACCCGATTTCGGGAAACCATGTAAAATCGTTTGTGTTCTTTGTTTCGGTTGTTTGTGCGTGTGGGTGTGTTTGTTTGATCGATCCATAACAGTGGTATCAGAGCTACGGTATGGAGGGAAAAAGTACCGGGTTTGCTATCGAGCTTTTCAACAGCCACAATGATTTCACTCTTTGGCAACAAAGGGTGAAGAACATGTTGACAAGAGAAGGTTTGGCGAAGACACTCAAGAAAAAATCCAAAAACCTGGAAGACGTGATGGATGCTAAATGGGAGGAGATGAGAGATCTTCCAACTAGCTCGATCCAATTGTATCTCGGAAAGAACACTCTCCGGGAAGTCATCAATGAAACGGATCTCGCAGAACTTTGGGCAAAGTTGGAGAGTAGATACAAGTTCAAGTCTTTAACAAATCGGTTGTCGTTAAAGAAACAATTATATGGGTTAAACATGTCTGAAGGACGAATTTTCAATGAGCACTAGGATGAATTCAATATGTTAATTAGGGAGTTGGAAGCAATTGGCGCAAAGATTGAGGAAGAGGATAAAGCTATTCTCTTGTTAGTTTCTCTACCGGCGTCTTATAAGCATCTTCGGACCACTTTTATGTATGGAAAGGACACTCTCAAGCTTGATGAGATTATTGCCACTCTCATATCCCACAAGTCGATGTGGGGGAAGGAGAGCGAAAAGTTTTCGGAGGAGCGTGTAGTGGTTACATCTAATGGTGGTCAAGACCGGGGTAGGAAAATCGAGAGGCGAGGTGGATTGAATTGGAGGGCTCGTTCACAATCAAAGGGGTGTTCACACTCGCGAGGTGGTGAGTCGTGAGGTGGTGAGTCTCGATGGGTTGACAATAGAAAATGTTATTTTTGTGAAGAAGAGGGACACATAATGAAGTTTTGCCCAAAATTCAAAGCAAGGATGGAGAAGGAGAAAGGGAAGGAAAACTCCGAGGCAGCGGTGGTTGAGAGTCTTGTCAAAGATGATGGTGATTTGCTTACGGTGACTTTCGAACGTATGGAACATTTTGGTTGGGTCATGGATTCCAGTTGTTCTTTTCATATGTGTTCAAATAGAAATTATTTTTACTCGTATGAGGCTTGTGATAGAAGTAATGTGAGGATGGTGAACAACACAATGAATAAAGTTGTTGACATGGGTACGATACAGTTCTTGATGGTCGTGTCAGTAATTTATTGGAGTCAACGGATATCTGTAATCTTAACGTGGAGAGATTAATAAGTATTTAATAATGTGGAGCTCAAAATATAATCGAGATAAAGACGGGAGTACAATTATAATTTTTTAGTGGTGTGAATTATAATTTGTGAAATAAGAATAGAATCCGGGTGGGATTAGGTTTTCTTATCTACACAAGGAGCCCAGATTTATTTCTCCTTAGGTACCTGTTCTAGCCCTATAAATATATCGTTGTGTTTTCTAGGTCTGAAGGTCTGATAACAGTCATTCATAAAATTAGAATAGAGGCCGTGAGAGAGAGAACAAAGAGATCACGTAAAAGTCCACACTTGGCCACGTGATCGAGATGTAAGCGAATATGGTAGAAGATCATGACGTACTATCGAGCAAAGTTTGATGTGTATAGTAATCGGGTCTATCAAGTTCCAAAATAAACAAGTCAACCAGCATTCGTGTCTACGAATGAAAGGTAAACCCTAATTCCGCCTCGTAGGGTTTGTGTTTATTTTTATTGTTTAATTTGTACGCAAAATTACTGAGTTCTGGGATTCGTTTCCCAACAAGCCGGTGGAAGATTTGGGAGATTTACCGGAGTCCGACATGTGTCGGGATTAAGGAAAAATTTGATTTCATTGGTTATGTTACATTCCAATGGTTGTAGCTTTGCATCAAGTGATGGAGTTCTTGAGGTGTTCAAGAATGAGAAAGTGGTGTTACAAGGAAAGTTAGTGGGAAATTTGTACAAGCTCCAAGGTCGCGTCGACGTGAGGCGTACAAATGTTGGGCACCGAGCAAGCAAAATTTTTGGGCATCGGGTTACATAAGTGTGGCGTGCAAAGGCTCATGAAAATGAATCTCTATGTGTGGAGAGCAACGTCAAAAAGGAAGTGCATGAAGTCGAGTTTGAAAAAGTTGATGAAGAAAAATTGAGCACAAAGAAAAGTGTCACTTTCGCACCAAATTTGGTCTCCAATGTTTTTGGATAGGCACCCGGGCGAGGGAGTGCGAGGCACCCGAGCGAGGGGGTGCATTTTACTTGAGAAAAGGGGGTGTCTATTGTGTTTTTCCCAAGTTAAATGGTTTTGAAAAAGAAAAAGATATAAATTGCTTAGTTTGGCATTAATTACATTGGTTTGGTGGTGCATTGGGTTCCCAAGAGTTGCTTTACATATAACTCAACTACCACATATTATCCTCTGATTTTCAATGAATTGGGCCTTAGTAGTACTTGATTACCAATGCAAGAAATCCCAACTAGTATAAAATTTAACAGCAAGAGCTACTACATCGATAAAGGATGAAAACATCTCTAAGATCTCAAATGCAAGAAAGACCCACAGAAAAAGTGATCCCTAGATTTAGTTGGAAACATAGCAAAAAAAAAACACGAAAATAGCAGGGAAATAATTAAGTAGAGAAGGGAAGACTACTGCCGTCCCTAGAGAAGCAAAGTCGCCGGAGTGTGCCTGATTTGCGTCGGCGAGCCTAGAGAAAATGGTTCGGCAATTTTCTCTCTCCCACAGCCACTCAGGAGAATACAATAAAGTGGTGGAGGGTAGGGTTTTTTACGTTATACACTTGCAAGGATAATTGTGGCAAAAGATAAAAGGGTGAGGTCATAATTGTCGTTATTCACTAAATCCTTTGGTATAGGCTTCACAATACCAACCCCCCTTGGGTTGGTGAATCCGGCATATTGGGGGATTTCAAATCCCCTTTGGATTATCAATCCCAGACCTCAAAAACAAACCAAACAGCAATTTAAAGAGCCCACCACCTTCACAATCCTAATCCTACCCTTGAAACCTGGTACCAAATAGGGCCCTAGTGCATTCATATGATCCATGCTTGATAGTGGGACTTTCTGCAATGGACCCTAGTAATTATCATATACTTTCTTCTATTTAATTGAGTTGCTCGAAGGAAGTACAACTACTACATATTCTCGTTCAATAACTATAGAGACGAACAAATGGTTTTGTGTCGAGTCACTGATTGGAAAATATGGATTTGAACCTTTATTTACTGCTCGTTTGGTTCTTAATTAATTTCATTTTTCTATATGGTAGGTTGAAAATGTAAAGTAGCGATGTTTGCCAAATGCTTTAAACCATCCCATGCTGAAGTATGACTTCAGAAACGATATTGTTAGTGATTTGTTAAACTTGTTCATGCTTTAGGGAATGTCCAGAGTTGATGTAATATTTATAAGGGATAAGACGTCTTTCCAGTTGACATTGTATTATTGATCTTCCTATAGTATTTCTGATGCACTGTTTATAAATTTTGACACTAGGTCAATCCTAACCTAGACATGGAATTGAAGCCTCAAGCACAACCTCGGCCTTACCAGGAAAAGATTCTTAGCAAGATGTTTGGAAATGGTAAGTCATTGACCGCGATGTTTGTGAGTAACAACATACTGGGTGGAGATTTATAATAATTTTCTCCACGTCACTTCTTTTTGTTTCTCCTACTTTCCCTGCACCATTGTTCATCGTTAGTAGAACCCTATCTAAATGGCCGTGCTTCTTACTCTCAATGCCTAAACACTCAAAATTCAAAGACAAGTTTAATGGTTGGGAAGACATCTAGTCAGACAAGTGTAGTGTAATTTCAATTTCTATGCTCAGGTAGTGTTTTTCGTTTTCCTTGTATCAATAAATGTAAATGGCTAAAATACAATGTAGATGGTTGACTATACCTAATGAACTTGAAAGGTACATGGATTTCTTTTCAGAAATGAAAGAAGGCAATTGAAAAGCCTGCTAAGTTAAGATGGAATGCTATGTCACTGATGCAGTGTTGCATGGCCGTTGGTGCAAATTTGGAATCATGTAGGATGCCTCTGTAGGAAGTTGTAGTTGCAATGGGATGTCGCGATTGTTCAGTGGTAACAAAAGATGACCTACTAGCAAGAAATGAATGGCTTTGTGAAAAACAGCAAAGTGCAGCCATTTAGGACGTTGAAGATAGACTAGTGAAATCACTTTCAGGATCAAAAGTTGCCAGTAAAATAAGGAAAAATACAATCAAATACTCTCACCCAAGTGCAGTTAGCTTACTAGTGAGTAGTTAGCATAAAAGGAGACTTATCAAAAACATCATCAAACTTTGTAGTTGCAGTGAGTCTTCCTTTACAAAGAGCTACTGCCTACTAATAAGGAGCAACCTCCATATACACTCTCAGCCCAAGTTCAGTTATGTAGAACCCAACCCAGTCGTGCTCATGGCCGTCCGACGCTAGAGGAATGTTGAACAGGTGTGGCTGCGCATTCCTCCTTATAGCTACAATTGCAGGACTAGATGTTCAGCCTATACGATACCAATAGTCGCCGTGTCCATGCGTACGTACGATGCGGTCCAGGCACCTAAGATCCGATGCTGATAACATAACAGCTACTCTTTGGTTGTGGAAGAGTAAGCCTCCTTGTCGGTTCACGAATAGTTCATGCAGCTGAAAGAAATCAAACACATTGTCTGCAAAATCTGCTATGTCTTGCGCGAGAGGGGGAAGACCCTAGCCCATCGACCAAGCCATACGAGTTCCACATTGGCAGATCCTCAACAAAACTTCGTCAATCCATTCGGATGTCTCACACACCAAACGCCATGTCTACCTCCAGTTTTTAATGATTTTTTTTGCAGATGACATGGTGTTTGGTGTGTGAGACATCCGAATGGATGGACGAAGTTTTGTTGAGGATCTGCCAATGTGGAACTCGTATGGCTTGGTCGATGGGCTAGGGTCTTCCCCCTCTCGCGCAAGACATAGCAGATTTTGCAGACAATGTGTTTGATTTCTTTCAGCTGCATGAACTATTCGTGAACCGGCAAGGAGGCTTACTCTTCCACAACCAAAGAGTAGCTGTTATGTTATCAGCATCGGATCTTAGGTGCCTGGACCGCATCGTACGTACGCATGGACACGGCGACTATTGGTATCGTATAGGCTGAACATCTAGTCCTGCAATTGTAGCTATAAGGAGGAATGCGCAGCCACACCTGTTCAACATTCCTCTAGCGCCGGACGGCCATGAGCACGACTGGGTTCGGTTCTACATAACTGAATTGGGCTGCCTCTTTGTAAAGGAAGACTCACTACAACTATAGTGTTTGATGATGTTTTTGATAAGTCTCCTTTTTATGCTAATACTCACTAGTAAGCTAAATGCACTTGGGTGAGAGTATTTTATTGTATTTTTCCTTATTTTACTGGCAACTTTTGATCCTGAAAGTGATTTCACTAGTCTATCTTCAATGTCCTAAATGGCTGCACTTTGCTGTTTTTCACAAAGGCATTCATTTCACAACTCTAATTTATCCTTCGAGAGTTAGAAAGCATCCACGGACAAGACGGCCATCAGGGACTAACCAAGGGCGGCCGTTCCACTTTGCCCTTGCAATCCCGCCCTCTCCTCAGTCAGTACCATATGAACTTTGGACGTTCCAGTAAGGGATGCCTTCTTCACTAATGTCCTAACCCGTGAATACCACAACACGATATGGACAGCCTCTCTCTTCGGAGTAGTAAATCTCTCCCTCATTATCACAAACAGTGTTTTCAAATCGGGATACGTATCGTGTATCGTTTCTTTCATTGTATAGATCATATTGGGATACGCATCGCGTATCTTAAGATACGTTTGTTGGAAGATTAGGAGTTTTTAATGTTTAGTTGGACAAGATTTTTGGGAGAGTGTGGACGTTCCACTGGATTTAAAAACTTCTTGTTTTGAAAAGAAGTCGCCACCCGGGTTTTTAGAAAATGGTTTAGGACCAGAGATTTGTTTTGGATTCGTGAGCCAGGTTACGAACGGGGAAGGGTTTAATGCACCCCGCTAGCCCGATTAAAAATCGGTCTTTACTAAATATTTGCGGAATTTTTAGAAAACGTTTTAATGCTAAACTTTATTCAATTAAACAGTTAAATCAAGCAAAGTAGATGATAATAATGAAAACAAGTAAATATCATGCCAATTAACATCACAATAAGTAATTAAACAGAAAAACCAAATTTCCAAATTGTTTTGTAGAGAAAATGATTTGAAAAATTCAAATTTGGAAAAGTGTGCCGTGCGGTACTCCACCTGTGTCGTGCAGTACAAATGGAGTGCCGTGCGGCAATGTTCAAGCAGTAAACAGTTTGAAATTTCATTTTCGAGGGAAAACAGAACAGGCACATACATGACATGAAAGATTGATCAGAACTAAGTTATTTTTGGAATAGAAAACTCATGTTTTTGTATTTTAAAATATTTCTCCTAAGTTGATTACACCATATGACCCAATAATTTTGCCATAAGGTATATTCTTGGAGATTTTTTATTAATAAGAGAAATTTCATCAACTTTTGCTAAATCATGGATCAACCAGGCCCAAGGGAGTTATGAGAGAACCAACTTGATCCTGGCTTCACTCCTCAGAACATCGAAACGATGGGTAACCGAAGTTTTACCTTCGGATAGAACTAGCTCGGAATGGAATGCTTCTTGGAACTTCTGATCCTGGCTCCGGCCTTCACTGATCCTCCAAGCCTGCTCTCAATGTGACAATAGGAGTCTCTGTATTAGGGGTGAACGAATTGGAATTTGATCAGAATGGGTTGAAACCGAAAAACAGAGCATTGGGGGGTTCATCGGGTTTTGGTTCGGGTTTTGTTTTGAGGGACCTCAAGGTTGATTTCTAGAGATTATAGGTGACAGTAATGGATGAATTACATTCCGATCAAAAAAAAATGGATGAATTACACCGTGGTAGAGTTTTTGGCAGAGGTTTAGGAGAGGATTTTTCAAGATTTTCAGTTGGGTTTTTGCTCAAAATTTTCATGTGTTTCTACCTCCAACCGATCGGGTATAAATAGGGAGAGGAGCTGTGCTTCATCATCAAGTATACTTGTTGTGCACTCCAATTTTGTAGGCTACACGAAATCATGATGAAGGAGGAGAGCATTTTCAACATTTTGAGTTGCTTGGTTTCTCTGCAAAAGCTGAATGATGCATGACAATGCCGCGCGGCACTGTAACTTTACCGTGCGGTATAGAAACTATGTTGCACGACAAAATTCCACCGCCAAAGTTCAAAAAGAGCACCGTGCATAACTGAGCAAGTGTTGCACATGAGATATGAGTGTCGTGCGACACTGTTGACCAAGTTGACTTGAATAATTCCATTCCGAAAGGTTCTCCGAGCGTTTCTTTTCGTCATTGAGGATAAAAACGTGTATGGGAGTCTCATTTTGGGGTGTCTACAAAGAGGGAGAATACGTAAGACAAATGTGGGGAATGAGAGCATTTGTATTACACTTGAACTCGAACTTTTATTTGGCTTGGTACAAAATAGCTAGAACCCATCCCTACTTATACTACTCCATGGAGAGCTCTAGTCCAAAGATATTTTCACACAAGATAAACACTGAGGTAAATTTTAGAATCACATGTGACTAATTCTCACAAAAATCTCTAGATATTTCACAAGGATATTCTAGAGTTTCTAGAGCCTGATATTCTAGAGTTTCAAAAAACTAGATATTCATATCTCCTTCAATAATATCCTTCGTCTTTGGGCTTTGTCAATTGGGCTTGTTTGTGCTTTACTTTCTTGTACTAAAATACTAAATCTAGTTTATGTTTCGACAATGTTAATCAAAATTAATATAGAATTAAAAAGTAAATATACTTAATAACACCAACAAACTATGCTTACATCTAAAAAAATGTTTTTAAGATGCAAAATTTTCAATCTCTCAATTTTAGCCTATAACACTAAGGTTTTCTGTTGCCTTTAAAAGGGAAAGAAAACAAGAGCAACTATATGATTCAGGCCAAAAACACAATCGAAGTATGGATCTTTCTTCTATACAAGCCCTACAATGGAGTTGAATTTCTATTTAATGGTTTGAAATATGCCATAATTAGATCAAACAGCTTAGATTAATGAATTTGGAGTTCCGCTTCTTGAAATAAGGTCAGAATTTTTCCCAATAAATAATCGTAAGATACGTACCGAATTAGGATACGCGTTTAAATCGTAGGATACGTGACCATATCGTAGGATTTCTATATAAAAAGATACGGGTTGGATACGTATCCTTTTCTGAAGAAGAAGATATGAATTGTAGGATACATATCTTGTATCGTAGGTTTTTAACAACTATGATCACAAAAAGCATCGGTGGCATAAAAATCAACAATATTCGGACCGAATCTCAGGATACCATCCTAGATAGTAGATCATTCTTTATTGGGATCTCCATCACATCATCAATTGTGATGATGTTGCGATTAATCTGTCAACAAAATGACACCATCTATGGGTTCCAAAAAATTGATCTGCATTGTTCATTGATTTTAAAATGTTCTTTTGAGTGGCCTTGCAAAAAATGAACTCAATTGAATATGTATAAGTGCTAATCCAAGTACCAATTTTTCATTCAGAATCAAGAATCTTATATTCTATATGAAAAATTGATACGTTGGATCAAGTACTTATAGGATTTGATTGCACGCCTTTTTTATGGGGCTACTCGAAATAGTATTTTAAAATTAATGAATGGTGTGGATCAATTTCGTAGAACTCGTAGATGGGTCCCATGCGGGGATAAATTGTCAGTACCTAAACGATTTTTGTTTAACAAAACACCATCATGCATTAGAGAGAGAGATTATTTGAAAAAGTCAATTTGCCATCAATCACGTCAATGGTAGGAAATGACTCAAAAAAAGAAGAAGAAATGTTAAACCAAACACAACCTGTTAGAGCAAGTCCAGCCTTTACCCCTTTTTTCCCTCAAATTTGATGCAAAAATTTGTTTCAAAGTGTGAACACCCCGCGGAGCGCGAAGTCCACGAAAACGGTTTTGACTTGAAAAATGGTTTGATTGGTTGATTGGAGTCGCCACCCGGATTTGAGGACCATACCCGAGAAACCTCTTAAAAATGACTCTTTTACCCTTTGAAATGGAAAATGCTTTACTGGTCTCCAAAATGAGATTTCTCAGGTCCGGGAGCTAGGTTACGTGAGGGGAAGGAATTTAAAGCACCCCTCACGCCCGGCACATTTACCGGTCTCTACTAAATGTTTGAAAAGATTTTGAAAACATTGTTTAAATGGACTTCTAAAACAGATTCATGCGAAAGCACGACAAATGCATCAATAAGATTAATGAAATATGGGTGAATGCTTGTGCAAAGTGTTATGAATGGATGACTTAAAATACTAAAGATGCTAAAATTACACAAACATGCCCTAAAGCTGCCCAAGAACACCCCAGAAACTGTTTACAAATGCTCTTTTTATCACACCTGGATGGGATCCAGGCGCCTGGAAATGATCAACCTAGGCGCCTGGATTGGTTCCAGGCGCCTGGATTGGTTCCAGGCGCCTGGAAAGGGTCAGTCCAGGCGCCTGGAATGTCCTCCAGTCAGAAACTCCAAAACCCCATTTCTTTCAGAAATTAACAAGTTCAACACTCTGATCAACTTACATACATTCTAAAGACGTTTGGCAGCACAATAAATGAATTTAAAACCTAAATGTGACTCAAATACAATGAAATAGTACTAAAATACAACAATAATGCAATGATAAATGCCTATTTTTGATGCTTATGACAAAATAGGTTTAAATAACATCAACAACCTCCTCTTTTAAACCTTCAAAACTAATTAATTAGAATTTAAAATTAATGCATAAACTCATATAAATGCCTTGTATTAGCATGATCCCCCTTTTTAAAACATGATTGTAGCCTTGAAACACTTTAAATGATCATCAACACAAAGATTCAGAATATGGAATTTGTTTGGAATCATAGATCAATACATGCAAATGGGGTACTAAAACAGATCAAAACATGAAAGGAAACTGAAACATGATAAAGGGAAAGGGGGATCCAGGCGCCTGCATGGGGAATCCAGGCGCCTGGACTCAATGCAGGCGCCTGGAAGGTGATGATCCAGGCGCCTGGATTGAGTACTGATGCACAATCTGATTTATTCTTTTATTGATTTTCAGACCTCGCTCAAACCCTCTACTGGTATAGAAGACCAAAGAAAGCTTGATTGAGTCCCCCTCAGGGCCTTTTTGAACACATTGGTAGAAGAACTACCTTCTTGGTTTGATCAAGAGCTTGAAATAGGTTTTGAAATGGTTTTTGTAAGGATGTGACTTCTGGTTTTTGAGTTTACTGAACTAAGAGGGTGGTTTATGGAGGTTTTTGGTGGAATCAAGTTGATGAAGGTGAAAAGATGATGGATAACTCAGGTAATGTGGTGATTTTTGGAGTTGAAAATGGGTTTTTGAGGTGTAATGGAGAGAGTGAGAGAGAGTTGAAGTTTTCTGGAGTGGTTTTGACAGAGTAACAGTAGAGTAAGAGAGTAGTATTTTCAGCCCCCTGAAAATGGAAGAGGAGGGTTGATTTTATAGGCAAACAAAGGTCCATAAAGGGCCACTTGGACCTTTGAAAAAGGTGGGGGTTCACCTAGGGGGTGAGAGGTAGAGCTAATGATCTCTCTCTCCCACTTCTCTCCAGCTGATTCTGCAACAAAATCTTCCCAAGATCGTTCCCGCCCACTAACAAACTTAAAACACACTCAACCTGGACTGATATCCAGGCGCCTGGATTGTGCAATTCCATGCGCCTGGATTGAATCCAGGCGCCTGGAATATGGAATCCAGGCGCCTGAACCCCTTCCAGGCGCATGGATTTGGCTAATCCAGGTGCCTAAAAGTGCAATCCAGGTGCATGTATTGTGAAGTTTTGGGCAATTCTAGGGTATCAAGGGATATTTTGGTAATCTCATGGGAGGTTATTGATGGGGGGTTTTCAAGTTTTTGATCAAACCTCGTGTGTCCTCATTAGGCATTTTCATCATCGGGGAAGTTCCGGAATCCCAAGGATCCGGATTGGGGTGTCTACACAAAGCTTCATTAGATACAGCTCACTCCAGCCCTAGCTAGAATCAGATTTTGAAACTCTTCCGCCACCCGCCGCCCGCCGTCGCAACTCTTTTGAAAAATCAGATCGAGATATGGAAAATCACACCACTGTTGTCCTTCCTTCAGGCGCCAAAGAGCAGCGAAGTAAACGACAACGACGACGGTGGTGGATAGACTGTGTTCTGCTACAGTGGCAACAATGACGACCGTGGTGACGACCACCACCACCTCTCCTCCAGATCGATCTACGTTCTTCTTACCTTCGCCGGCAGCGACAACGACGATGGTGGAGGAAGGTGCTCCGATGATCGTCGCCACCACAAAGTTACCGTTAGATATTTGGTTCAAGAATTTTTTTTCTCCCCAAATTTGGGGAAACATTTGAGTAAAGTTTGATTTGGTATAGGTTTGGTTCAAGGACTGGAGGATGAATTTGAGGATTTTTTCCTCAAATTTGAATTTGGTTCAGGGTTTGATGTATGGATGGAGGTACTCTTATCCACCTTGGAGACCAAATAGTAATGCTCGATTGGATGCAAGATAAGTTTTGTTGGGATTAAATAGTAGGGGATAAGATAGTAAGGGGTATTATTTAGTAAGGGTGAACCCATATTGATGTGACATTTACGGCAGGGGATTAAATAGTACTTGATTTGGGTGAATTTGTGATAAAAGGGGATAAGGTTGGGTGGATTTTGTAAAAACTTCACAAATTACTTATTTAATGGAAGTACACTACCTCATCAGGTGGCCAGGGGTGATCTCCCGGCTTGGGATCCTCTGTCTCTAGAGGCTGTCCCCATCCTCTGTCCCCAACTCTCCTGTTTCAACACGTGTCTAAAACGAATCCTAGCCGTTAATATGAAGCTCCCCTTTTCTCACTCTGTAACTTCCCCAGCAGACTAGCACATCTTCTATATTTTCTCCCTTTGCTGTCAGCGAACTCGCTGGACTCCCTTTCTTTCGCACCCCAACATCAGATTGGTGACCAAGTTTGAAATTGTGATCCTCCTCGTCACCATTTTCAAATATTTTTGGATCGCAGTCCCACCAAAATACAAAAATTTAATCATCTGTGACTGTGAGAACCGTATATGATAACATTATATATCGCACCAATTTTTCTTCAATAATTCCAAGTATAAGCAAACACTACATTGATCGGCCTTCCAATGTCTTTTTTTTTTCCAGTTGCGATTCAACCCCTGAAGTGGGTTTTCAATATCTCTTTTTTTTTTTTCAAACAAATTTCTCAGAATCCTTGGCATAGAAACCCAACATTAAATTTGGTCACCGGAGCTATTTTTTTTCAGTCGGCGGTCACCACGCTTTTGTAGGTAGATGTCCTGAATCTGCATGCAATTTGTTTGGGTGCTCTACCTAAAAGTTTAGGGTAGAGGGAAGGTTTGTAGAAGGAGAGAAGGTTGTTGGGGTGTAAAAGAAAGAGGGTGAGGTCCGGTGAGTTCGCCGACGACAAAGTACATAAGGTGAAGAGTGAAGACGCTTTTCGCCGGAGAAATGTTAGAGCGAGGTTGAGAGGATTTCATCAAGGACTAAAGATTATTTTGGACACTTGTCAAAATAAGAGGGAGGGGACAGACGATGGGGACTGGGTTTGGGGACTGAGGATCTCACGCTTGATCTCTCTCAAGGGAAATCCGCATATGTTCGTTTATTCGTTGTCTTTATTCAATTTTTTGTTTGCATATGTTCGTTTTGCGTCAAGTTTTCGTGGATTATTGATTTATTTCGACGAGACGAATCTAAAAAATATAAAATTATGGTCAACACTAAGCTTTTTTTTAATAAAGCCGAAAATAATCTAGTTTATTGGATTAATTTTGGCTTTATTCAAAAAATTAATTTTGACTATAATTTTATACTTTTTAGATTTGTCTCGTCGAGATAAATCAATAATCCACGAAAACTTTACGCAAAACTCATTTATGCAAAAAAACATTGAAATAAAGACGAAGTGAATAAACCAAGAAACCAATTTTTAATTTTTTTGAGTAAATAAATACATTATGCAAAAGCTCTGAGTTATGAAGTGGTACACACCCTTGTGGTGTCTTTAGTTCGAGCTAAGGTTCCCTCACACTATCACACAAATAAATACTCCTATACTATGCCACTCTAGCCCCGTTTTTTTTTTTTTCCCTTTTCCAAACAAATTTCTTTATGTCAATTTAGAGCCTTAGATCAATAATATAGTGAAAGAAATTAGGGAATAGTACAAGAGAAAAAAAAAAAAAAGGAAGTGATTCTATTTTAATCCAAAATCTTTCCACTTTCGAGTATTTGATCTTTTTCTCTACCCCTTTCTCCCTCCGACGTCTAGGGATGGCAATATCACCCGAAATCGATAAATATCCTAACTAATCCGAATTGTTTGGTGCGATTTTCCCATTTTTTAAACCGTGGTTAGGATTTTGGTTTCAGATTTGCAAACCTGAAAGTTTTTCGTTTTTGGTTTTTACATACTACCGAACTGAAACCAGATGTTTATTTAAATTGAACTGAACCGAAACCCAAACCGAATACTTATTTACATATGTACCCCATATATATATATACGCCACCGATCAAGTCAAGGATCCCGGAAATCCCGGATTGAAGCCTTTTTCGGTGTTTTGATGCTTTTAAAAATTGTTTTTGGGAAATCCGAGCCGTCCAATGTGTTCAAAAGGTGTTTTCCAAGGTCCACGCGGGAAATCTTCAAAAAAAAATACCGGGAAGGGCTTGATCCAAGCAGTTTTCGCAAAAAATATATATTTACAGTTTTTGCGAAAAATGCTTGGATCAAGCCCTTCCCGATATTTTTTTTTTTGAAGATTTCCCGCGTGGACCCTTGAAAACACCTTCTGAACACATTGGACGGCTCGGATTTTCCAAAAATAATTTGCAACACAAAAAAATTACTTTTTTCTTATTAACGGGAGGGTTTGGACTAGAAAATTTCCCTATATATATAAGATGACCTAATGAGGACTCTCTCATTAAAATTCCATGAGGACATCATGGATTGGGGTCGAATCTTGACGATCCGAACCGCTAAATGTGTTTAAAACGTATTTTTAAGGGTCACCGCGAGGAGTTGCCAAAAATAATACCCGGAAGGGTTTTATTCGAGCTTTTTTCGATGAACTGTATATGCTCTGTAATTATGAAAAACTGCCCGGATGAAAACCCTTTTGGGTATTTTCTATTTTTTTTGGCGATTCCTTGTGTTGTCCTTGGAAAACATGTTTTAAACACATAAAGCGGTTTAGATCGTTGAAATTTGGCCCGGAAAATTAAAAACAGGGTGGTCCTCACAAAGGAGATCCGTGAGGGAGTCCTTAGAGAATCATGATTGTATATAAATATATATAGCCCAGTTTCCAGTCAAGGATCCCGGACTGAAGGTTTTTTAGTGTTTTGAAGGTTTTAAAACTTGTTTTTGCAAGATCCAAACCATCCAATGTGTTTAAAACGTGTTTTTAAGTGTCTCCGCGAGAAATCATACATAAAAAAAAAAACGGGAAGGCTTGATCCGAACAATTTTTTGTGAAAAACTGCTCGTTTTTGTGAAAAACTGTTCGGATCAAGCCCTTCCCCGTTTTTTTTTTTTGGACGACTTCTCACGGAGACCCTTAAAAAACACATTTTAAACACATTGACTCCCTTGAAATCAATTTTTAATCATAAAAAAATATCGGGAAGGTGGATCCAATGGGTTTACGCCGGGAATCCCGGCCTAGAAAGTTCTCTCTCTCTCTCTCTCTCTCTCTCTCTCTCTCTCTCTCTCTCTCTCTCTCTCTCTCTCTCTCTCTCTCTCTCTCTCTCTCTCCTCTCTCTCTCTCTCTCTCTCTCTCTCTCTCTCTCTCTCTTATGAAATATTTCCAATCAGGTATACCTGATGGGCTTCCCATCAGGGAGTTCTCAAATTCTCCTATTTCCCGATCAAATTTTTATGATCCGAACCGTCCAATGTGTTTAAGAGGTGTTTTTAAGGGTCCCCGCGAGAAATCAGTGAAAAAAAATAGCGGGAAGGGCTTGATCTGATCAGTTTTCGATAAAATTTCTCACAGAGACCCTTAAAAACTCCTTTTTAAACATATTGGACGGTTCAGATCGTGAAAATTTGATTGGTAAATGGGAGTCCCTGATGGGAAGCCCATCAGATATACCTAATTGAAAGATATATATATATATATATATACAATCCGGATCAGGTCAGGATGACCTGATATACGCTATATCCGAACTTTTGATCTCAGCCGTTGGATCTCATCCAACGGCTCTGATAAAAGAGGAGAGTTCGCGGGTCTAAATGCTATCGGGTCCGGGTAATTTACCTCGCGGGTCATTTATCCCCTTCCCCTTTGAAACGATCAGGAATGAAGAGAGAGAAAGAGACGTGAGGCGATTCACGGCGAAGAACGAAGAACCAAATCGAAGGAGTATGAAATCCAAGGTCTGAAGAGAAAATCGACATCCAAGGTCTCTCTCTCTCTCTCTCTCTCTCTCTCTCTCTCTCTCTCTCTCAAATTTGGTTCGGTTTGGTGCGAATCGAAAAACTTGGGTCCAAATATCTGTTCTTTCTCCCTCTCTTCCTCTGGTTCAATTTTGAAGAACTAGGGTTAGGGTTTTTGTTTGATTTCGAATCGATCTAGTGTTTTAAACTCCATTTGTACCAAAACCCTAGTATAGTTCGATTTTCAAGAACTAGGGTTAGGTTAGGGTTTTCGTTCGATTTCGCGTATAAATTGTGCGGTTTCAATCTTGAAATTTTGTCACGAATCTTCTGTTTTCGTTGTTATACTTTGATGATATATATGTCTTGATCATTTTGAGATCTTACATTTCCGTATCATTTTTGGAATAAGTATGGATGACTTACTAAAGTTGGGGAAAACTGAAGAACGTGTAATTAGGACTTAATGTAGTGTTAAGCCTGCTGTTTTGATTTTCATATTCCTCTATCTCAGGTCTCTAATGCATTTGCAGAAGGAAGAATTTCACTTGAAGACTATGTTCATGCTTTAAAGACTGTTGTGGGTATTCCCACGCTCATAGAAGCTGTACGAATTGGGAAGGGGACATAATTAAGGTTCTAACCGCAGACTTTCGATTGAGCAAAGGTCGATCAAATGATATTTTCTGGGAAGCTGTTTGACCTCGTTTGCTAGTGACAGGATGGCATTCTGAGCAGCCCAAGAATAATTTTTGCTATGGTTCCAAACATCAGCTGGTTTTTCTTAAGCCTGATGTAGGTTTTGGCTTTAAGTTTAGAATATTTTGCTTTTGTAACGTTGAGACACCTTGACGTCGGGCCTGACCGAAAACAAGAAAAACTGACTTGTGACTTCTAGATTTTGTAGTTTCATCAAATTTGTGTACTCAGTTTGTCAAGCAACAGTATGGTATATTTGTGAGCAAGATTTCTCAGTTTGTTAAGCAGTTTGAATGCTAGATGACATTTATATTCTGGTATTGTACTCAGTTTCTTTTCTTTGTGAGCAAGATTTCTTTTGTTAACAGTATGGTATACTTGTGAATGCTACACGCTAGGGAGGTAGACCAAACTCTTGATTGACCAAAAAACTAAAACTGAACCAGCAAACATAGACATAACCACTAACAGTACTATACACAAAGATGTTCTCAAAAAGATTTTGAGCATTGAACTGATGTTGAATTGTTTCACAAACTGATACTTGAGCATGAGAAACTATTTGTAGAAATCTCATGGTCAAGCATCGAGGTACCAAAACATAGCAAGGATTACATTTTCAGTAATAGCCGAGGCCACTCTCACTGATTCAACACTTGAAAAATGAATGATCATAAACAAGCACTAATCTGGGCAGCAACTAGAGCGTTTCCAGTGAGGACTAATCTGGGCAGCAAGCATTTCCAGTCATAATGTTTTACCCAGAAAATCCCATACCTCATATTTTCCTCCATAACAATCATAAAGAAGTACACCATTACAGAGATAAAATCTTTCTCAACATAAACAATAGTTCTCAAACAAACAGTTCTTAAACCTACGAACAGTACCAGCGGACAAACAAATTTTATACACCTCAAAACAACTCAAGTTCTTAAACCACAAGTACATCAATATCTTCTCCCAAACTAAGTAAGAAACTACAAAATTCAACAAGCTACTCGAACAAAATTTCTTCATCTCTGCATGTCGTCCCCTTCCAGCAGGATTGACTGCTGCATATTCAGCTCGGTCTTTTGATCGCATGCGTAATACAGCATCCCCTTTGTAGGTTTGTCGGACTCCACCAACTTCAATGTTGCCTTTCTCCTGCATCGACAATACTTTGGCACAAATTTCAAATCAAGTGTTTGCTACCCATGTTGTTTGAAGAAGACATGTCACTGGAGACTGGGAAATGCAAAAAATTCAAAGAACCATTGTAGACTCTAGTCATTACATTCACATATGATGTTAACTCAATGCACCAGACTCGCAAAATTTCTTCACCAAGTCTATATCAAATTTTTCCAGACAAATAGAGATATCAAATGTTGCATTCAAAGAACAAACTGTTCATAGTCCATGGATACGGACACGAGATATGGACACGACACGATACGCTCTCAATGTGTCCGAACCATGAGTAAGCTGCAAAGAGTGCAAGTCTAGCAACACAAGAATCCAGTCTAATAACTCCGTGGAAGGAAATTAACTACTGCTAATGTTCCAGAGCAGGTTCAACTACTGCTAATACATTTCACTGGTCAGAAAAGACCAAGTTTTGAACCACAATCAACACACACAGATCTAGTTCAAACCGAATAGCAAAATCGAATAAAAAACCCTAAATTGTGCTTGTTCGAACGAAAAACGCCCAGATTTTTTAACATAAACCCTTGATTTCGAAGTGAATCCGGGTCATTCGAACCAAAACCCTTTGTTTCGAACAGAGAGAGGGACCCTCTTCCACAAAATCAACACACACACAGATCTCTTTCCAACGAAATTGCAAAACGAAAAAAAAAAAAACTTAGTTCGTCTACATACATCGAAACAGAAACGCGAGAGAGAGAGAGAGAGAGAGAGAGAGAGAGAGAGAGAGAGAGAGACCTTGGATGTCGATTTTCTCTTCAGACCTTGGATTTCATACTCCTTCGATTTGGTTCTTCGTTCTTCGCCGTGAATCGCCTCACGTCTCTTTCTCTCTCTTCGTTCCTGATCGTTTCGAAGGGGGAGGGGATAAATGACCCGTATTCTGATGTGTTATGACCCGCGAGGTAAATTACCCGGACCCGGTAGCATTTAGACCCGCGAACTCTCCTCTTTTATCAGAGCCGTTGGATGAGATCCAACGGCTGAGATCAAAAGTTCGGATATAGCGTATATCAGGTCGTCCTGACCTGATCCGGATTGTATATATATATATATATATAGGGTAAGCTTCTCCTCCGGACTCCGGACTTCCGGACCTCCATGATCCGAACATTTTTTTGACGATCCGAGCCGTTCAATGTGTTCAGAAGGTGTTTTCAAGGGTCTATGCGGGAAATCTCCAAAAACAAATACCGGGAAGGGCTTGATCCAAGCAGTTTTCGCAAAAACTTTATATTTTCAGTTTTTGCGAAAACCGCTGGATCAAGCCCTTCCCGTATTTTTTTTTGAAGATTTCAGCGTGGACCCTTGAAAACACCTTCTGAACACATTGGACGGCTTGGATTTTCCAAAAATAATTTGCAACACAAAAAAATCACTTTTTTCTTATTCTCGGGAGGGTTTGGACTAGAAAATTTCCGTATATATATATAGGCAAAGCTTCTAGTGCGGGATCCGGACTTCCGGACCTCCATGATCTGAGCATTTTTTTTGACGATCCAAGCCGTCCAATGTGTTCAAAAGGTGTTTTCAAGGGTCCACCCGAAAAATCTTCAAAAAAAAAATAACCGGGAAGGGCTTGATCCAAGCAGTTTTTCGCAAAACCTGTATTTCTTCTGAACACATTGGACGGCTTGAATTTTCCAAAAACAATTTGCAAAACAAAAAAAATACGTTTTTTCCTTTTTCCGGGAGGACCGGACTAGAAGTTTTAGGTATATATGTATGTATGAGGCAATTCTAGTAAGGGCTCCCTTATATAGGCTACGGTGCGAATTTTTTTGTTTGGGATCGAATTTTGACGATCTAAACCGTTGGATGTGTTTAGAAAGTGTTTTTAAGGTCCAACGCGAGGATTCGTAAAAGAAAAATACCCAGAAGAGCTTGATCTGAGCAGTTTTCGGTAAAAATGTTCATATACATATTTTATCAAAAACTGCTCAGATCAAGTCCTTCCGGGTATTTTTTTTTTTTTCGAATCCTCGCGATGGACGTTAAAAACTTTTTTAAACACATCTAACGGATCGGATCGTCAAAATTTAATCCCGAACAAAAAATCTCGCACCGTAGAGTTTAAGGTAGCCCTTATTGGATATTTGTTTTTTCAAAAGCTTTTTGTCTATCTTTATGGTGTTCGAACGAAACTCTTTTTTTTTCTTGTTATTTGTTTGAACTAAACGTGTTATTTTACTCTTTTGTAGGAGTATTGGACAGCTGCTTGTTGGTAATTGTTATAGGTTGTATTGTGAAATTTATTTTTCATGTTATCGCTTGTATTGTGAGATTTATTTGTCATGTTATCAGTTGTATTATAGGCTTGTTCGTCTTTCATCCTATTTTCTTTGTTAAGAGAAAAACCCTTTCGGGTAAAAACCAAATCAACACTTGATGACTTTGGTTTTGGTTAAGCGAAACATAACTGTTCGGGTTGTAGTCGGTTTTGGTTTTGGCTCTAGCCTTTGAGATTTCCGGAGCCCTAAGCCCCAATTTGGGGGCCCTTTCACATTTTAAGAAACACTATAATTCCAAATGATGCAAATCGTTCCAAACAAAAAAATGCAGAAACTTGAATGTCGAAGTCACAAAAAATACCTAACATTACAATAACTATTAAGGCTAAGTTTCCACTATAATACTTTTGATATTCTCGGTATTTTAACTAGTTTTCATGCATTCTAATGCAAATCATTCCTCTCACATATATCACACAATACCATTTAGCGGAAGCTACACCTACTTTTGACTAAAACTTAATACCAAAAATACCGCAGTAAAAACTCACCCTAAATACTCACGTGAACATCGCCCTTCTTACATTTTTGGAAGCAAACAAATCAATAATTTTAAAAAAAAAATCAGATTCAATCCATTGATTTTGTGCTAACAATCTTTTTGGGTTTTAATTTGATTTTGAATATGGGGGTGGGAACTTAGGGCACACAACACAAGCAACAAATACAGAGATGACTGATGAGAGAACAATAAAAGACTGCACCTAAGATGGGCTAGGGAGCCCTTGAAATGTTTTTTTTTTTTTTCCGCTTCAGTTTTCATTCTTTTCCCCCCTCTTAGGATGCTTCACATTTGGGCTTAAAAATAAATTTGGGCCTTTAGTTTTTGAATGGGCTCTACTTTTGAGTTAGTTAGGGCCCTATTTAATTTGTATGGATTTAAAATACTCCTACTAAACAATATTAGCCCATTATAGGAGGGGCCCGTGCCCATGTTCTGGGCTGGGCCGAATCGTTCCGATGTCATCCCTACCTCTTGGTATACACAACCCTTCCATACAAATAACACACATGTTGACACGATACAAAAATGATAAGTGTACAACAATCAACTCTAACAAATCTCCAACACACTCACATGGTGTGTGGGGCCCACACACACATGAATGAATGTGTAATGTACGTACCACACACCAAGTGAGTGTGTTGGAGACTTTTGTTGTACATGTATCATTGTTGGACACGATACACACAGATTGTCACTGTCACTATTTCCTTTTGATTAATGGCTTAACGAAAATAACATTGAGAGTATCATGAATAGAATTACCAACAAATATATCCCTATCGATTAAGAACATCTGTAACAACATTACAAAAAAGACATCATGAACAGAACAACAAAAACTCTGGTTCAAACTTTCCCTGGCAGCAAAAGCTTCAGCTATGGCGTCTGATATCTGAATACATAACCACAGGATACCGCTCTAGGACAAAGAAATCTTACATGGGCATCTATACCATGCCCACAACCCCTTTACTGTAGCACCATCCTCTCCTCCCGGCGATCTTAATTGCCACAACTGCACCTAAATCTTCCTATTAAGCCCTTCCATGGAGCTGCGAAAAAGCATTTAACATAAACGCAAAACCACGTTTTCAAGTGAGGCAAAAGATTAATTCTGAGGGCTATACAAATGCTTAGTAACTCTAGCTTTGCGGCAGTTTTAGCTGTCTTACAAGATGGTTTTTCATGTTATTTAAATTTGTTGTCTTTTCGTACTGATATTCAATAAAACTTGTGAGTTGCTGTGTGTGTGAAAAACTCTCCGTGATTCATTGCTCGAACTCCCAACGCATCAAACCCGGGGGAATGAGCCCCTGTTGCTACCTCGTAGAACAGCCCGTCTGCATTCTCCAAGACACCGTAGACAGTAGCAGCACCAACCGCTGCCCTTTGCCAACCACGCCACCAAAACCATGGCAATGAAGCCACAACACCAACCCCAACCAGACGCCCTTCGTAGCCGCAGAAACCAAGACCAAGAAAGCAACATGTGACTGGAAGAGGACCAACCACCACCGCCACAGCCAGGCAAAACGCCGCCAACTGAGACCACGAAACCCCCTACCGGTCGCAAAACCATCACAATCCGTTAGGCCACAAACCGAAGACCTTCAACAAGAAAAAATAGCTTGATAGATAGCTGATCCGACGCGTCGTTAGACCGAGATGCAAGGTTTTAAATCTCGGTATCGGTGATACAATCAAATATCGGCCAATATCGGACCGTATATCGGTCAAATATCGGTATCGGTCCCTTGAAAAACCGATACGTATCGGCCGATACGTCGCGTATCGACCGATATTTAAATCCTTGCCGAGATGGCAACACCCAGCAGTGCGGCCATGGCCGAGACCCCCAACCGGTGGAGGGAGAAGGTGGAGCGATTTGAGCGAGGTAGACACGGCTGGGAGAGGGAGGGGAGGGAGGGAAAGATAAGAGAGGCCTGGGGGAGGAGGGGTAGCCAATTGAATTACACATAGAAACATGCACAAAAATAATTACCAATTATACACGTAGCATACTTATTTATATCTCTATACTTAAATTTAACATTTACATTCCTACCAAACAATTCAAATAATCTACAACGGGGAGGGGGGAAGGGAATACTACAGTACTAGAGGTTGGGGCACACGCAATGTGTGTGCAAGTCAGACTTTGACCAAAAAGTATTTGGCATATCGTTTGATCATGTGTGCCTTACACACTCTCTTTTTAAGTAATAACATATATTTTAGTAAACAATATAGGTTAAATTCCTAAAACACCCCCTCATCAATTCCAATTTTCCTAGAACACCCCCTAACCTTTAAAAACGTCCATACGCACCCCCTCATCTTTCACCATTAGCCACATTGACCCCTTCTGTTAAAAATCCGTTAACGGGAGGAAGAAAATGACAAGTTTACCCTTTAAAATTTTTAAAGTGCAAAACAGAACCTCTTCTCTCTCCCTTCTCTCCCTTGCGACTGATATACTTCTCCCTCTCTCTCCACGTTTAGTCTCTCTCTCTCTCTCTCTCGATATTTACTCTAGTTCTTTCGTTTTTATGGTGTTTGCACTTCTCAGTCTTCCACTGGCAACGACAGAATGTTTCGCCAGCCATTGACGACGGCGAGTTGGGGTGGTGGAGATTGGTATAAGGGTTCATCTCAGGGGCATTTTGGGCTTCGGAGTTGAAATGGGAGGCAGTGGGTTGAATGGAATCGTGAGGGTATATCGAGGCATCAACGCAGCCGCACTAGTACGTGACACCGTTGGCCACCGCTTTGCGTATCTCGACGTTGATGGGGTGGTCGGAGAGGATGTAGTCGTGGACCTTGGACTTGATGTGGGGTGAGTGGATTTGCAGGCGGTCGATGGGGAGGCGGAGATCCAGCGCGGATAATGGGGAGGTTTTGTCAAGTTCGTGGGAGGAGAGGAGAGGAGATCTCAGACGTTATCCATGAAAACCCAGTTCATCCATGAAAACCCAGTTTACCAATTGAAAGCCCATGGGTGATTAAGATTTTTTATTTTTTGATCCAATAACGATTAAGAATATGTGGGATGGGTTGAAAAGGAAAAAAGGAAAATGAATTAGAGAAACAAATACTGGTGTATGCACGTATAACCCCATGGATGGGCAATTTTTTCTTAAAAAAATGATGTTCTCGCAAATACAAACGGATTTTTAACAGAAGGGGTCAATGTGGCTAACGGTGAAAGATGAGGGGGTGAGTATGGACATTTTTAAAGGTTAGGGGGTGTTCTAGGAAAATTGGAATTGATGAGGGGGTGTTTTAGGAATTTAACCAACAATATATTGTGACAAATTGCACATAATCAAATAATACATTACCATACTAACGCTGCCGTTGTCTCCGATTTTTCCACGATCTAATACCTAAGTACTCTTCTATTAAATTTTGTACATCAATCGTGTTTGCTCAATAACAAATTTTTTTTTACAGAGTAATGACAAAAAAAGTAGTAACATGAAAAAAAAGAAAAATTTGAGTATGGTGAAAACTTGAACTTCGAAGGATTGTAGGAAGCTATAACCATTCTTTGACGTGGTCACCAATGAAATGTGAACAAAATTACAGCCGCATGGAGTGAAAAAGCAGGCACATGCTCCGTTTGTTTGGACGTAAAATATTTTCTTCAAAAACATTTTATTCATTTTCCAGTATTTGGTTGGATGAATGGCAAGTAAAATATTTTTACTTGTAAATTATTTTCCTAGATTCGCTGTAAAATAACTTAGGCCAAAAACCACGGTAAGTTATTTTCCGACGCCTTGATTGTCCCTTAGCCGCAAGTCGGGCCACAGGTTGAATTCTAGTGCTCTGTTTCCCACCCACAAAATTCTCTCTCTCTCTCTCTCTCTCTCTCTCTCTCTCTACAATTTCTTTCTCCCCATAAATATACTACGAACAGAGTCAAATGGATTTGTCGGATTCGCATGGACCTTTCCAAAATCTGATCCAGGTAAAACATTGATTCGGGTTTTTGTTGGGATTTATGACGGTTTCTAAACAACACCCGCGGGTTTTGAAAAATATTTTTGTCATATGCCAACCAAACACAGAAAAATAAAAATAAAAAAGTTTGTTTTTAGCAAAAGCATTTTACATGGAAAATATTTTACATTGTAAAACATTTTATATCGAAACAAACGGAGCCGTAATTTTGCTCGATTAGGGGAAACACAAAAAAAAAAGAGGTACAATAAAGTAGAACAGGAGAAGTGCATTACCTTTGGGATTATTGTCCTATGCCCTTTAGAGCCAGCAAGAACAGATGAGAGAGTGAGGAAGCATTGGTCATTGTACCAAACAACGCACACAGAGAGAGAGAGAGGAAGCCATTTTTTCCATACCTGCGTAAGAATGAAACAGGAACTGCAAGTTTGGTCCGTGTAAGGAAATTAGTGGGGGACGTGTAGTTGGAGTGGAAAATTTTACCATCTCACCCTTGGCAGTTACTTCATGGGTAGAGCCGGAAAAGATCATTTATTATTTTGCTTTGGGACAAAAGTGGAAAACACTGTTGTGACAGGGCTTCAAAATTGGGTTACACCAAACTTGTGCTTCCCATTTCTATATTAGAATAGATGAAATTGAATTCGATATATCTATGAAATAACAAGTTTTTGTCAAGAGATGTTCTGGTAAGTTCAACTAGAGTGCGAGGCACACACTCAGTGCATGCACAACTGTAAATCTGTGGAGAGAGAGAGGGGAAGTGGATAGTTTTTTTGTATGGATGGGTAGTTTAGTTTTGATGGGTGGTTGAGTTCAAGTGATCACATCCGGCTCGGCTAACAGTCAAATGATTGCAGTTCTATCTGTTTTTTTTTTTTTTTTTTTTTTTTTTCAGACCCAAAATGGAAGGGCTAATAAAATTTAAAACTGTAGAGTTATATTGTGAGGGTTAGAAATTTTAACTAGGGGTGAGCAGAAAACCCGTCAAACCGTGAATCCAATCCAAACCGATTGGTTTGGTTCGGTTTTTTAGTAGCGTGGTTTGATCCTGGTTTAAAAAAATTAGAATCCATACTCAATGGTTTGGTTTGTGGATTTACGTTCATGGTTCTGGTTCCAATCCGATCCGAACCATGTATATATATATATATGAACTCCCTTCTCCTCTCTCCTCTCTCTTGTAATCTCTCTCCCTTCCATCTGTAAACTACTTTCATCTACCACCACCACCATCATAAATAAATCAGTAATTACCAGTAAGTTTCTTGCCTGTTTCTTGCCTTCTTACTTAACGATCCTCTTTATTATTATTTGGTATCAGATAAAACCTTTAAGGCCCTATGAAGCCTAGAAAGGGTACAACTAAGTTTACAAGAAAAGGTTAAAGAGGTTGAAAATCAATTTTTAAAAGAAGTTTGCAGTGATCTGCCAAATGCTTTTTGGAAAGGAAACGTCATATTGTTTCACTTCCTTACGATCAGGATTTTAACGAAAAGCACATTCCAACTAAAGCTCGACCTAGTCAGATGAAATCTGATTATTTGGAGCTTTGTAAAAAGGAGATCCAAACTCTTCTTGACAAAAAATTAATCAGAAAAAGTTATTCTCCTTGGAGTTGTTTTATGGATTATTCTCCCAATTCTCCTATTCGTTTGCTTATCAGTAGGGAATTTATGTCTCCAGAACATCATGAGTTTAGAAACTGATATTTTACCAAGTTTGATAATTTGGAACAGAATTTTATCAAAAATCATTTCTATAGAGATTTGGAGCATCGTCAAACTTTAGTACCTTTTAAAAGATGGTTTTTAAATTGGTACCAAAATCAGTACCATATAGCTGTAATTCATATATATATATAAGGGAGCTCAGATTTTGAATCCCTATATAAATCTAAGGGTCCAGACTTAACATTTAGAAAATCTTCATGAATTTGTTTTCCAAACACAGCATTGATACAGTTTTATGAAACCCTTGATCTTAAATGGGTCCCAAACACAGCATTGATACAGTTTGATGGTTGTGTAACTTACTTGCATTCTACGTGTTTGAAAAAATGTGCGAGAGAAAAACATGAAGCCCATTCATAAACCCCATTTCATAACCCATCAATCCTAAGGAAATAATGACGGAGAGTCCATAATATTAATTATTGTGACCAGCAAGGATATCCCTTGGTTGAACCTCGCTCAGTTACTCCTCCACCAGAACGTGCATTTGATCCTTTTTGGGCAAAGGTCCCAAATGCGTCCCTTGCATATATTCAACCGACGTCTATGGGTATTTGTCCATATCTTTCTTTTCTGTTATTATTTTTTTTTGTTAGCATTTAAATATTTGATGTGTGGACCAGTACTACAGGTAATCTACTATGAATTTGTTTGTGTGTAACAAAACTGCTTATTATGTTAAATTCGTTAATGGATTGGAGAACATACAGTTTTTATATCTTCTGCTTTATAGTCAATGACATGATCAACACCCAAATCTCTCAAAACAAGAGCCTTTTCTTTGTCTCCACAAGTTGCAATCACTGTATTTCCAGCTAATTTTGAGCCCAGGAGGGTCAACTGACCCGTTGTCTCCGTGTGGCTCTGCCCTGCCTTTCTGACTGATTTGAATTTTTCTTTTATGAAACTGATACTAATTTTAGCTTGAGAATGAAACTTTGAGCAGTCAAAGTTGACAAGTACAAGAGCCATCATCAAATATTAGTGGAAAGCTTTCTTTGGCTTTGGAGTATTATTTTGAACTTCAAGGGCACACTTGATTGTTCATTTTTTGTCATTAGTAATCAATGGATTTTCAACCTTAATGTTATTAAAGTTGTATTGATCAACTAAATGATGGAACATTCGAATGTTTGTTATGTGTACAGTTACTCATTCACAAAATTGTTATGGATGGGGAAAGATTTTTAACTACTCTGAATTTGTGAGGTTTTATATGTTTGGTTCCGTACAGAAGGAAGTTTAACATTCTTTATTTGGTTGTTCAAGTTAACGAGCCAATTAATATGCTTGGGCAATTACGTTAGCCATCACCTTATGGTGCAGTGTTAGTAGGACTAGGGTGCTGACCCTGAAATGAAATCTCTCTTGGTGTTTATGTCACGCCCCCAAAATTTAAAAGGATAATTCATTAAGATAATCCACGTGGACGGTCAACAAGTCCACGTGCCACGTCAAATTTCAAATAGAATAGTCAAAGGTTACGTCAAAATATACAAAGGTCGATGGGTACCCGTACCCCAAAATGAGAAAAGAAAAATGTATAGTTATTACAACCCCCAATGTCAAAAACAAGAAATTTAATTAAGTGACAAAATCCTCTTAACAAAGTACAAATTCTAAGATGATAATATAACTCCTCCAGTGGCCTTCAAAACAATGCATGCATGCACTCCAAGCACTCCATGTCATGCTCCTTGGTGAGAAATACCTGAAATTTGTAAGGTTGAGCTCACTAGCCCAGTAGAGAAATTTCTAACAATTCTAAACGAAATGAAATATACGTGGGTGATAGACAAGATAGCATAAGTCATGTAACAAGTGTTTAAAAGGAAGTTTGAATAGCCAAAGAACTTGAAAGAAAGGACATAATAGATTAGATTTCATTTACCCCCGTCATTCGTGCCCAACTAGTGTCTGACGCACACACAACACGTCTCATATGTTTCACACAATATCCATGTCCATCTCATTCATTTCCAAACATTAGATCATTTTCCGGGCATGCCGTATAGGCCCCGTGTCACTCCGGGCATGCCATAAAGGCCCCGTGTCACTCCGGGCATACCCCTTTAGGGCCCCGTGTCACTCCGGGCATACCCTTTCGGGCCCCGTGTCATCATTACCACATTCATACTTCATTTCGTGCTCATTAATATCGTTACGGTGTCCACGTGTCCATTTACCTTAGTTTCATGCATTGGTTACGCGCCAACATAGAGTTTCGTATTAACCGAACGTGCCAATATGGAAATTTCTACCCGAGTATTAAAGGTAGTCCAAATAACCCTTCCGAATGACATTATATAACCACTAACTTTGAATGAACAAGACTAAGTAAGTGAAATAAGCTTCAAACACTTTTTCATGAACTAAAGGGGTCCTATGGATAGGAGGTCAGGTCCTATGGATAGGACTGAGATCAGATTGGCCACCTTTTGAAACAACACAGGCTCCTATGGATAGGAGAAATGTCCTATGGATAGGGCGTCAGACGCCCTATGGATAGGGGAAAAAGTTCTATGGATAGGAGGGCCATCAGATTGGCCAAAACGCAAGGAGACACACTCCTATGGATAGGACGTGGAGTCCTATCCATAGGACAGCAGCAGAACCAAAATTTTTCAAGCAATGAAATGATCAATTGGGCTTCTTTTGGGCATTTCCTTGGTTCCAAATGAACATATTATGATGTAAATGAAGCTCAAACAACATAGCAACACAACGTACCATCACTCTACGAGATTTAAGAGTTTTCCCCAAATTTGGAGCAACCAAACAAAACATGAATGGGAGATTGAGCACCATGGCTAACAAATTAGCAAAGGGATCACATGAGAGACTAAATAACAAACACCCTTTCAAGAGAGAGTGACTAGAAAGCATACTTGCTAGGTGATTAACTAAGATATAAGAGGAAAAATGATTTTTCTCAAGAATCAACAAGACAAGCAGAAAACTATGCAATCAATTGTTCATACACACATATATACAACATTTACACTTAAAAGAGTTAGAAATTTCCCTACCTCAAATGAAGGAAAGCTTGTAACACCTCCAAGAAGCAAAACCCAAGCCCTAGCTTCAAGATCCAAGGAAAATTCTTCAAACACCGGTGTGAAACAAGCACATGAACGCGTAGAGCACGAGATTTGGAGAAGCTTTTGTGAAGGGACTAAGTTTGGAGCTTGAGTTTTGGTTAGATTTGTGAAGAGAGAAATTTTGAGAGCCATGGGACGACTGATTTTGGGGGAGGAAGATGACTTTTCTCTCTCCTCTCTCACCACACACACACACACACATATATATATATATATATCATGTAATTACACTCCAAGCCCAAATGTGGTTTGTGTAATGCAAATAGGTCCAATCCCACTCACAACACTTAATAATCCAACACTTTAGCATTTTAATTAGTTTCTCATTTTTCCCCAATTTTATTTCCGGAAAATATTATGAAAATACGGGTCTTTACAGTTTATCTGCGGTGTGTCAAAGATTTTGGGTACAAGATTGATTGGTTGAGTATTTTCAGAATTGTTAAATTTATGTGTAGTGGTTGTGTAACACATGAAATTGTTGTTATCAGTAGGATTTTTTCTATGTTTTTCTTTACAATGCTTGCTAAAGTGAAATGTTTGATCTCTAATGTCTTTCTATATTTCAAAGGTAATTGTGAAATGTTCTATTTCTTTTTTCTTAGTTTAACTTAAATTCATTGGATGGACCCTGTTTGAAGCTATTGTAAAACACAAATTACAGCATGAGTTTTTTTTCCCTAGCAGAGAATATCACTATTAACATTTTATGCAGGTTTCATGAGGCATCCTCCACTTTTGCGTCATAGTGATTACTTAAACATGTTGAATGACTTACACTTCTAGTCTGGTCTTCCGGTTTCCGGACCTCCATGATCCAATTTTTTTTTTTGACGATCCGAGCCGTCCAATGTGTTCAGAAGGTGTTTTCAAGGGTCCCTCGCGGAAAATCTTCAAAAAAAAATACCGGGAAGGGCTTAATCCAAGCAATTTTCGAAAAATATATAAATACAGTTTTTGCGAAAAAAATGCTTGGATCAAGCCCTTCCCGGTATTTTTTTTTTGAAGATTTCCTGCGCGGACCCTTGAAAACACCTTCTGAACACATTGGACGGCTCGGATTTTACCAAAACAATTTGCAACACAAAAAAATTGATTTTTCCTTATTCTCGGGAGGTTTGGACTAGAAGCTATGCCTATATATATATACATATACTAACTTCCTAATTTATTTATTCATTAATCATTCTCTGGCAAGATTTTATTTTTCCTAAGATTAACAACTTATTCCCCTAATTCCAATAAACCAATAGTAGTTTAGTCATAGAAAATAAATTCGGTGATAAAATTTTCCATTCCAATTTGGATTCCACAACACTTTTCTATTTTTCCAAATTTCTATACATGATTCGGTCATAGCCTATTCCTATTCCTTGATTTCCTTCATTACCATGATTAATTACCCTAAATTTCTATATATGAGGAGGACCTATTCGTATTCTATATAAACCTAACGCAGTAAACCTAACGCAGTAAACCTAAATTTTAAGTACTCTAAATAGTTCGCGAAAATAATATCTCAATTTTAAGCAAATTGTGGTTTGAGACCGAATCCGATCTGTATTTTGATGGTTTAGATATGTTTGGTTCTATGCCTTTTGTTGGTTGGTTTGGCTCTCCAAATTCATAATCCATAGGTAATAGTTTGGTTTTTGGTTTACTCCAAAACGGAACCAATCCGGTCCATGCTTACCCCTGATTTTAACAGTGATTTGGTCAGCCTTTGGGCTGATTAGACTTTTTTTTTTTGGTAAATAGGCTGATTAGACTTTGCCTAAAGAGATTGAGGGGCTAGTTTTGTAATAAAAGGATAGAAAGTTACTAATGTGGTGGAAGGGCACATAAGTCATTAATTAGTGTTTTGGCTAGGAAGCAAAGTGGTTTTGGCAGAAACAAAAGAGGTTTTGGCATTATCAACAGCCTAATCAAATTAACAAAATTAACAAAGTAAATACACCATCAATTACAGTATAAAAGTCATACACCATCATTTAAAGGCAAATAATTAAGAAGTGATACACTCCAAAATAGTCTCAGTTGGAGAAAAGCGACATTTTTTAAAGGCAAATAATACTCCATCAGTCCATCATTTACAAATTGAAGCAATCACTACAAATTGTCGGCAGGAAAAAAGAGAATGAGAGAGAACAATCGACAGATGCGAGAGAGAATCAGAGAACGATCGGCATGAAAAAAGAAACGGTCGGCAGAAGCCAATGCGTGCGCGCGCGCGCACAAGAGAGAGAGAGAGATCAGGTCGTCTGGAGGAGAGGAAGGAAGTCCAAAGTAGTCACCAGTCTATGGAGGAAGAGAGGAGAGGAGGAGATCATCTTGCTGCTCTCTCTGAAATGTATAAGCCTTAATCTAAAAAACATCGTTCTATTTTACTTTAAGGCAATGAGAAATTGCATATGAACCTCTCTGAAGTTTAAGGTTTTTTGTTCGGAAACCCTGAAGTTTTAAAATATTCCAAATTAGCCGAAACGTACGCAGAAAAATACCCATTGGAGTACCCAGGCGTACCAAAACGATACCCAAAAACTCTAAAAGTACCTGTTACGTTTTTACGGTACCTAGTATGGTGACATTTTTGGAGTATCCATGCTTCAGAGCTTATTAGGAAAAATTGGTCTTCCTTTCAAGAAGTAGAACCCTAAATGCATTAATCTAAGTCGTTTGATCTAATTATGGTGACATTGATACCATTTGATAGAAATTCAACCTTAATATAGGACTTGAATAAAAGAAAGAACCATTCTTCTCTTTCCATAAATAAGGTACCAGAAAGACTTAATGTGATAGAACCCAGTTGAGAGACTTGAAATTTTGCATCTTGTGAACTGTTGAGAGTGAAGATATTGGACGTATGTAACTATACCATTGAAAAGTTTTCTTTCAGTTCAAAATGATCAATGTGTTGAATCTGAACAAGTAATTGATGAGATTGGCGCGCGCGGGAACATCCACTTTGAATTTGAAAGAGTGAGTTCGACAACAAATTTATTCTGATTCGAGAAATGCACTAGAGTACTGCTGCGTATCATGCACCTGAATAGAAAAAATAAATAAATAAATTGGTGTAAGCATAGTTTATTAGTGTTATTAGGTAAAACTATTTTTTAGTTGTATATTAATTATGATTAACCTTGTTAAGCATAAACTGGATTTACATTTTTGGTACGAGGAAGCAAAGTTCAAATAAGCCCAATTAACAAAGCACAAAGAGTAAATATTATTGGAGATATAATATCTAGTTTCTAGAAGCTCTAGAATATCCTTGCGAAATATCTAGATTTTTTATGAGAATTAGTCACATGTGAAGGTATTATTGAAGGAGGTATAAATTTCTAGTTTCTAGAAGCTCCAGTATATCCTTGTGAAATATGTAGATTTTTTGTGAGAATTAGTCACGTGTTGTTCTATAATCTACCAAGCTTATTTTGTATGAAAATATCTTGTATAAATAGGACCTTAAGCCTCTCACTTCAAAACACAACAAGAATTCCCAAAAAAATCCTTGCTAGAAAAATCCTTGTTTCCATTGTCTTGCTTTTGCAAACCCCTTTCCTGAACCAAAAATTCTTTTCCGAAAATTAGCCACAAAAATTCTAAAAATATTAGTCCTAAGCCTACCTTCCAAAATTACCTAAAGACTTGCTTTTTAATTCAAGTTTTTAGAAGCATGCCTTTCGTGGCGAACGGAGTTATTTTTAGAAGCATGCCTTTCGCCGAATTCGTGATTTTGAGGGGAGCATCCGGACGTTGATCAAAAGAAGTTCAGTCTTCGCCCTTTTATTAATTTTTGGTAATGTTTCATTTCTCTAAATCTAGCCTCTTACATCGTTAATTTTATTTATTTTTTCTTGTTCCCTTTCCCGTACTTATCTAAATCACTTTAAAACTTTTTTTAAAATCCCATAATTATGAGTAGAGACTAATCATTTTAAAACTTCTTTTAAAATCCCATAATTATGAGTAGAGACTAATCATTTTAATCAAGCGGGATGGATGCATTTTTCAAATAAAACCTTCCCATCCTGTAGCTTAGCTCCCGAACCAAGATCACTCTAGTTAACCGGTTGTCTCGAATTTTACACGTTGAATTCAGTTGCTTGGTTAACCTTAAAATCAAGTGGCGACTCTAACGAACGCGTGTTCCAGTACTTTCAAGGTTTCTCGCGGAGGTCATGGGTGCCTACAATGGGTTCTAGCAATTTTCTACCAAGCCAAAAAAGTGTAATACAAATATTCTCTTTCGCCACTCATGTCTTACGTATTTCTCCCTCTTCTAAAATCTTGTCCAACTAAACTTTAGAAACTTCTACTCTTCCAACAAACTTATCTAGATACGCGATATGTATCCTGATACGATTAACAATTTATACAATGGAAAAAACATGTGATACGTATCCTGACTTGATAATCATTTCCATTATATAATCTTGCAATTGATTTGCTGTTTTCCTGATGATGTTTGCTTTGCTTAAATGAAGCTTTCGCTTCCCTAACACCTAGGCTCGAAAAGCCATGGCCATGGGTGCCTTAGAGTGGGTTAAATGAAGCTTCCCCTTCCTAATGCCTAGGCTCAAACAACCACGGGGATGGGTGGCTCGATATGCCTTGGGCTTCAAAAGACACCTATTCTTAGCCCCTGTCAATATTCTTTTGGGGCTTGTTTTGATGTTCCCAATACTTCTCCCTTGAGTCATCTATTCTTCATGCGACATTTGCTCATAATGTATATGCAGTAGTCACTTGACATTTGCTCATAATGTATATGAGCAAATGTTGCATGAAGAATAGATGATTCAAGTGGCAAATAGTGGCAACATCAAAACAAGCCCCAAAAGAACATTGACAGGGGCTAAGAGTAGGTGTTTTTTGAGGCACAAGGCTAGAGCCACCCATCCCCGTGGTTGTTTGAGCCTAGGCGTTGGGAAAGGGAAAGCTTCATTTAACCCACACTGAGGCACCCATGCCCATGGCTTTTCGAGCCTAGGTGTTAGGGAGGCGAAAGCTTCATTTAAGCAAGGCAACCATCACCAGAAAAAGAGCAAATCAATTGCAAGATTGTATAACGGAGATTATCAAATCAGGATACGTATCTCATGTTTTTTTCATTGTATAAATCATTATACAATGAAAACCACGGAATGATTTGCAAGGTCTCTCTCCTCAGAATAGCAAATCTCACCATTGTTTTTACAGAAAGCGTAGGAGGCAAAAAAATCCACAATCATCGGACCATATTTCAGAATACCATCCTGGAGAACAATATCAGTCTTTATCGGTATGCCCATCACATCATCAATGGTGATGATGTTGTGAATCTGTCAACAAAATGATGTGACATTTACGGCAAGTGATTGAATTTGTGATAAAGGAGATAACGTTGGATGGATTTTGTGACAAATTACTTACTAAGGGGTGATCTTCCTCAAGGGCAACCCCATTCTCTTTAATCCAGTACAAGCAACGGAGTGAGTTCCCTCCTGGAGGATCCTGTTGGTTGTCCCTGCCAGCACCATTGTCCAGAAGGTCTTCGACAGAAACTCTAATGAATCTGTTTCTTTTTATCTTATACAGGTATTTGATGGCTGTCGCTGCTGCATGGGCATAGCAACTACTCTCGGATCCTTGGTCCTTGATTATTTTGACAAGACCACAATCATGGCGCCAGTCGAACGCACCTAGCATCCCATACTACATTCAAGAACAAATAGAGATATTCAGACAAGTCAAACAAAAACAGCCAACAAACAGGGCAATAAAAAAACACAAAGAAAAACAGTATGAAAGCCTTTTACTGCCTCTTTACGTTTCAACAACAGCAGGAGTAACAACAGAAAGAGGTAGTAAAAACTGAGAGCAGGGTGTATATTCAAGAGTTTATCATTGTTACTCTGCTGTTGTTGAAACGTAAAGAGGCAGTAAAAGGCTTTCATACTGTTTTTCTTTGTGTTTTTTTTTATTGCCCTGTTTGTTGGTTGTTTTTGTTTGACTTGTCTGAATATCTCTATTTGTTCTTGAATGTAGGACAGGATGCCAGGTGCGTTCGACTGGCGCCATGATCGTGGTCTTGTCAAAATAATCAAGGACCAAGGATCCGAGAGTAGTTGCTATGCCCATGCAGCAACGACAGCCATCGAATACCTGTATCAGATAAAAACCAGTGTTCGATTACTTCATCATTCGTTATTATGTTTTGCAATAGCTATTATGTTTTTCAGACACTGAAAAACCAGTGTTCGATTGGTTTGATTTTTTTCCCCAATATTTTCGACGGTGTCGATTTCTATCGAATGGTGTACATCAAATTTTCAGAATCGAAATGAACCTTGTTTCACCTGATAAATATGCTCCCCAGTCATATCATTAGTACTATTTAATGAATAGAATTATTAGCATAATTGATATTTCTGACAATATCTAGAACATAAATAACTGTTAATAGGCTTCATCGTCCTCTCTCTTGCTCAACAGATTGTTGAATCGATCCAGAATCAGGGTTTGGATTTCTGGTGCGAGAGAGAGAGAGAGAGAGAATCGGGGTTTGGATTTCTGGTGCGATGGAGTAAATAGTGTACTATCTGTTTTCCCTGCATTTGCATTTCGCCAAGCAAAAAAAAGTTCGGGTTGGGGGTTTTGCTCGACCCACATTCAAACTCATACCAACCCACTCAAACCCCACCCAACCCACCCATTTGCCACCTCTAATGTCTATCAAAAACAAAAAAAAAAATCGTCGACAAAAGATCTGTATAACATGAATAACAAAAAATCCTCACGACAGAGAGAGAGTACCTTGAAAGAAGTCAAAGAACCCAAGAGACGGCATTGTTGTTTTGCTTTTTGAAAAGAAGTCAAAGAACCCAAGAGACGGCATTGTTGTTTCGCTTTCTGAAGCAGCAGTTGAGAGAAGGCCACGAGGACGACAAATGAAGATTGAAAAAAAATTGATACAACTTGGAAGATTTGGTGGCTTTTGTTCAGTAATTTGTGCAGAAAATTATACGAAAGGGACAAAGAAGATTGGGATTTTTATTGAAAGAAAGAAAGAATTCAAGAATGAAATGTCTGGTTTGGGAACTCTCGTCCCTTCCAGTTGGAAGCTCTCGTTCCAAATGTAACTTTACACCAACATACCCCTTCCTCACCTCAACTGCCCTATTTATTTCTCTCCCAACTCGTAACTAACTTTTACAAGGGAAAACAGAAATGAAAACAGAAATACAAGTCTGTAACAAGTCTGTAACAGAAAGAAACTGCAACTAGTGACGTGGCAAACGAATGCTCCTATGCCTCTATAAGCAAACCCACGCCAGAGGGCCATCATCAAAACTAAGATGAGTGAGTGTAATTCTCCTTTACTTGCTTGCAAACAATTACAAAGAATCGGTTTTGTTGAAGTAGAGTTTTACAATGTATTACTTAATACTAATCACGTAACATGAATTGAATTGTGCAATTCAAAACAAAGTAATATTCTGACTTTTCGAGTCGAGGTGAGTATCAAAATACTCTTTCCTTAAGGCAAATTCGCCCTCTACTACGGTGCTGATGGAAGACTTGGGCATTTGTCTCCCAGGAATACCTGACTTTCACCGAACGGAAGCAGCACTATAATATGATCGGTTGGCGAACCAGGAAACTAAGCAAAACTCTCAAAATAATTTATGCAGTAAGTGCAGAATGAATGCAATGGAAAACGCAAAAAAAAAATGAGGAAGAGGAGGGTCCTATTTATAGAAAAGTAGGCACCCGAATGGGGAGGTACGAACCCATTCAAAACCGTACAGACGTGACTATTGGAAAAGAAGTCGGAACAAGCATACAACTGTTTGAAGTGGTACCTGGCTGAAAGGCTACTGTTATAGTCCGAAGAGGTGCCACCTTATACCCGTTGAAATACAAACAAAGTGATGCAACTCTTGGTTTATAAGAGATGCAACTCTAGGTATATTAGCCTCCAATTCAAGATAAATTCAAAGGGATTGATAACTAATTAAAAGATATTTTCACCCACTCAAATTGTTAACTATTTATCCAAAGATATAAATTGGAGCCAATTTCCAATTCACTCAAAATATGAATATAAAGCCTTATTTTTCCAACAGTTATTTTCGAGTTGAATTGCTTCGAACTCATCAGGTGCTTTACTGATCCAAATGCTCAAGGGCCATGGGTAATCAATACTTTGGTGGAAGATGTGAAGATCTGGGCAGCTTCTAGGCGATGGAAGTTTGTGTGATGTAATAGCTAAAAGAACAAAACCGCACATTGGCTAGCCACAAATTGTCTCCATAGGAATATTATGTTTCAATTGGATTGCATTTCGTCCGGTTTAGATTTTATCCTCGAAAGAGATCCTGTCACTTAATTTTGTTTCATTATATATGAGAATGACAAAAAAAAAACGACATCGATTAGTGTGGAACAATATTGATAAAATGTTCCAAAAATTTAAGAGACCAAATGGCACAAGCGCTGCAAAACCAAAAATACAAATTTTGCAAAATTAGTGCCTAGTGCTCTCAAACAAAGAACTTATCTCTTTCTTCCTAAATTTTTCCCTTTACCTTTGAACATGAACAAGAAAATTGTGCAAGATCCAGCCAACTCACAGAATAAGAAGCTCCTCGGGTTTACACGTCTGATCTCCACTGAGCAAACTTAGAATCCCAATATACTTGTAAACTCAATAAAGTCCAAAGATTTTTATTTCAGGCTCCTAATATCACACCCCAAAACCATGGACATCATCTGCAGCAGCCTTTTACTCGCCTCTCTTCTTCTCAACAGGTTTTCAGCTGCTCGTACCTGTATATATTCTACTGCGAGGTTGGGATCAAGGGTTCTGTGCTGTTGAACTCGAGACCCGAGTGGCTCTAAATAAAGTATCAACTAGGGTTCTCAATTAGACAAGTAAAATCAAATAGCATCCAGCTAAACAGAAAAATGAAACCTTCACTATTTCTAGATAAGTAAAATGACATTGGGCTGTTACAAGGTAGCCTAAACAATTTACAGATGGACAATACTACAACTCATTCGGACCTTTATTTATTAGTTATTACAACCTTATTTTCTTTCCACGCAAATAAACTATCAAGAAAGCATGAACCTGAGATGAAATGGTAAAGATCATGGTATCGACTGTCGAAAGAAATGGTTGATTACTTCTATACATCTGAAAACTTGAATTCGGAAGCACATCGGTCCAATGCCACTGGTCTTTAGCAGTTCCCACTAGTTGAAGAATCGAGGCACTCTTTAACAATTTCCTGAATTCTCCTCTTCAATAGCTTATCTTTAACACCCGCAACCATGTTTCGGTGAAAAATCTCCAACCGAACGAGCTTCCCACGATCCAATGACTCCAGCATGTTGTCCCACTCTTTCGCCATATCAAAAGTACCAGAGTTCTGCAATGAAATAGGAATGTCCCGCTCATCAAAAGGCTTTCCAAAGATTGAACCATGAAGAATGCTAGCATATTTTTCCATTAAGGAGAGTTTTGAATTAAGAAGCTTCATCTCCTCCATTGCTGCAGACAATCTTTCCTCCATCTCTGTGATTCTCCCAGGGTCCTTGCTTTTGCTCTTTTTGACCCCATCTTTAAGGTCATATTTCTCTTCCTTGAAATTGTCCGATGGAGGTGGCCACAGTACAGTAGTAGGGACATAACTGTCAATGGTCTTACCATTACCAAGGACACCACTCCTTCCCCTACCCCAGGACCAAAGCTTATATCCCTCATCAGCAACAAGAACAGTATGAGCAGCCCCACAAACCACCTGAACCGGGCCAGGAAACTTAGACCCATGAGGCGAAATAACCAGTGGAGAAAGAGCATCCCCCGCATCAGTTCCAGTAAAACTCGCATCAGGGCACAACCCAAGTCCCTTCTCCATTCCCCACGACCACACGTCTCCAGCCATTGAAACAACACTAGTGTGAAACAACCCACAATCAACAGAATTCAGAAATACGTTCTGGGGCAACCCTTTTACTTGTTCGGGCAACATAGCACTTTTAGTGGTCCCCAGACCAAGCTGCCCGTTATCTCCAAGTCCGAAAGTCCAACAAACACTTCTTAACGTGTCGCTCGCTCTATCGTCGACAGCGAGTAAAGCCGTATGGAAGGCCCCACATGCTACAGCATAAACAGCCCATGAGGAGCTCTGGTTAAATTTCTCTACCACTTGAGGCTGAAACCGGCTATTTGTATCTCCCAGGCCTAACTGTCCGTGCTTATTATTTCCCCAGGAATAGCAAACTAGATCGCTGCCTTTGTATGTTTCTCCGGCACTAACTAAGGCCACAATGTGCTCATTTCCACAAGCCACCTTGACAACAGTGTGGCCATGGAAACTCCAGACAGGTAATGGAGTGGCACTGCTGACAAGAGAGAACTCATCATTGCCAGAGTCGCTTTGCGGAGGGCAGTTTCCCCACATCCAGAGTGCTCCGAGGTTGTCGATTGCCAGTGACATCATTCCTCCGGCTTTGACGGAAGAAACCTGGGGTAAAGAAATTGTAATGCACCATCAAATTCCATTTGGATGAGTGGATTTTGAAGTTTGAATTTAAAATACTGTAAGATAGTTAACTTAGTCTTAGTTACTACTAAACAGCGATTCATAATTCTAAAAGAGTGGCATTCAATAGAGATAGTAAAGATGTTTTTCATAGAAATTAATCTGCAAGTAGGATCATTTGCGGGAGGATTTCAAATATCTCTGGTCAAAGTAACTAGAATTAATCTAAATATCTCAAGTCTCAAATACACTCTTGAATCATAGACCTAAATTTCAGAATCTAATTAGAGGTTAACTTCTTGAATAGATGATGCGAAAATCCGTTCGTATTTAATACATGAGTTCAAATGCTGCCTAACAGTTTCCTTTTTACAACAGGAATATGACAATATCCATACCTTCAATGGTGTTCTGCTGTTTGCTTCTGATTCATCATCAAAATAATCAGAACCCAATTCAAGGAATCGATCTAACATGCAGGGCACCAAAGAATGCTCTCCATTGAGACCAAGTTGGCCATCCATGTGACCGTCAAGGATGAACAAATTTTGAATAGCAAGACAGGACAAGTCGGTGTGACGATATGCAGTTTCAAAACACAATGATTCAATGAATTATACGTCTATTCAACAAATGGGTAAATGATGTCATATAGGATACAGGTATTGTAACCCCAACTCCAGATTGATCCGTCATCTGAAATCAAACAGTGGAATGAAGAGAAGGCAGATCCGAATTAGCTGTCATTGGTATGTTAATTGTTTATGTAATACTGACAATAATGCAACACAAGTTATAACAAACTTGAACTTAACTCTATCTTCTGCTATCTAGTAGTTCTACCATTATGCCCAGTAATTTGACTTCAAAAGACATAGTTTGCCACTGTGCCTCAATCCACTTTTTTGACAACTTAAACTGTGACTCATCCATGAAATGAACAGATGCTATAAGGTCGATTATGTTAATTTTGACATCAAGTCTTACAGGATACAAGCATGCTAGGCTACAAGACTTCTCATAAAGAAAAATTGAAATATTTCATCATGAAATGCATTTAATATGAAAATTTGGTGAACAAGGTCAGATTTTTGCCCTTAACTGTCTGCAATTAACTTAAGTACTATGAATAGAGGTTGCTCCACAATCAACAACTACTGATACTCTAGTCTCTGGCCTTGGGAGTTTATAATTAGTTGTTTTATCTCATCTTCACAAATATCTCATTAGGGAAGAGATTTAATTAGTGAAGTTTGTTCTTATTTTTTAATTACGTGAAACACAGCATCCCTTGGAAAATAAAAATCCAAAAAAACACAATCAACAGAAACTCAAAAAAGCCAATTAGTTTGTCATCTTCTTCATCTCTTTCTATACTTTTTTTATCATTTTGGTAATTGTCATGTCCCGAAGCACTACTCATAAGCAAGAATTACACTCTTAAATTCAGACAGTAACCCGTTCAAGCAAAAATTATCCGATTCAGTTAATGGGAATTCTATGTCTAAACATGCCCACACTTCGACCATTTCCGAGCACCTCATGAGCATTCGAATTCGAAGGGCATCCAAAGATTCAATCAAGCACCTGCCCCCTCTATCTCAAATTGATTGTCCACCACGAAAAGACGTGCAATTTTTGGAGAAAAAAAAATTAAAATACTTCTGTGCATAATTTTTTTGAATTTCTATACACAGACTTAAATACTTCGTGAGTTCTTCAATTTGGTGTAAAGGAATTCAAAGAATTATGCACGGAAGTATTTTGTTTTTTAATCTGACAATTGCATGACTTTTAATATAGGACAGGCAATTTGGGACGGAGGGAGTATTTCATATCGAGTTTCGAAGACAAAGATGCCCACATGCATTCTCACTTGACATTTTTCGATTACATACAGCTGAAAATAACAATCAAGAATAGAAAACTGCCTATAAAACATGAACAGCTATTAGAGAACTGAAGTGTTTACAGGGAGTGAATAAGCAGACCTGTTAGGGCAAGACTATGATAAGCACCGACAGCAATTTCGACGAACTTGAGCCTCTTTCCTTTGGCGGATCTGTAATTGGCGGAATCGAAGTCGATCCGGACCGGAAATAGCTCGTCCTTTTCCAAACCGGTGCCGAGTCGGCCGAACGTCCCTCTTCCCCATGCGTACACATTCCCGTCCCCTATATAATTTTCAGAGTCAATACAGAGACATATATGCTCAGTTATCCGGCCAGCTTACACGGAAAATGGGAAGTTACCGGTGAGGGCGAGGGTGTGAGATTCTCCGGCGGCAATTGTGACGACTTTGTGTGACAAATTCGAAGATGTTCCGGCGGTGTCCATTTCCCCGGTAACGTGTGTGCGTGTTTGAGATAGAGAAAGAGAGAGAGAGAGAGAGAGGTGGGGGGATTAGATCGCCGGGCGTGTCTTGGATTAGATACCTTGCAATAAACTCGATTAGTAGTACTAAGCTTTTTATCAACGTGTTAACTTGATTAGTACACTAACGTGTCTTCTTTTATTTTGTATTTATTTACCAGTTGGATACGGTACTTATATCGCCGGGGTGTTTGAGAACTTCATTTTCAGCTTTTTATTTTCAATTTTTTAGCTTTTCAACTTTTTGTATTATGGTCAGAGTGTATTTTAAATTTGAGAAGAGTGTTCGGAAAAATGTGCAGAATTCATTTTGCAACAGGAGTAGAGTAAAAAAAAAAAAACAGGAGTAGTGTTTGAGAAATATGTACAGAATCCATTTTGTGGGGCTTTTTTTTGTTGAAAATGAGAAAAGTCAAAAATGAGAAGTCAAAAAGCTCTTCCCCGGGAGCAGATCCGCTGTCCCGAGTTCGGTGTCCCAACTCGCTGTCCCAACATCCGAGCCGTCCATCCAAGCAATCAACGGCTCGGATTCCATCTCACCCCAAACAAATCCGAACCATCCATATTCATTTGAGAATCTGAGCCGTTGATTTCTCGGATGGACGGCTCGGATGCTTGGGACAGCGAGTTGGGACACCGAACTCGGGACAGCGGATCTGCTACCCTCTTCCCCACCTCTTTTTCACTTCTCCTCTCTAAAGCCAAAAATTAAAATCCATTTCCTTCGAAGTCATTTTGGCTCAAATCTCCCAAACATCCAAAACTCAAAAATATACTGTAAATGAAAAGTAGAAAATGGACTCTCAAACACCACTTATACCAATGTACTAGAATAATACAAATGTAATTCTTATTCTCAAGAATCTCAACTACTGCACCTTTCTACGCACTAAAAAATGAAAGTAGGAATACTAGTATTAAATTCAAAAAAGCTACAGAGCCTCCCATCCATCCATTTAAATGGACTAGATCGCACTGTTAGCCAACTTTTGGGTCCACCCCGGGTCTACTTTGTGGAAATGGGGTTTTTATGCCGCAGTGATGTGGCATCCGAATTGTTAATCTCGGCAATTAACGACTTGAATTTTATCATTATAATGGGCGGTTCAGATCTGTAAAGTGTCAGATGAAATAAAGACCATTCTGAAGGCTTGGATGTCGTAGCACAGAGGCGCCCTACAACACTCTTGGATCCCTACTTTGATGATTGAAATCACTATTTTTTAGATCTTCTTGAGACCATTAATTGCGTCAAAAATCACAACACATTTATCCAATTTATTTCAATATAAACGTGCTCTGAAATTTTGTATGTCAAACAACATTCGATACACATGATTTTTGACATTGTTAGCAGTCTCAACAAGATTTTAAAAATGAACGATTTCAATCATCAAAGTGGGCTTACTGAGACGATCCAATCCATTTACATGAAATGAATCAATAATTATCCCAAACGAGCTTCCCACGGTGTTTCGTGCTCATTCTAAATTTTTGTCCATTTATACCTTATGGGATTTTGTCCTTGGTATTTATAGGTGATGAAGTGCTTGCTCCCCAAATCTCTTGTACTCGGCACGAGTCAATGACTTCCCTAGTAATTGCTTTGGTTACATAACACGGTCAATGATGCTCTACCAAGTTGGCCTACTAGAAGGTTTTGGAAGCACCAGCTTGTCTGCCACGTAGCCTCCTCCATGTGCTCATACAACCCTCTAACGGTCTTTTCGGGTTGGCTCCTGGGTCAGGCCATTTTGGCCCGAACCGAAACCATCAAACACAGAGGACAATCAACAGGCCTTTGGGTCCACATGGGATGGTCTAGGTCACTTCATTTGACCCAACACCGTACGGCCCTAAGTGTCCACATATCGAGCCATACTGAATGGGCTACCCCTTGGTCTTCGGCCCATTGATGCTCATGAGGGATTCAGGCCAATGGGCCACACAAAACGAGATGAGCCTATCATTTTTGCCCAAGGTTCTTCAGCCCATCGGCCCAATAGACTAGCGTGCTGCACTTTATTGTTCAGCCCAAAGTGGTTGCCCCAAGATTCAACTATCGTGATATTCGGCCCACTACATAGCTCTTTCTAAAATTTCCTTCAGATGTACTATAATAATCAAGGAAATTTATATCATAGAACAATGTTATCGTAATTAATATATGTTCATCTTTTACCAAAAAAATAGAAGAAGATACATAGATATCGTATACTAATTGTGACATAATACATCAGACACATATATAATTTGGATCCTAAGAATTTTAAATGCAACACTAATGGAAGGCCTAATTAATGTTGAGCAAAGAGTCAAAAAAATCCCATATAGACTGATGCTATCAGAATTGATAGAACCTAAAACTTTTGAACGAAAGGCATATGAAGACCAATCCCTAATTTTCAAGTGTCGTAATTAGTTATTGTCATCTTCAAGTGGCGTGAACATTGCACGTATGAGTTTCAATTGTAATCATGAATTGGCAAAAGGTTATTCGAGCTCATGTCTAGTGTGGTTGCCTAATTTGCATGCTAATAGGAATAGTTAATCTTATGACAATGACCCATGATCAATATTGTCGACTAGATAATAATGTTCTATCCCTTTTTCTCTTGTTTTTTTTTGTACAAATCTCCTTTTGTTTCTCTAATTAGAAGTTAGATCACCTTAGAAGTTACTAGGGAACTAAAAGTGGATTAGCATAATGATGGTAACACCATACCTACCAAGGAAATTATATGAATTAATGAAACAAACAAACTATAGCTTGATCTAAATAAATATAACTTCGAAAAATGATATTTTTATTTAATTGACAGCGAACTTTTATTTGGAGTATGTGATTGTATATCTGTTGCTGATTCCAAAAAGATTGTGTAAATTTCAATGCTCGAGTCCCTAAATATTTAAAAGCTTATTTTATTACTTGCGAGAAAACCTCATTTGAGATAACTCACAAGTCTTTAGTAAATATTTTATACTTTTCGATCCTTCTAGTAAGGAAAAATTGAATTATAGCAAAATTATAAATGCATAACTTGGAAAAAAAGAACACCCACAAAATAAGCCAAGTTAAGCAAAACAGGAACAATTGAAAATGTTAAATCTTCGTGACTAACTCCAATAGGAAAGAGGGGCAAACCCCCTAAATCTTGAACTTTGTTTATTATAGTATCTCTTGTTTTCGTTTTTTTATTATTATTTAATTATGCTATAAATCTCGATTTTTTCTTCATTTTGTGTTGGGTGAGTTTTCAAATGATAAAATCTGATAAAATTAATATTGGCTAAAATTAAAATAAGAAAATTCTATCAAATGCTGAAGATTTTTGCTAAAATAAAAAATTAAATGATAAAATATAATAAAATCAATATTTGCTAAAATTATCGGTTGATTTTATCAAAAGAGGAAGATTTTTACTAAAATCAAATATTTCTCGGAAAACTCACCCTTAATTTCTATATGGGGCATATGGGCCGGGCCATGAAAAGTTTTCATAACAAAAAACATTCACCTTTTCTGAAACCGGCCCACTGGCCAGTGAGCCATCCAATAATCTGTTAAGCGACGTCGTATATCTCCGGACCTCTTTATCATCCGACTGATCAACCCTCATCCATTTACCCAAAAAAAAAAGAAAGAGAGAGAGGATAAATTTCACTTACCTCCCCTCAGGTTTCTAACAACAACAAACACCTCCCCTCGGGTTTCTGAAAGTACACTGGCCTCCCCTGTCAGTGTTGTCGGTTAACTTCTATTAACGGATTATGTGAAAGAACGTTTTTACGCTTTCATTGACCTCCCTTAAGGTTTCTAACAATTACGGATACCTCCCCTAGGTTTCTCTTTCCTCTCTCTTATATATTTAATTTAATATGTAATTTAATTTTGTTATTGGAGTTAATGCAATAGTTATTTAGTCTACAATTTAATTTAATTGTCCAAAAAAATAAAGTTTACTTCATTTTATCTCTAATTTCTTGTAAAAACTAACTTAAAATTTTTCGCCGTTTTGCCTATTTTTTGAATTCCTATATTTAAATTACTACTAATATTGAAATTGTGAAAATTAAATTCCAGTAAAATTTTAAAGTACTTGTTACTGATGAGAAATTCATTACTTTTTGTAACACACAAATTAGAGTCCTGAAATAAAGAACATGTAAAAGATGCACAAAATATATATTTTTTATTGATTTGAATTTAATGTGAGTACAATCTCTAATTAATGTTCTTTTACAATAAAAGAACAAAAGATATTCCTCTGATTCAATCTCCGATGCGTTTCAACGGCTTGAATGCTTGTTGTTGATTCGCACAAAATGACAATTTTCTTTGAGTCTTCAAGTTGAATGAACTGAAGAACAAAGTTTGAAGATGGCTTTGATTTGTTGAATGATTTGTTTGATTTGTTCAAGGATTTAAGTTGCAGGGTGATGAACTTGTGAAGAAATCGGAACGTTGTTTTTGGTGCTTGATGATTCTTCCCAAGTTGTTGAGGAATTGCTTGAGAGCTCTGGTTGAATGCCCAGCAAAGAGTGAAAAGTTTCTTTTCTTTTCATATGAGCCTCTATTTATATGCTCAGGAAGAGGGGATTTAAATATGGTATGATTTGTAATTAATTTGATTGAATTATAAATTAGGATAATTGATAATCAATCAAGATGATTTGATTATCAATTAGGATAATTTAACTTTAATCAAGATAATTGAATTTCAATCAAAAAGTTGATTTGGTCTCATTTCCTAAAAGAAGATTTGACTTCTTTTATTACTTGTAGGAAATTACATTAATCCGAAAAGATAAATAATATATTTATTAATTATTTAACTTTTTTTTATTGGGTTATCTTGAATGGGCCTACACATTTGGGCCAGCCCAATTCCTTGACTCATTTAGCAAATCAATTTAGCCCAATGTATTTTTGGTCTTCCACGAATATCAAATGAACTAAGCCCATAAATTTGACGGACCCAATATTCACTTGAAAATGTTGACCAAGGCTTGACTTTTAATTAATTGAGATTATTTATTTATCTCAACTAATCGGACGGTGATTAAGCAATGCTAAAATTTTGGTGTCTACACTTTTTGCTTCAAATATTATGTTTTTGCTTGATTAATATACTTGAATTTTATAAAACATCCTATTTATACAAGACTACATCACTCTTGTATTTAAAATTTATCTATGTATCCTCAACATTTTTGTGAAAACTAACTTTAAATTTTTAAATCTTTTGCCAATTTTTGAGATTTAAATACTGGTTTTTAGATTCCTAGTTTTTATTAAAGTTCTGAAAATTTAATGCAAAAGATTCATACATGTTTATGTGTAGTCTAAAACCGACAAAGCAAATTTGTAGTTGAAATATAAGAACCAACACTATATATATCTAAGAATCACCCATTTACCTATTGTTTACTGGTTCTTTTACTTCTTTGTGACAAAATAATCTTTGCGGCGTGTTTTTGTTGGTTTCAATTTTAAAACTTTGGAAAAATAAGTTTAATTTTTAGGTTTGTTTTATTGGTTCAATTACCTCAATTAAGAGATTTTTCTTTATAAGTGAAGAAATGCAAACCAATAACTCAAAATTAAAGAACAACAAAGAAACAAGATACTATCTTGTTTATTTTATAAATCAAAGATAAACTTACTTCTAAATTGCCTTCAACTTCAAATACAATGTTTTTTTTGCCAAAACTTAAAAACTTCAAAAAAGACTATTGTTAAAGAACAACCGAGAATTGGTATTGTTACAAGAACAACCGAAATAATCCTAACTACTTCCTAATCTACTTCAACCATTCAAAACCTAAAACTACTTGCCAATGAACAAACCAAAAAGCATCATTTTTGATAGGTTTGTTGAAGATTTGTTCTGGGGCTTTCACTCTTCAATTTCTTCTATTTATAGACGATTTTGGAAAAAACTTCCCGCTCAATGAATTTTGAATTTGACTTGCTTGAACTCTTTCTACTCTTTGAGTTGGCGTTTCTTTCTTCCTCCACGTCCGAATTTGAATTCTTCCAATTCTTCCTCCCGAAGCTTTTAATTTTAAATCCATGACCTCAAACTAACTCAAATGATTACCACCTAAGGGGATAGTCAAAATTTTTCAAAAGTACTCCACATGTTCTAACCGCACAACTATTCTATTTTATAGGTTTACAAATGGAGTTTATGTGTTTGGTTAATATGTTTTTTTCGAAGTCGGGATTCTATTTCATCCTTGACTTGACATAATCGCAATAACCGCTATTTTAAATTGAGAAACAATACGACATTTTATTAACTCAACTTTACTTCATTAATCATATCATTCTTTATTGACAATATTTGCAACGTTTAATATTTTGATTAAAAAATTTGTCAATCAATCATTGGATTTGTTAATTTTATAAACAAACACATATGTAAGAGTGCGGACCCTAAAAAATTTAAAAAGTTGATTACTTTTCTTGGCTTCGTGTTTTTGTTGGTGAACTTTTAAAACTTTCAGCAAATAATTTTTAATTTTTAGGTTTGTCTCAACGAGGGAAATTGAGAAAGTAAAAATTACGGACCAAATTTTATAGACGTTAGAAAAAGGCCAAAATTAATCAAAAACAAGCTGGATTATCTTGTTTATTTTATTTATTTTTTAATTGTTGTTTTCAAATTGGTCCATATTTTTCTACCTCTTAGATTCCTCAAACGAAAAAAAAATAACAATTTTTTTTTTGCCAAAACTTAAAAAACTTCAAAAAAAGACTTAAAAAAAACACTCCCTCCGTCCCATTTTAAATGTCCACTTTTCTATTTTGGGATGTCCCAAAATAAGTGTCCACTTTCTATAAATAACCATCAAAACATATCAAACTTTCAATTCTAGCCCTAAAAAGTACTCATTGATAGGGGTGAAAAAAAAAAAGGACTCGAACCGAAAAAAAAAAACCTGAAAATTCGGTTCAACGATGTTTGGTCGGTCCAAGAAAGAAAAAAAACCCCAAAAAACCGAATCGAAAAAAACCAAATGCATCTCGGTTCGGTTTCGCCTTTCTATTTTTGTTATCTAACCCCGAAATACCCAAAAATCATGTCAATTTGGACCGAATTACCCCGAAACCACCCCTATTTGAACCGAACCACCCCGATCTCGGTTTCTTGAAATTTACCCCCAAAAAAATAACAAATCACAACCGTTCATCTCAATTTTAATGGTTTGATCAAAAATCAAAAAGTAGAATCACCCAACCGATTGGTCCATTATTTTTTTTGATCGGGATCGGTCCCCTACAAAATCACCCCGAACTGATCGGTTCAGTCTTGAACACCCCGAAAATCGAACCGAACCGACCGATTTTCACCTGTACTCATTGATTTGACAGTTTTTGATATTCATATCATTCTTAAATTGACAATATCTTTCAACATATAATATTTTTCATGATTTTACAAATTTTGTGTAATAGAATTAATTGAAATCTATCAAACAAGATCCATATGACATATTTTTTGAGATCCATATTAAAGGATATAAACAATTTAAATACATTTAATTGACTTCACAGTTTTTACGGTTACTCTTGGAAATTTAGAGCAAAAATTTGAACTTCTTAAAAAGCTCAATTTTCCGTAGAGGACATTTAAATTGGGACGGAGGGAGTACCTTGGTTAACCCAAAATGTTAAACATATATTCTTTGTTGTTAATTTTTGGTGAAGATTTTTTTTTGGGTTATATATTATGTTTAAATAAGTTAGGTATTTATTTAAATATTTATTGCGTTTTTTAGGAATGAAAAATATTGTGTAAATGGCTTAAGACATGAGATGAGGGCAAAATGGGGAATGAATCTCCACTTTTGGTTGACTGACCAATTTCCGTCACCTTTAGTTACGGTTGACTAACGGTTGGGGGCAAAGTGCGACCGACAAGTAAAGCAGAGGGGAGGTTAGTGAAAATTTTAAAATATGAGGGAGGCATTTGTATTTGTTAGAAACATCAGTGGAGGTCACTGAAATTTAACCCCAAGAAAAAGAAAAAAAAAAACCTCATCCAATTCTCTCTCAACGGCGTATCGCACTATCGCTCTATGTCCCAGACTCCCAAATGGGTTCGTTTGGAAACCCTTCTCACTCTTCGAAGAAGGTAGGAACCCCCTTATCTATTTCGTTTTTTAATTATATATATTTTCTTTCGTAATTTTCTTTTCTACCAATTGGGTTGCTTTGCAAAAACAGCAGCCGCAGAAGCAGGAAAGAGAATGGTTTGCGGTGAGTTTCAAGCCAGAGAACTTCATACCAGGTCTAGTCATTGGTTTCATCCTTGGGATGTTCTTGGATTTATCAAAACCCGGCAAAAGTAGTAGTACCAGTGCTAGTACCAAGACTAGCAATCACTTGTTGGGAAAGCATCAACAGCAGAGGATGGCCGCCCTTGACTCTTATGAAGAGCTTAAAATGGTCCCCTATCTTTACTTCCTCAGTTTTTTGTCCATTAATTCATGTTAGTCATAGGTTATATACGTGTATTTGCATAATGGGTTTATTTGTTTGGAGGGATCATAGTGAAAAATGTCCTTGACTCATCAGAGGATTAGTGATGGTGTTGGATTATATATCCGAAAAATGTTTAATCTGGTGGCAAAAATTCTGAACAAGCACCAAATATTTGGTCATATTGGATATATATTTCAATCAGATTAGTGGCGGGCTGGCGGCTCTAGGAATTTTTAATAGGGTGTTCAAAAATTACCTTACCTATACTATTTTCAATTAACTAGTCATATATACACAAATTCTCATGTATTTCTTTGAATAATGCGACCAAATTATACAAAAAATACAAAAGATGTCATAATTGCATGTTCTCGGCGAATATTATATTTTGCGTCAAGCAAAATCAAAACGGCGCATAAATGCATTAGTGTTTGTTGTAGGAATTTGTGTGGCAAATAAGTTTGCACGGATCTTTTTGGATATACTCTTGTTTTATGAGATATAGAGTTGATTGTTGGTTAGAGAAAAGTCAGAGCATGATATCGATACCAATAGATACTTTTTTAGTTCTTTTTTTTTTTTTTAAAAGTTTTGTCATTAAGAATGTACTTTTGTTTTGAGCTAATGTATTAGGTGTTCAATTGTGAATTATTTGGACTGATGGGTGTTCATAGTATAATACTAAGAGTTCAAACAAAACCCGTGATAAAATTACGGTGTTCAATTGACTTTATGGTGTTCAATTGACCATCCATGGGAAGCTATGGAGTCGTTTATAGGCTTTAATTGGGATGTTTACATTGGATTGATTGTGGGACATGTGGGTTGATTTTTTGGGTTTGGGTTTGGTGTTCAAATTTTTATGGGTAGGGTGTTCAAATACTTTTGGTTGGGTTTTCAAGGAGAGCTAAACTAAAATAAATCTAAAAAATTGCATGCATTCTAAAAAAAATAAAATGTTTTTGGGGTGTTCAAATGACCACTCTACCATAGGTGTAGACCTGCCCCTGAATCAGATGCTCATATTGCACTTAAACAAACAAAAGCAATGAGTAAAGTTTCCTAACAAATTAAAATATCCTACCCTTGTTTATTTGTTACTTTGAATTGGGATGTGCTAATACATCCTTCTCCTCAATTTTGCCCAAGTTTCATAATTTTCCTCCCCACTGCAACATCCTATGTCAATTTAGTTCTTCTCCTCCCTACTATTTCAATGAACACCTTATGTTTTTCATTTAGTATCAGGTCTAGTATTCATAGTTGTATATGGCCAAATCGCTTATTCCTTTTTCTCTCAACTTTCGATTAGTGTTAACCCCACTAATTCTTGACTATTTCCTATTTCTAATTCCAGCTCTCCTAGTTTTACCTTATGTTCACCTTAGCATTCCCATTAAAGCTGCAGTCATGTTTTATAATAATATTGTCTAACAAATTGTTAATGTCATTTGTTTAACTCTTCGATGAAATTGATTTCTGAGGTGAAATGGTGAGTTTGATCTTTGTAGGTAGGTGGGTGATTTTGATCATTGACACCCACGTATCCTCTATGATGGAACCTAGGAATGAATTAGCTTCCATTTTTGTGAAGTTTTTCCTTACTAGATGTTCCCAGCCCATACAAGAACCCTTTTTTTCTCCTTTTAGTGGTAATTGGTATGTTACTGTCACTGATTTTCTGTTATCCTTTCATTTGTGTTCCTTTCCTGGAAGAGGAATGCATAGGTGGTTTTCAATCTTTTGCCATTTCATTGGTTGGAATGTCCCATCATCTGGAGTATCTTGTATAGGCAGAGTCAATGGCATGGCTCATTAAAATAACTCAATGTTGTTGTTTATAAGGCATTCTGTTGAATTTCAACTGCATTGTAAAGATTAGTGTTCAATTACCCATTTTTCTTATGTAGTCTTGAAATCACATGACGATGAATGATAGCAATATAAATAACTGGTTTCAGCAACAGTTGAGAATGATTCGTACATTTCCTGGTGAAGGGTGGAAGTTTACCTGTTTTCCAGTTAATTGGGATGTAATGATGGCAGGTTTTGGTAGTTAGACAAGACTTAAAGATGGGGCCTGGAAAGATTGCATCTCAATGTGCTCGTAAGTAGTATCCAACTCTTATTGATGCTGAAGTTTTGCTTTCGATTGCACATTGTGGTGCTCAATCCACAGCCACGGTGCCTTGTTTATTAAAAGTTTGTTGAGTAAGTATCCAATCTGAACATGCAGATGCTGCCACTGGGTTATATTCAGAACTGGTGCACAGGTATAAACATGCTAAACATCAGTTAGCCCTAATATTATTGATTCTGATGGTTCCCCGTCCCCCAAATATTTCTTTGATAATTAGTTCTCGTTGTAAATGGGAATATCAATTGACTTCCATGTAAGTGACCTAATCTTGAGATGACCAACCAAATTATTTCTCTATGCTTACGTTTTAATCTTTGGAGCTATATTTTGGCTTTTAAGCATCCATTACTTCTTGGACATGGTCATTTGACAAAGTTCAATGTTTGGCTTTTGATGCAAGCATTCATCCGCTTTTGCACTATTTAGTTAATTCAAAGTTTTAAGCACATTGAGTATTTTGATTTACTGTGTCACTATTATGGATCATGAGTTCTTTCCTGTGGAGCCTGCACTTGAATGTCTAGATATCAGATTTCAAATTTGAAACAAAGGAACAGTTTGAGAATGCCAGCTTTTAGTATTTTCCTGATATAAAAGGGCTGCATCCAGACAGCCACTCAAATGGGCCTTTTTGTTTGTTTATTCTTATTGTCAATATTCGTATGGCAATATCACCAATGAAAATAAAACTAAAACTATGAGTTTCCTGTGGCAAAATCACACAAGTCACTTCTTTGTGTGACCGCATAAGATGTATATATTGCAGTCAACGGTCCCTTTTGAGACAATGGGAGCTATGCGGGCAACCCAAAATAGTCGTCACATGCAAGAATCAACAAGAAATGTAAGCAGTATATCTCACTTTAGCTTGGTTATTAGTTAAACTGATCAGTTTATACTCGAAAAGCTACTGCTTGGTGTTGGTGATTGACACTATGGGCTCTATCAGGAATAAGCTGAAGGAAGCTGCTGAGAGCATTGGCCTCCCAACTTTTGTTGTTGCTGATGCTGGACGAACTCAGGTAATTATGCAATTGCGGAATTGGATGTCCTCCAAAATTTAATAACCACGGAGGGTTCAAAATCGAAAATCTTAACTGGCCACTTCGATGTGCAAACCTCTAGAGTTTTAAGTCAGTTTAGTAGGAAGTATTTGTGCAAAGAATTTCATCCCATGAATAGGAAAGGATAAGGGAACAATATTTGTAAGTTACAAGCAAGGGAGTGATGTCTCATCCTCATGACCACATCTTACAAGAATCCAGTCTAACTCTACCAATAGATGATTTAAGGTCCAGTTTGCGGAAACAAGTTCGCGATTTGTTTTTCCTCTAAATCTAATGTATGTTGATAATTTTGAAATAAAAAAATGAACAAAACTTAATTGGCGATCATTTGATATGTAAGCAACATCCTGTGAGCAAGTGCTACTGTTGTTGAATCATTTCTGGTAGATGCCTTTCCGATGAAGTAGGTCATAACACCAAGTCAAAACATACCTGTGCCACCTTAATTGTATGTTGTTTCTGTTGTCAGAGAAGCCATCATGTGTTTGATCTTCAACAATTTTGTTCCGTGCAGGTTTCGGCTGGGTCAAAGACAGTACTTGCTGTTGGACCTGGTATGCTTCATATCATTTTGGCTTCACTACATGATCTTTTTCTTGGATGTTTCAAACTTTCAAATTACTTCAGTTCTATAACAGTTTTCGTTTTTGCTGCTAAATGGTTTTTAATTGCTTCGCTTTAATCCTCAAGAGCCTTTGCTGAATTGACATGATACTCTGTTTTTGGCTGATTCACTCTATGGCCTTTTTTGGTCAACTTGGTTTTGCTCTCCGTACAAATTTGCCTGTAAGCTGCATTTTATCTGCAGTAGATATAACGATATATTAATGTACCTATATTATGTCCGGGGCCCACTGGAAGATCGGAAGCCCCATGATTTTCTTTTTGTGATTTCTCTGGCTGAGTTATCTGCCCGTAGGTTTGCTAGCTATAGAAACCGTAATGAAGTGGGCTTGCATGTGTGAGAGGCATTACAACAGTGATTTACTTGTTTGCCTTAGTACCTAAAGCCACCACTCATCTCCCTCGAATTGGACTGCTGCATCGTATAGAGTTCTTATAACTGCACTTTAGGGGAATAACGGCCAAGATCTGAACATAATGCCTATGCAGAAACCAGAATGTAAAAAAGCTCTGAACTGAATGACCAAAGGGAGGATGGACCACTTTAACAAGTTGAACAAAAAGGAAAATCCCATGATTTGTGGGTATAAAAAAAGACGTGGCGGGATTCTTCAATTTGTTTGATTGATACTAGGCTTGGAGATCTACAAAAAGGTATCCTTTCCATAAGTTCATAGTCACATCTCGTATCTCTTATGAGACATCTAGAATGTGCATGTTTTCTTAGGAATCTTTGTGGTTTGACATTGGTTATGGTTGTGAACTTGTGATACGGTGAAGAACTTGTCTGGATGCCATTGTTTCTAAATGATAGCAGATTCAGAATTTTATGACCCCGGGACCCCGACATCCGCATTGCCTCTTGCTTTTCATTAGTTGTTTCTTTTGTTTCTTGGCCGGTACTGACCATCTGCTCACCCCCTTTTTTTTTTTTTTTTTTTTCAGGAAGTAAGGCTACTGTTGATTCAGTAACAGGGAAACAGCGCCTACTCTGATGGTTTTATTGCTCAACCTAAACGTCATTTGATTTGCACGCAACTCTTCTTGTCACGTTCAAGATGGAATTTTTGCCCTTGGCAGTGCGTGGACGATGTCAATGTAATCCAGGCCACTCTGAGGATAACCCGAAATTAGAAATTGTGGTAATTTCCTCGAAATGACATTGCCTAACTTATTTTCAATTTCATCTTAAACCGTCTTAGATACCTGAATTGTTTACTGTCTCTCCTCTTGGCTGCAGAGAGGAGCAGAGTAGAAAAGGTGCTTAGGTGTGTAATTTGTAGTTGGAAAGAATTTACACTAGTTCTCTTGAAATACATTCTGCCATTATTGAGGCAGACTAATTGAGAAATTGCAGCTTTCTTCTATCTTGGTCAATCAACCAATTGGATGCAGAATCCCTGGAGTTTGATATCAGATCTTCGGAGTTCGATTTACAATAAGCGTTCTTGTCTTTCTTGATTATGTAATTTATGTTGCTGGAGCGAGTTTTTTTTTTCCCTTTCAAAGAACATAGGCATGCGACTACTTATGGCAATCAGAGTTTGTGAAGAGTGCATGACTTTGAGGCTTTGACCAAGACAGTCTGCGGACTTGACCCGATTTCAATCTCCATTCGCCAGATCCCGATCCAGAGTGGGATCGGCGCCATAAACCATGAATTGTGACTTTGAGCACGAGCCAATTTTAGAATTAATAGACAGTGAAGCCAAATTTTAAAAATACCCCCGGTTATGGCAAGATGTAAGAACGGAAGGCAGGGTCATTGTATTTAGGGATTGTTTCTCTGCAGGCGCCCGAATGGCTGGCCAAAGACTCGAACCAAGAATCAAAGGGGTTATTTGGACTTCAATTCATTCGTTACCTTTTTCTGTGTAAATTACTAATAATTGTCCGTACCTAAAGGCATAGACACCTGATAATTTTCGCGTGGCCGTCGCTGCAAACTGTAGGTTGGGATGGAAAAGGTGAGACAAACTAATGTCAAAAGAACGAGCTTTAATGTGTGAATAGTATCCCCCAGCGACTCATCTATCCCTCCATATGATGTGAAATGAAATAAAAAAAGATCACAATACACCATAGTATGGGATGTGACCAATTCAAATTATCTGCCACAATCAATACCAACCAAAGTATCAGCCATCGTATGACTAAAATGATACCCAAACATACTCCACAAGAAAAGGGCATGTGCAAACATATAGCAAATCATTAGGAAAACGTGTATTTTATTGGACGTAAAAAATGTATTTCATACAATTTTTTAAATTTTTTTGCACCAAATTAAAGTGTTTGATGAGCTCCTTAATTTGGTGTAAAGAAAAAAAATTATAAAAAGGAATATATTTTTTGGGGTTTAACAATGCACAGATTCTCATAGTGGACACTTAAAAAATGGGATAAAGGAAGTACCTTTTATGATTTTAAAGTTTTTCATTCAGGAGTAATAAAACTATGAATGTGTTTTGGCCTAAAAAGTTGGATGGCTTATTTTTTCGTCTTTATTTGAATTTTTTTCGTATTTTTTAGTTTTCTATCAACTTTTTATGTATTATTGGTTCGTCTCGGCGAGAGGAATCAAAAAAGTAAAAAATTGTGATCAAATCATAATTTTTTTTGAATAAAGACAAAAATAAGTCAAAAAGAAAGATTTTTACAATTTTTTCGATCTTATTAAAAAAATTGAGAGTTCTAGTCATATTCTTTTACATCTTAAGTTGGCTTTTTTAATATTCGTATTTACCTATTTACTACTACTACTATAGTAGTACTATAACTTAAAAAATATTGGGTTTTTTACTGAAGTCTAAAACCCTGTACCATCATTGCAAATTGCAACTGAACTCACAAAACCCTAAACTCCCCAAACCATTCTCGCAAAATCTCTCACCATCTCCAATGGCCTCTCGCTTCCGCTCAATATCCAGACCAACTCTCAACCTTCTCAAATCCACCATACCCACTTCCTCATCCGCACCCAAACCCAAATCCATACCTTCTCTCCGCACCCCTCTCTCATCTCCAACTCTTCCAAGGCAAAACCCATGCAAAACCCTCTTCCTCATTCCCATTTTCATTATTCATTCGAATTTCAAATATTGAAATCTGGGTTTTTCATTTCAGGTCAATCTCGCAATTGGGTTCTCTCCAATCTCTGCTCCCGCTGCACACGGCTGTCTCGTCGGCCCGGCTCACCTCGTGCCTCGGTGCTGACTCCAAGGGTTCTAGGTCGTTGTCCCAGGGTATGATATGCAGTGCGTACCCAGGAGTTTGATATTTTGTAATTGTATCTGTAAGCAACTTTTTTTTTATATCTTTTTTATACTCTATCGTTTGTTTCCGTCAGATTAGTTTACTTTCTTAAACCTATGTTTGTTTTAGCTTCTCATATGATATATCACTGTTTATTTATTTATTTTTATTTTATTTTTTTTATCGGGTTGTGTCTGGGCAATGTGGAATTAGTTGAGTGTAACTTTCGCCTCATGGGTAGAACTAAGCTCTGCTTTATTTATGCTTCCATCATAGTATTAATTTGGTTTTTTTTCTTCATTTTTTGAGTTTTTCGATGCACTTGCAGGTGTTTGGCGATGTGAAAACGCAAAGATAATACTAGTATGTCCTTTACTTAAAAGTGATTAGAATCGTTGCTAATGGGAAAAGTAAAATTTTAATCACCCTCTTGGCTTTTTAGTTTTAAGATTATATGTGGCTCTCCTTAAGTTATGTGGATAAAACATGACTCAACTAATGTAAGCCTGCCCTTGGTTGACTCATGGACTGCCTTGCTTGCCAGTCACCCTTGATGATGAGCTCAGCTTGCTTATTTTGCCGTCAGTCCCTCCTGAGAAGCACCCGAGACTATCCTATTCCTTAAAGCTTTCTAAGTTGAGACAGAGCCTAGGGACTTGGAGATCATTAGGAAAGGCCTTGACTGCAGTTGATACCTCGTAGATTGGCCATAAGTTGATGTTGGGTGGGGAAGAGTGAAGACATTGGTACTCAAGTCTTAAGGAATGGTGGGGAAGGAGGCTCTCCCTACTTCAATGGAAAGGGGGAAATGCTGTTTCACAGCCGCTCCTCTACAATGACTTTTCGCCCAAGACATTACTTTTACTGCGCTTGCGGTTAGAATTGACAAATCTCTGATACCTTGAAGGATAGGCGGATACTAATTGGTGCATTGGTGGTGCATAGTGCAATTGTACATGACATCCTTTTCAACAAACATGTGCTACTTCCAAGTTCCCGAACTTGTTGGTACAAGACTTCTGATATTATGATGATCACCATAGAAATAAGGATTTATGTCCAAATCAACCACAGCTGTCCAAAAGCATCTACATCCAACATCTGCATATTACTTTCAAAAGTAGGGGAGGTTAGAGAAAATTGCAAATGGGAGGTCCATGTATTAAATGCACACCTTAGGGAAGGTGAGTGAAATTAACCCATAAATAAAGAACATACCTTGAGTAATGGAGTTAACTCACCCCTGCGGGTTGTTTAGGGGAGTACAAACCTTTTCTTTCCTTTGTTTTCTTTCCTTTGTTTTCTTTCTTCTTTGTTTTATTTCCGTTTCCTGGGGTATGCGCCTTGTAAACTTGTATATTCGCTTAACCTCTTTTATATTTCAAGCTTATTTAACCAAAAAAAAAATGGAGTTAACTCTGCTCCTCTCCAGCCCCCTTCTGAGTAAAACCCCACTGTAAAACATAATTTGTTGGGTTACGTTTTTATGCTTGGTTCATGAGTTTGAAAAGTTTGGCGTACGTTAAAGTATCAAAAGTTTGTTAGGCTTGAAAATTGGGCTTATCCTTTTGGATTTTGTTTATATCTTGTGGGTTTCAAAGTTGGGCTATTTTACCTATATTGTACTCATATTACACCAGATTCATTAATTTTCAGGAATTATAGGGCTTTGCAATTTTTTTCAGATGCCATTTTGATTGGGCATAGGAGAATATGGTTTTTCTTAGACATTTAAAATTAGAAAATGATTATAAGAAATTATCTGACATATCCCTGTAACCCTATACTAGTTTAGACCCATAGTTTCGTATATTTTGTTGTTAGACTTGAGGTGCCCAACTTTTAGACATACACTCAGTATCTGATGCATGCATGTACCACATCTGTATAACATGGACCTCTGACATGGCTTACGAGTGTCCACATAATATCTCGAGAGCGTTCTTGTAAGCTTTGGAGTTTTTTCGTAAGAACAATGGTTAGCAAAATCTGAAACTTAAGGATTTGATCCTCGTATGTTTTGAGAGTGCTTAGATAGTGTTGGGTTAATTACTTTTGGAGCTTCATAGACCATTGACAATTTGGATCTCCAAGGTGAGACCACAAATAGAACATTACTACAATGTTGCCGCGATTGGCTAGGTAGCTATGAAGCACCAACATTCCTAATTTTCTGTTGTATCCGTGTTGAACATTCCAGGGACCCACCTTGGACATGAATTTGGCATGTCCAAAGAAATTTAAGTATTTTTAAGTAGGGCACACATCTGGTACTCCAGTGTCTCATTGGACATAGATGGAAACATGTTAGGGATCAGTTTATAATATTGATAGCTTGTTTCAGGCTTAAGATGTTCCACAAATACGAAGAATGAAGTGCGAATAGATGAATTTTGGCCAAATAAAGCCCTGGTTAAACTTGTAATATTTGAAAGAGAAACAATAAGAATTGTACTCCCTCCGTCCCATTTTGTTTGCTTGTTGTGAAAAGTCATGTCATTTTGACATCAAAACTACTTTTTTTGCACAATTCAAAACTATTCATTGAGCTCTTTTCAACGGTGCAAAAAACAAAAAATTGTTTCTGGAAGTAATTTATTTTTGGAGGTCAAAATGACTCGGTCTCCTATAGAGAGAAAACAAACTGGGACAAAGGAGTATTTGTGTTGGTTATTTCTTCATGAATGCTATTATGAATAACTAACTTAATATCTATTCTAAAACCGGTATTCTCTATTTTTGCCAATTTTTCAAAAAAACCACCTTAGTGGATCTGTTCTAATGGGTATTTTTTGAATTATTATGTCCTGAGTCCCCATTTATTTTGCTATTATGAACGATGGAGTAAATCTTTTCATGGAAAATGGGAGTAAATCTTTACATAATACATTTATCCTATATAGCACATATACGGACATGGGTTTAGACATGGGACACGAGAATTCTAAAAAGGTGGGGTCATGAACATGCCAGGAGGCACTACAAAAGTTAATGGTTATACATATTTTTTGCTGTGTCCCTTGCCATGTCTGTGTCCCCATTTGTTTTGAACTAAAGGTCGATGCACATGCATTCTTTATGCCATCTAATCAGTTATGTGCAAAGCTAATCATGTCAAAGGCTATTCCCTTGAGTTTTAGGCTTGGTCCTTTTATAAAGTATCAATTTTCCAAAAATATCGTGTCAAAATGCATAATAACGTTGACTGAAATGCAACATCTTCCAAATTTTAAAATCCTAAACTTTTTCTAACTCAAAAAATGGTAAGTTGATAAATCCTTATCCAACAATTTGGTGTTCCCATCAGGTGGGTTCCAAACCAAATACAAAGAACAAACACTTGATTGTTGCCAAACAATATGAAAATTAGAAAGAGCAAAAAGAAGCAAGTCAAACAACAATAAACTAAAGAACATAACGATTCTAAAATAACAGTTAGTGATTATAGAATCAAAAGAAAACATATATTTATTTATATAAACTGAGATTAGGTTAATTTAATAAATAATTGTTTTTTTATTCTTGATGATATATTTTTTTAGAGAGGGTACATTTTATGGTGAATCAGTAGGTAATTTCAGAAGCTCTTGGAAAATCTGATGACCTAAGCCCTTGAAAACTTGCGGTGTTATGAACCCCCATAATAGGTTATGTGATGGCAATTGAAAGGGAAGCTGCTTGTCAGAGAAAACGATTGAGAGTCATGAGGGATCAGGGTAGTTGTGATAACAAAATGATGGAAACTGCGAAGAATAGTTATATGGGTTGAAATACTCGAATTCACTTTTGTGATGCAGCCTCACAAAAGTTTTCACACAAAAAGTGGGTAGTCCCTTATTAGAATAGGTTACCGTGTCCCGTGTCCATGCTTCTTAGCTAGGTAGGAACAATGGGTGTAAATTTTTACATAATACATTTACCTTATGTAGCAAGAATACGAATATGGACATCTAAAAAAGTGGGGACACAACAAAAAGAAATTAATAAAGGGAAAATATTTATTTTAAATGAATGGAAACATAGTTTTATAGGTAGAAGCATGAAGCATCAATATGTATAGAAGAGCATCATAACTACTTCATATACATTTTTAAGTTTTTAACCCATAATATTTGAAGTGGTTCACAATTGCTCGTATTTTTTTTTTTAAATTTATTAATTAACCCCTGCCCTGTCCCATACGTGTCCCCGCCATGTTCCTCTGAAAAGAATTAATTAAATATAATGCAGCTTGTGCCATACATTTTTTGGTGTGTCATGGATACGGCGACCTCTTGGAGTGTCGGTGCCGCATAGCATTTACCCAGTAGAACCATGTCTTTTGAAAGCTATACCATTGGTTGCTTTCTCGCTTTTCAATGCCGCATAGCATTTACCCAGTAGAACCTTGTCCTTTGAAAGCTATAACATTGGTTGCTTTCTCGCTTTTCAATCACCACTGTAAACTAATAACCCGAGTCTTGTGCATTTTTCAACTTCTCTTGAATAAGATACAGCCTACGGGAATGCTTCGGCTATTCGGGGATTTTTTTTTTCCCCATAGATATTTGAGCTTCATTGGTAAAGTTTGGAATTTATCTACAGAGATACCAACTATTATTGAATGGTAAACTATGAAACACACTTTTCTGGAAGCGAGTTATCGGTATTGTACACGGACACTCTTTGGACACCCTCCGAACGTGTTTGACACTCAAATCAAAAGTATCCTAGTTTTCCTCCAAATTTTGATGTTTCACCTGGATACTCCATTGATACAAACATGCTCTGGAGTCTGGACATGCTAGGAAACTCTCGCTTTGGAACTATTTCTGCCATTTTCACCAAGACCAAAGCTTGTGTTCCGGGAGTTTTGAAGTGAAATAGATTCACGAAAACCAGAACACTTTCAATTTGAGTGGCGGATGTGTATGTGGAGTGTCCATAGAGTGTCGGCATTATGCAACAAGTATCAGGACACATGACTTACTGAAAATGTGTTTTGTGCTTCATAGTCTACCACTCAATTTTTATCTATAATCTCACCAAGTACCAAAGCGGTACCACTGAAGGTAAAAAATTCATGCATTAACAAATTTTTTTTTTGGCTAGCAGCCTAAATGTACCCGTAGAGTGAATCTTATTCAAATGCAATTAAATGAAATGGGGTGCTGGGTCCTTCATTCATACCAATAATTCAATAGTGAGAAAGTAACCAATTATGGCAATTTTAGAGAGAAAGTAACCAAAGATTCCCATGGTTTTGACTTTTCAGAGTCCCTACCTTGCAATGGCGACAAGAGTGTTGTTCTTTGTCAATGGTCGGAAGATACACTTATTAGTTCATGTACTAATGGACACCGACACTGCAATGGCCACAAGAGTGTTGGTGGTATTAACCTAAGTAGATTCACTTTGTCAATGGTCAATGAAGCATGAACACTCGCTGGAGGTCATGTACTAGTGTTGGAACAGCCACTCTCCGGCACGTGCTTGCAAAGTGCTCAAATAAAAATATATAGATATTTTAAGTTTTCCATTTAGACAAACCGAGAGGGGAACGATATGCTTTTTAAAGTTTAATCAAGAAATCAAACAAAAATAAACAAATCTCCATTGAAATCAAAAGAAAAAGGACATAATAAAATATATTGAGAACTAAATAGAGTGTTAAAAACTGGAATTGATTCGAGTAGACTCTAGTTAGGGATAAAAGAAGAACAAATTATATAAAAGTCTTCTTTTAGTGATGTAGACCCCTAATAATGATTTATTTGATTTATAAAGACATGCACATGATGGACCGCTTTTTGTTATTGAACTTTCGTGAATGATGTAATGACAATTATGACTAAGGGCACCTTGAATAGTTCGGTATTCATAACCAGCCTTGCTAAAGAAGAGCATTACTTCGTTTATTTTAATTTTTTGCATATAATACAATGGGGTAATATTTTTCCAAAATGTGTCGTGTCCTCAAATTTTTGAAAATTTACGTGTCAGCATCGTGTTGCAGGTGTCGTGTGCCATGTACGTGTCAACGCTACATAGTCAATGGTCATTGATCTACTTAACTTAAGCTACTTGTGGAATATATAATTATTGGTATAGATCACAGTGGCGAATTAAGTGGTATTAGAGGGATGCATGTTCTTATGGTCAAACAATACTCAATTTATGTGCACGGTTGGCCCGTGTGATGTGTTCATGCATTTGATATAAAGATAAATTATTGTGCATTTTTACTGGACTTTGATTGTTGATAACTTTGAGCTTACATTCTGCTGTTGCCCAACTTTCCTCTATGCATATGTTTTGTTTGTTTTTTTCCTTTCTATTTTGTTCTAATGGACTGACATAATCAAACAGGAGATGCATGAATGAATTTTTTTGACATTCAACACCAGATTAATTCAAACAATTGTTCATGTAAGCGTCCAACGTAGGCAAATCTTAGATTTATATATTCTGTCCTACCATACGTCGAACTTCATGCTTTATATGTTTATTTTAACTCATGTATCTTGTTTTATTTATTATTCAATTTCGACTGGCTTTGGGAAATTTATGACTTCTATTACTCCCCTTGTGTAGAAACCTTGCTAAGATAATGTGCTAATGCTATGGGTCTCTTCTCACTTGTCACTTTCTAGAACTAGGTCTCAGTGTGCCGCGATAAGAGACTTGTAAAAGAAAGGAGAAAAGTGGATAAACATTGTTGATGAGGCTCTGAGCTTCTCCTCCACACTGATGTGCTTTTGTGCGTCAGGAATTTATTATTTTGGAACTAAAAATGTGCTGGTGACAGAACTGTAACGCTTGAATGTTGGATGTTTCCAAATTGTCATCACTGCGTATCTTTCATCTTTATTTACGCGGACATAGTATTTTGCAGCAACAGCATATTGTGCTGTTGTTTTGCTCGTGAAACAATTTGCTATTTAATAGATTGAATGGAAGCCAATTGCCATGGAATATTGCCTACAAGGCCTCTCATGGAAGTTTGATAATAATGCTTTTGTTGCCGTGGAGTTTGAGTCAATTAGTATCCCAGATTACATCTTTTGCTGGAGAATACTAGAATGGTGGTGGTAGCTATTTCAGTTCTTTTAAAAGAGAAGTATGTATTTTTGGAAACGTTTTCTTTTCAGTTTTTTGTCTTTCTCCTCTTCAAGTTTGCAGATCTGTCAACAGTGAAGGATATTTGATATTTTGCAGATCTGTCAACAGTGAATGATTCGGTGCTCCCAAAGCATGGTTGCGTGGTGTTCCGGAAAATTCTAGCACCACACATTCTTGTAGGGTTCATGACCAAGTTTATGGACTCAAGTACATGTGTGGTGCTAGAATGATCTGGAGCACCACATAGCTGTGTTCTGAGACTATTGAATAACTACTTGGAGAGGCATACTCAAAGCATCTCCAACCTTACTTCAAACTTGGAGGTGTCAAATTTTTTTGAAGTCTGATGTGACAATTTGGCACCTTCAAATTTGACATCATCAAACAAGCCTCTCCAACCATAGAGTCAAATTGTATTGTATTATAGTACCATTTTTAACTTCCAATTGTTTTGAACTCCTATATTTGTATTGAAAAAAGGTCAAAACCTGAATTTAGCACGAGGCTTCAAAATTTAAGCAAATTTACCAAATCCACGGGGGATTTGGCATCACAATTGGCATATGGTTGGATTACAAGAGGAGGCAAGTGCTCGACGGGGGATTTGACTCCTCTCCGTTGGAGATGCTCTCATTATATGCATGTATATACATCTGTATACGTATCCCGTATGTGTACATATGTAGATGTCTCATAGATATACATTGTGCGAATATTCTTCCTTAGTTACTTATCAGAGGGGTGAAACTTGGAAAGTATATGAACAGTAGTGTCATGCCTCTTGACAGGATTACCAACTCCGTTAACAAAGCCAAACTCTACTGCATTAGTTATGTAGCAGCAATACTTACATAGGACTGTATGTTTGTTTATTGTGTTTCTATATCGATTGGTGGGCAACGTGCAGTGGAGGGTGAAGGAGTGGGGGAGGTTAATGAGAGAACTCTATCATGTCTCCTATGCCCTTTGGAAGGACCCTCGGCCCTTGCATTCATGTCCCCTCCCCTTGATATCTCTATACACTTCCTCATGTGTGGTTCAGTCCTCCATACTACTATCCATCAAACCCCTTCAAAAGACAATTTTTTGGCCCCCACTTTTGATCACGACGGTGATATGAACTATTCATTTTATATCTGTCATTGTCATGGAGAACGACAAATGCAGTAGTAAAAATAAGTTTGATTGGATATCGAGATGTATATGAACTATTATAAAATATATAGTCACGTTTAAAATCACGTAGACCGTCTAGTTTATGTAAATGGTTCATGTATTTATTAATTTTCAATCAAGTCAACTTTTTTTCACACATTTTGAGAATGGCTTATATCATCGTTGTGGGTCTAATCTAGATATTTACAATATTAAATTCAACCATTCGAGTTTTTATAAATGACACGTACGTGTATCATCATTCAACACTGTCATTCACTATAACTCATACGATGACTCATTCCTTTCAGTCACGGTAAAAGTTTTACAGATTACTTCTTGAGTTTGCCAAATAATTTTCGCAACTCATGCTAAAATCATGATTTTTGCAAACCCATATAACACAACTATGTAAATTATCCTGTTTATGCCCTGTAGAACATTACAAAGCTCCAATGGCAACCAAAGCAATGGGATTCAATTGATCCCTTACTACAGCTCATGCTTGATGTCTTTCTCATTCTGAAGTCAACCATCTCTTTGCGGGCTGATAGCATGGCAACTGAGGAAAAGCTTATCATGATTTGATAAAGGGAAAATACAAGTTATTTGTCAGCTTAGGTTAAGGTTGAGAACAGGAGACAAGACCCTTTATGGAGAACATGGAAATATCCCTTCATGCATGGGAACCTGTGTATGGGAAATTCGTGTGCCTTACGAATTTTTGTAGCTCATTTTACGAATTTTTTTGGAATACTTCATTTGTCCTCCGTTGTTGATAAAATAATATGCTTACGTGGCTAAGACTTTTAAATTTTTTTTTTTTTGCACGAATTAAACCAGATCAAATTAGATCTTTTTAATCCAACTCATTTGTCAGCATTTGTTAAGGTTGAGAACAGGAGACAAGACCCTTTTTGGAGAACATGGGAATATCCTCTCATGAATGGGATGGGAACCCATGGTTTATACGCCAATATCTGTCCTCTTTTGTTCTTTTTTTTTTTTTTTGGGGGGACAAAATTGAATATATACGCTGCTAAGACTTTTAAAATTCTTTTTTCCACCAATTAAAAGAGTTCAGTTAGATCTTTTAATCAGTGCAAAATATTATGAGAGAATATTCACGAAAATATTTTTTTCATGAGAAAATTACATTTCGAAAATATAGAAACAAAAGAAAAGGGAGAGACTGAGCTGTAGATTCCAATGTAATGTATGAGATTGTTAGAACTTGTGGCTCATATGGAGATGTACTAAGGAGTTCTAATGAAAGACTAGATGCCTGAGCAGAACGAAGCGAGGGCATCTGGCCCATCACGGGTCCAACTGTTGTTGTTGGTGGCCCGTAGGGCCGAATAATTGGGGGGCCGGCGGTACCAGTGGCGACTCCAGGAATTCGTGAGCGTGGGGTCATTCATAACCATCAAAACTTTTACAATTTATAAATCTAAAAAATATACAATAATAATGACAATTAAAAATCTAGTTCCAACAAAAATCACATTTAAAACTCGACAAGCGTGGTTGGTTCATTACTTCCCCTTCAAAGGGATAAGTCCGGAGTTCAAGTCCTTATGAAGGAGGTGCTCGACTAAGTACTAACTCATACCATCCTATCCTATAGAAGGTTGAAAAATTATCTGGTGTGGTGTCACTATTAATTCAAATGGAGTTATTTATATATTTCAGTAAAATTTATGCATAATAATAGTTATTTGTTTTTGTCCCGTGGGGTCGCCTGACCCCACTCCCTTGGCTATGGCGTCGCCCCTGGGCGGTACGGTAAGGAATTATTAGGGTTGGAATAGAGTAGGGCTATATATATATATACTCTCTATTGTAAAAACTCTAGCAGATTTTTTTATCATAATAATACAGACTCGCTCTCGCTCCTGTGGAGGTACCCGATCTTGGGAAACCACGTAAATTCCTGTGTTGATTCATTTACTATTTTTTTATTTTGTTGTGTGCGTGTGGTTATTATTTTAACGAGAACTTAGAAGAATTACTTTTACTAAAACAGATAGTGCAACTCGAGTGTTGGACGAGGTATTTGAGATTGAGAGCAATAGATACAGACAAACAGTGAAGTGGAGCTCGAGTATATTTTTATTTTATTTTATTTTTTCTATTACTTCAAATACTTAAAATACATTTGCTGATATAAGTTTATCCAACTATATATATATAAGCTTGACGCAAGCTAAGACCATTTCCAATGGTTAAAGCCATTTTTTGAGGGGCCAATGTCAACATCTCACAATCTCTGGCGAGTTTTGGGCTGGGTTAAGGGTGACTAAAGCGAGCGCTTATGAAATGGCCAAGGCAATTTTTTGGCTGGAGGTATGGTCAACCGTTGGAGATGCTCTAAGAAATTGATCATAAATCTGTTTAAGGTTGACTTGTTGGTTGGGTTAATCTTGAATGAATTGTAAAACGAACTGACACGTGTATAGGAATATGGACGTTACTACGGGTACAGAGCCTCGTGTACAGAAAATGCACAGACCATGCTCGGAGACTCACTTTTAAGTCCCACACGAGTGATCCGAACAGTTCATTATTCTTAAAACATTTTTCCGAGGGGCCCCACAAAATTTTAGCTCAATCGGACGGTTAGAAGTGCTCGAACCAAAGTCTCACCGTTTCAATCAAATTATTTATCCTTGAAACGATGGGACTTTAGTTTGAACATTTCTAACGGTCCGATTGAGCTGAAATTTTTGAGGGGCCTATTGGAAAAATGTTTCAAGAATAATGAACGGTTCGGATCACTCGTTTGGGACCCAAAAATGGACCCCTGAGCATGGTCTGTGCATTTTCTGTATACGAGGCTCCGTACCCGTAGGTTTATCGTAGGAATATACAATAATGGTGCATTTTATTGAGGACGGCTATTTATTAAGTGTAGTATATTGTATGCCAATTGCCAAAGACATGCATGTACTGTCAAAGAAAAATCACGTGACCTCCGCATACTTTGCTGACGTACAATTATACCGAAATAATTAATACAAAACCAGGAATATCAATCAATTACTGTAAAATCTTTAAAAATAGAGTTTGTATAAATTTAAATACTGTATTATTCTGAAATAGACAGCTGCTCCAAAATTTGTTTAACTTCTGAAGAAACAAACTGTACAGTGGACAGGTAATAAAAAAACGTTACTATAAAGCAATGTTAATTGGTTTTGGACAGATGATTTCAATAAATGAATAAAAAAAAGAAATTATTATTTAGCAAAAATAATGGTATTGAAAATTAGCACTGGGCAGGCTATGCCTAGGATCGCACGTACATTAACTAGCATCTTCAATTGTTAAAACTGCATGGTCTCCCTCTGAATCTCTCTCTACATATTTGATCCATCTTTCTTCTTGAGTAGTTAAGTTTTTTATTATTATTATTATTAACTTGAGTAAATATTAGAGCAAGATAATAGGGAAAATGGAAAGATTGAGCATCGATCATCCGTTCGGTGTTTGTTCTTTTTGAATGTGTGGTATTCTGGTTGCTTGGTTATGGGCTTTTTTTAGCACGAGCGGTGGCGCGCATTGCGAGTTTGAGGTTCTCCAGTTTTGGTTTTCCGCTGCTTGGCTTCGTTTTGATTAGGTTTCGTTTGCAGTCTTTGTCGTATTCTATTTGGTTGGGTTATGAGGGTTGGTGGTGTTTGTTTGTTTTTTTTTTTTTTTTTCCCTTCCCCCTTTGGTTTGTTGTTTAGTTGGCGTCTTGCCTTCTTAGCTTTTGGGTCTGGGGTGACGCTTACCGTTGAATCCTTGGTCCGTTTAATCATCATTTTTCTATTTCAAAAATTAATAAATTTCTTTATACCGAGAGAAAAAGAAGGTTAAAGAGTCTCACTTAAAGTGTTGGTGATTCCATTAAGCATTGGTAAATTATGGTCAGTTTATATGAAGCAAGTAACTGAAGACTGCATTACTCCTTCAACCTCACAATTATTTCAGGTCCTTTCGAAAAATCATTACATATTTCAAATAAAATAAATATTCACATGCATAATTTCATGATATTTGTATTACTTCTAAATTTTCATTTAATTCTTTTCATTAGTGCGTGCGCATTCAAAAAATAATGCACCAAACTGGTTTATTTTGATAAAAAAATTAACTTGTTCGTAATGAATTAGTAATAGAGAAATAGCTTTGTCCATTATAGGAATACATGTATTTTCAAACTCCAAAAAAAATACTCCTTTTCTCTATTTATATATTTTTTATTTTTTGACACCAAATTAAGGTGCAAAAGAATTTTAAAAAATTCTATGAAATTGATACATTTTTCACGTCCAAGAAAATACATGTTCTTAAAGGGGATACTTAAAAAGGGAGGAAGGAGTATTGTATTATAAGTTGTCTTTTCTTAAACTCTTGTTAGCCTAAACTCTATGTTCTAAATTCTAATATGTCTCCATGAGGTTGCATGTTTGAATCTTATGAAAGCGAAACATCAATTCAAACCTTTGGGCCATTAAAGGGTTTGTCCGGTCGTTGAATTCTATAATCCTTATCTCATCACAAAATGCAAGTCAAGCCAAGTTTCTTTTTGCCTTCTCCCTTATTTTTATCTCCTTAAAGCTATCAATAACTCATCTATCTTTGTATTGAAGATGATTTGTTTAAAACTAAATTTTGAATATTTTAGGGGTGGATATAATTGTGGATAAAACTAACTTTGGGAATTATTTTCCTTGAAATAGATCAACAGAAAATCAAGACATGTTAGATACTTAAAACGAGTTACACTTTTTTTTTTTTTTTCTTTTTTTCAGAACAAAGTTGCATGTGTTGAATTGTGACCCACAGGTGAAAATTTCTGGCTACGGCTGGAAGAGAGCCTACTGGCAAATGGCTATGGAATACTTGCTCTAGCTATTCTAGCTAAAAGTGAATTTTACCTGATAAGATGCTCTGGGTCAAGTCTGATAAAAGATATGTTAATAACATACAGGCAAGTGTATTTTGAATATCATAAAACGATGGAAAGTAGTATTAATTTATAATTTTATATACAAGTTGGTAAAATAATCTTCTTTCTTCTCTAACATTCTCTGTAAAACTACTTGGTTAATAGAGAAATTCACCCACCGGCCAGGCCACAACCCACATTCAATCCTTTCCCTCTTCACTGAAATTCATGTCCGTTTCTCACTTTCCAAGCAAATTGAATATATATGATTGTCCCTCCAATCCTTACAGTAGGAAAGTTTTCGGTAAAGATACGTGCACAGACGAGATGGTACCGATGGGTATTTTTGAATGAAATGGGGTGATTTTGGATCGAGCTCATACAACCGTCCGATTGCCTTGATTCTCGCGTAGGCCCACTCGGAATTTGATTCTGAGAACGATGAACGGCTCGGATCGGCCGTTTGGGACCCACAACGGCGTCGGCGACGCCGTCGGTACCCCATCGGTACCATCTCGTCTGTCCCAATAGAAGGGTTCGGAAAGTTTTTTACTTTTTTTCAAACAGTACTATACGATATTTATAAGAAATTGATATTGACACTTCCTAAATAGTTAATGGACTCCGAAAGGGGAGTGTCAATATCAATAAAACTTTAAGAGATAGAATTAGAAACGAAAACATTCTTTTGAGAAAAATCCGAGGAATCGATCGATCATCATCTACTAATCATAATAAGACTTTAAGAGATAGAATTAGAAACGAAAACATTCTTTTGGTTGTAGGGGTAACCTTAATAGTAGATATGATGAGAGATAAAAATATTCAATATCGGTCTTATCATTACGGTAGATAAAAAGAGTGGTATGATTACAAGAAGGGGAGGGAAAACAAAAATTGACTTTAGGAGCGGTAATTAGAAAGGACCCATGTTTACTAGTTATCACGGAACGCAATGCAATAGACAGAACTCAATGGAGACAATGCATTCATGTAGGTAATCGATCGAAGTGAGACTTAAGACTCGATGTGGTGTTATTTGGTTTGGTTTTGTTTTAGGGCATCTCCAACACAAACTCAACTTCTCCATTTCTCTAAAAGTTGGATCAAAAAGTCACTCCAACCCTCCTCTATTCCGGAGGATGTTATTTGATTCTTCAAATAGTACCGAGTGTCAAAGATTATGGAGGATCTCTTCTTGTATTAATCACTATTATGGAGGATCTCTTCTTGTAGCCAATTTATTCATTAATCATGTACTCATTAATTATGTACTCCTGCGAACATGTGCCTAACTGAATCTCAATACAATTCTTTATCAATATTTTTCAAGTAAAATCACATAAATTGAAAATGCATAAAGAGTTTGCCAAATTTTGGCAAAAGAAGGAAATTAAAGAGTCTATACCCTTAAACCCTGTCACTCCTTTTTCTTTTCTTTTTCCCTCTTTTTCGAAACAAAAAGCCACCAAACTTCAAAAGTCAGGAAACATTACCCCTAGTAAATTTTAGAAAATTACCACTACTGAAATTTACCCCTAAAAACTTTCACTGCAAAAGCTCGAGCCTTCAACCCAACTACCGTAGACCGGCACGCACTAGATCATATGCCGATAGTCGGGCCCAATATGGTGGTGGATCAAGTAATCGTCACCGTTGGATACATCAAACGCAATGTTCTGATTGATAATCTGTTGCTGATGCTGTTGGTGGGCCCTTTGGACCTCCTTCTGCCTCCGGAGCTCCATCACTTTCCGATGCGAATTCGAGTGCTTCGTCAGCATAAAAGTTGGGCTGGCAGCGGGCCGGTACTCTGGCACGAGCCGGCCTGATTTGTACCGGACCCCGCAAGCATTGCAAAGCGTCTTGGGACCCATGGGTCCGGTCCGCCACTGCGGGGTCTTGTCCGTGGCACAATGCAGGCACTTCCGCCCGTTCATGTGGAGATTTGGGGCTGCCGTCTCGTGGTCCCCACCTTCTTTCGTTTTTGAAGCTGAGGTGGCATTCGGAGAGAGGACCGAGAGACGGGACGCCCAGTTGCATGGGGCTACGCGTGAGCGCTTGCTTCGGGCTTTTCCTGGCACGGATACCTCCGGATGGAATATCGGGTTGTTTCGATTTTCTTGTTCGGGCTGGAATCCACCGGTTTCTGATCCTTCATCGGGCCGGGCTTTCACGCCCGATATTATCTGCAATTTTTGCAAATCCTCGCTCGAAAAGGATTCTTCGACGAAATTGGATAACCACTCCAGCTCAGCTAAATCATCATGATACTGTTAGATAAGCACAAAAAATGACGTTAATTCCCTTGAATTTTGGTTTCTGTTGAAAACGTTATTTTAGCCTCAATTGGGTAATTCAAATAGAGAAAACATTCTTTACACCGCAGGTGTAAAACCCTCATTTTTCACCACCGTCATATCTGGGTCCCACTATGAGTTTATTGTTTTGATCTGAACCGTTCATCTTGTAGGACCCGCAGTATATTGCATCTATGCAAAAAATTATTTTGACCGGGCATCAATAAATATACTATAAATTTTTGAAATTCTAATTTGCAAAATGGATGGTCAAGGGCAATTTAACTTTAAAATCTATCACCGTACATTTTACAAAATGAAATTCAAATTTTGATATACCTGTCGATATCCGATCAAACGGATTTTTTTGCAGACCCTATAAGATGAACGGTTCAGATGAACATTTAATACACAATGAGGCCTACAAAAATGGTGGTGGAAAATGAGAATTTTACACCGGCGGTGTAAAAAATGTTCTCTCATTCAAATATTGTAGTTATAGTACAAACGAAATGCATAAAAAAATAACTGCTTCCGCAGAGAAAAAAAAAATGAAAAAAAAAAATAACAGCTTCCACTTAAATAGACTATAGGCGATAAATTCGTCTAGTTGAGTAAAGATTCCGAACCTATTTTCGTTTCCTTAAACCGAAAATTACTCCTAATATTTCACCTACCATTCATTATCTAGAATTAATCAAACTGTAAAATCAAGTATTCCTAATTAAATGCTTTTGGGTTAAAAAATATAAAATCAAAAGTGCTTTTTATATAAAATTTAAACTATTTCTCTTTTTAAAATTTCCGATACGTTGTTTTTTTCTTGTAAATATCAATTTTTTTTAAAATTTTTTATTACAATATGTAGCTATAGAAAAAGGAAAAAAAAACTCTTTTTGTCATTTTAGAAGTGACAAGTGTAATTCTGTAATTACCGGGACGCATAGGTCGCCAGAGAACTGAGCATCAGCGAAGCTCCGGCAGCCCATGCCACCGGTGAACTGAGGCTCGCCACCGGAAAATGAGGAGTCGACGGTTACGGTGGAGGAATCAGTGGAGTTTCCTGTGACGGGGTCGAGCGTGACGTTGGCAAAGGATACATCGTCGTTAGGGAAGTTGAGGAGGTCTTCGATGGCGAAATGTTCGGCGGCAGGCTTGGTTTCGGAGTGGCGCTTTTCTGGTGCACTGAATTGGCTGGTGTTGTAGTAGTAGTGCCCTGTTTGGATGAATTCTGGGGTGGTTTCCATTGGAGTACTTTCTCTTTTGCTTTCCTCTTTTACGCCGTAGGAGAGAGAGAGAGAGAGAGAGAGAGGGGCTAAGTTGGAGTATTGTTTTGGAGGGGGGAGAGAGAGAGAGGTGGGGGAGAAGAGTGAAGGTGAGGTGGTGTTTATTTGCGTTAGAAGGGGACAAGCGGACAGCTAGAATGGAGGAGGAAAAATGAAAAACAAAAAATACTACTGTTTCAAAATGTTAAAAAGAATTACTCTAAAATACACCCATTCTTGTGTATTTGCGAGTAATTAACAAAATTCTATACATATAAATACGTTTTTTTGCGAATGACCCGCATTTTATTTTGAAGCTATTCTCTTTAATACCTTAGGGTGTTCGAGTTAGTTTAAACATGTAACGATCCGACCCGGCTGACCATAAACCTCTTTTCAGCTCAAACACTTAGCTTGGAAAGATATACCTAAGAAGGTACCACGTCGGACTAAACACTCTCTACCCCCAAACCCGGGGTATTACAAAAACAAGAATGGACGGCTGAGATTCTCACTACACAGCCTGTAGTGAGTTGCTCACTACAGGCTCCCTGGTTCCAAGGTTTTGTGGGAAAGTTACTTTGATTTCCTCAATGGGTGAGGAAATTGATGTGTATATGGATTACCATTTCTGTCCTTTTGAACACAGATTCTATGGGGATGAGAATTTATTCAGTGGTCTTGGGGCACTGGCACTTAGTGTCCCAATGACACCAACATCGTTATTTACCATACACATTTTCATGGGTTTATACGCTTAGTACTGGACCCACACAAATATGTGGTAGATAAGGGTGTCAGGACACCACGAGACCACCAAATAATTTTTCGTATGGGATAGGCTGTTACTCATGACTTAGTTAAGATTGGTGGACCATGTGTGTGAGTTGTGCATGTGTGGTGTTGGAGAGAGTGGAAAGGTCCTTATTTTCATGCTTGAGAATAGGGTCATCCTAATATTAATAGATATCGTTGCACCCATGACAGAATTGTCACGTGATGTTAACCACCAATGGTTTTAGCTTAATAAACGGTGGGGCGTTACTTGGTAAGTGTATCTCTGTATCGGTGTATTTTCGGCTATTGGATACATTCAAATTTTGAAACTAAAACCAAAACTCAAACAATCCAATGACCCGAAACATCTTGGCACTGTACACTAATTTTTTCGGTACAGAGGATCTCAATATGCAATATGATAAAGCCTGGTGACGCAATGAAATGTCGTTAGCCATTTTTGCATTCCATAAACTAAATTAAACATATTTTGAATAAAATAGTGAGATCTAGGTTTAGTTAGCGATATCCTAGTACGGGGATCAAGAGGGTAAAGTAGAGGACAAACACCTTTTGGTGGCAACAATCATCTCTTTATTGTTTCCAGCCAATAATGTATCATCAACGTACAATGACAGAGTATGACTTTCCGAAATTCCACAGCATCTTTAAAATAGGCTTCACTGACTACTTTCTCCTCAAATCAAGAAACAAAAGTTTTCCCGGACCCACTCTGAGGCTCAAAGTGGGTCAGGCGAAATTTTCAGTCTTTGATTCGTTTTTGTGAAATTTTCAGGTTTTTATCGTCCAATTTGTATGTCGATTTTATATTTGGAGCTTATACATGGATTTGCAAAGATTGGGTGGCATTATTCTGAAGCAGTTTTTTTGGTGATCTCATTCAGCTTCCGAAAGTGGAAAGTTTGGAATTCTGAATTCTTTTTTGGTACAAACAATGTGTGTCAAAAAATTGTTCCTGTTTTCTTTGTATTAATTTGGAGATTTAGATTCTGCTAGTCTAATGGATCGAAATGTTGAACATATTCTATCCATTGCTCAAATTCTATTTGGGTAGCCCAAACCGAACCCACAACGATTGTGATATGATCATCCTTGGCTAAGAAATGCCTTTCGAAACGAAACAAATGTTTTAAGAGACAGATCATTCTCTCACGATGTATTAACCCCAAAAGCCCAATAAGCCTAGAACTTAGTGGGAACAAGAACAAACCCTCATATTTAGGTGCCACAGTTATACTTTCCCGTCCGAGTTTGTTGAGTGTAATTTTGTTCACCCTCCTCTAAAGAAGGTGAACAAAACCCTCCCTCCTATTGGTTGAATTGGTGTCGACCCACTATAAACTGATGTCATGTTTACCTCTACAATATACTATTTTGGGAAGTTCCGAATTGTTAGTTATCTTTGAAAAGTCAAAATAAAATTCATTCCATCTTCCAAATTAACCCCTTTACCAACAACGATAATTTTATTCAAAAGTTGAAATATAAGGATATTGTTGGAAATTAATGATGTGAATGCATTTATTGAATATAGTTATTACTTGTTTCCTTAAAAAATTAAAATTTCCAAAAGTAACCAACAATTTGAAACTGAGAGAGAGGACTACTAATATAACACAAATCATGGCACGTATATGAAAATTTCCATTACCTCACACCTATTCTATCAATCACTTCGTAAAAATCTAATACAACTAGTACAAATCATGACACGTATTTGGAAATTTCCATTCACCTCACCTATTTTTCCCATCACTTCGTCAAAATCTTTCTGTGTTTTTTTCCCCCTTTCCTGGGAAGTATGCTTCATTAGTTTGGACGAAAAATATTTCCTAGAAAACCTTTTTCAAGGAAAACTTTTGTAGAAAATAAAACATTTTTTGGTGTTTGGTTGTAATATGAAAATGTTTTCTGGCTATATAGTTTAGTTAATGTGGAAAATCACTAATCAACAAACAAATCAAAATATCCTTCTTGTAAAAATAGAAATGGCATCCTATATAATAAAAATCCTCGTCCCAATGCAAAGGATATAAATTCCCTTGTAGTATAGAAGTAAAATCCAAGAGAACTCAAACAATAAACAATAAATATGTAGACACCCCGGCTTTGACCCGGGATACTCACCAAGCATTCCCGATGATGAGAAAAACCACCCGTGAAAAACCTTAAGGTTAAGAGAAAAGCTTGAACTTGTCCCAAACCACCTCAAACCATTCCAAACCATTCACAAATAACCTACACCAATCCAAATGACCAAAATACCCTTTTTAAACCAGAACCAACCACTGCACTCAGGGGGAGGTTGAGCGCTCAAGGTCCCACCTAGAGCGCTCAATCCCTGTCCAGGCTGTCGGTGGCAGAGTATCTAATGATGAGATTCCAACTGAACCACTGCCACCCAGCCGTTTTTCTGTTGCTCGCATGCAACTGATAGACCCCCAGGTGAGCCTATATTACTCTCTTAGACCCCCCACTTCAAATCAACACACTTCACCCCCCATTTCACTCTATAAAAGAGCTTCTTCTACACCATTTGGAGGGGTTAGATACTCTCTCATCATCTGAGTCATCCCTCACTCACTCTCAATCTATATTTCCAGAATCTTCCAACCTCTTTCACCCACCACTTCAAGCTCAATCCCTTTGATCCATCAAATCCCTTTTGATTATTCAACTATCTCACTAGAATACACCATCATTAACCTTGCATCAACTCAAACCACTCCATACTTACCACATTCTGTCCAAAATAACCCACATTGTCTTTACAAACCCATCTACCAATCAATCATTCATCAAAACCTCAAGTTTAAGCTTTGATCAAAACCAAAAAGGTAGAAATCCATGTGAAAGTTACGGGTTGGTACTCCTGAGGGAGACCAGTGGGTCCATGGAGGTCTTCTATGCCTTTAATGGACTCACAAGGTCTCAAATATGCAAGAAAACAAACTTTGAAAACCCCAGCTTCAAGTAGCTTGAGCGCTCAATGCCAGTACCTTGAGCGCTCAAGCCACTTGAACACCTTCTGTGTTTTTGTGGTTTCTGATCATGTTCCATCTTGTTGGTATCATCCTTGTGGTTGTTTGTTAGTTCAAAAACTTTTAAATCAGTTCACCTCATTTTTTATCATTGATCAATGAACTCAACAACCATAAAGATAGTATATCATCACCATCGAGCCATGGATGATTCCATTTCATAAAGAAACAGTCTATCTCCTCCTTTCCTAATCATGATCAGAAGGCTTTAAGTTTATACCAACATCAAAGGAAGATCAGAAATCATAAAAGCTTATAACCCTCTGGAAAGGGGCTTGAGCGCTCAAGGTCATCTCCCTGAGCGCTCGAGCCTTGCTCATTTTGGGTTTTGGATCTTGTTTATCTTGAGATCTGTCTTTCTGTTTTCAGTTTGTTGAGATGTATGTATTGATGTTTGGCTGTGCCAACCCTATATCAGAGTGTGTGTGTTGAGATGCGTGCGTTGATGTTTGGCTATGCCAACCTAACATCGGAGTGTGTGTGTGTGTTGGTGTGTGTGTGTGTGTGGTGATGTTTGGCTAAGCCAACCTGATTTCCTCTCTCATTCCAATCACTCTCATTCTAATCATGCTTATGTGTGGCCCGATGCTCGTTATCCATTCTCATGAACACCTCAAGTTTATTTTATCCATGATTGAGGAATTTCAATGCATTATGCATCATCACATATCATATTGAACTAGTTTGTGGTCCAGATGGGGGCTGAATATTGCAGAAACACTCAAATCTAGAAGATGGCTTGAGCGCTCAAGGTACCCCCTTGAGCGCTCAAACTGTCTTCTGAATCAATCAAATTGTTCTCTTATTCCTTCTTGTTTTTGAATCATGAGTGTTCTGCAAGGTTTTGAAGTGTTGATCCTCTATTCTTCCTATATGGCTTCCCCCACTTTGGTCCATAAATTAGTATTAAATCCATGATTATGTGATTATGTCATTCTGTCCAGTGAGCTAAATGATGTTTTTGAATAAGTAGTGGTGGTCAAAGCATGTTTTAATCTAACCAGAATCATCAGAAGCATCATAAGCATGTTTGAGTTGAGGAGGGGTTGAGCGCTCAAGCCCTCTCCTTGAGCGCTCAAGCCCTTGGCAGGGGGATCAGATTGGTTTAGTTTTTGTGTTGGCTTGTGGTGTTGTTTCTGTTTATTCTGTTGTCATTATGTATATCCTGATGTTGTTGCTGGCTGTTTGATTTTCTCGTTCGTTCATAGTTGCGCGTCATTGTCACTCATGTAATCCACACCGCACATGTATACACTTAAATTCCATTGTTGTGCTTATTATCGTTACATGGCTCCCATCCCCCATTCCCCGTAACTGCTCAAAGTTGAATCATAAACATTTCCCATAATCCCACAAAAGTCAAGTAGAGACCGGTCTTCGAACCGGGCGAGGGGGGTGCCGTAAAACCCTTCCCCTCTCGTAACTGAGCTCCCGAACCTAAGATAGTATGGTGATGACGGGCCAGTAATCCTTATCCATTGAATGAGGCACGAGTCAATCGATGTTCGGTTCCTCGGGGACAATCCGCTAAAACCCGGGTGGCGACTCCGAATCGATCCCGGCGAGGGATCCCTCCGGAGGGGGCGTCCACAGGCTGGCGACTCCGTTGGGGACTCTGGTTAATGCATACTTTGATTTTATTACACTTGTGTAGTTTTATTGAAATATGCATTAATCAAGTGGGCTCGACTTGAAAAGCTTTTGTGGGATTTTTGAAATATTCGTAATTCAACTTTTGCATTGCACTTGCATTGTTCTTAGCCTCGCTGGCGTGTTTTGGCAATCCCGCCCGGCTTGCCGGTGACGGGGAATCCCAGAATGCCCAGCAACCCTCGACCGTGATGAGTTACACCTGTCGTTATTACCGTCGTCATGGGTATCCATGGCACGGGAGACAATCATGACTCTAGTCCGGGGAACCCCCTGTGAAACCAAAACCGGCCTTATTGCATATAGTTTAACCATAGAACCTCCGCGTTAGGTGGCCGACCTGTTTGCTAAGTTTACGTGCTCCATCTTGTTTACATGCTATGTGTTACCGCTTTCCCTATCCTGTTATGTTGCATCCATGCATGCATTTGTATATAGTGTCCCCGAGTCGAGAGTAGTATGCCTTAGGAGTCTGTGCAGTTAGTAGGAGGTTGACCCGGCCCAATGATGAGTCGTGCACTTCAAATGTGCGTTGTCCTCCGAGTCATTCCTTAGGATAATCGGACGTGGGAAATTTGAACCATCGAATCTTTGACAACAATCTAACGGAAATTACGAACGATTGGCCCGAGATTAGGGACATTTGTTCTTAAGATCCAACGTTAGATTTTTGATAAGGATTTGAGAATTTGCTTTTTCCCAAATTTGGTCGTCCAACGTGAAAGGCTTAATATCAAAAGAAAACTTGAGGATTGGGGCAACCTTCCAAAGCCGTGCTTGTCAGTCTAGGAGACTTTAAATCCACGGAGTTTGAGATACCTCCAGTGTTTGTCGTGCTCGAACGGCTGCCCGTGTTTTGAACTAGCCTTAGGGCCATTTGTAACTGGATGACGACACCTCATTGCTTTGTCTCGGATGGTCAGGAAAGGATAACGATTGCGGTTTCAACACCTAGGATGTAGGTTGAAGCCATAATTGCCGAGTAAAAGACTTACCCGTGGTGTTGGCTCAATCTGCTGTGCAATGGCTTTAAGTGAGATTCATAACCGGTAGACTAACTGTAGGACTAGCTTTAGGATTAACTTGGTGAGGCGCGACGCATTGATGCACGCACGATTATTTAGGCATTCTTTCTTGCACATAAGTATTGAGTCATGGGGCTGAGTTCGATTCTTGTGCACTGTCAGCATCAAAACAATTGGGCCTGCAAGGAAAAAGAAGACCTTACCCGTTTGGACCCGACCGCTCGGACAAAGATTGTCACGACCCGCTACTCCGGAATCTAAATCTCAGTCACCTCCGACAGTCATGGAAGAACAGCCAAATGAAGCCGAGCAGTGGAGAAAAGAAGTGCACGACAGTTTGGTTGATCGCAACACTCAGATTACCCAAATCATGGACCTCTTACTGAACATCCAAGGTCGCCTTCCCCCACCTCAGGGAGTCCCCAATGATCAAGAGATCCCCGAAGATGAAGAACGTCAGAGGCAACCAATTGAAAACCCTCAAATGGCTGAAATGTTGGCTAAGATTGCCAAGCTCGAAGAGTCAGTTGCTAAGAGCGAGAAAGCTGCCGTTACCGGATTTGACATGAGCAAGCTGTGCTTGTTCCCCGATGCTAAGCTTCCCGAGAAGTACAAACCGGTTGATTTTGAGAAGTTTGATGGAACGGGGAACCCCAAAGGACACATTCAAGCTTATGTGAGCTCACTCTCCCTCCAAAAGGTGGACGAACCGACCATGGCTCAAATGTTCCACCAGAGCCTTACCGGGCCCGCCCCTCCAATGGCTCCTTTCACTCGACATTTCCAAGAGAAGGACGTGGGAAGATTTGGTTGCATCCTTCGTGAGGCAATACGACTACAACATCCAACTGAAAGTCACCACTCGAGAACTAGAAAGCATCAAGATGAGGGAAAGAGAATCCTTTACGGACTTCGTAAAAAGATGGAGGGCTAAAGCGGCCCAAATGACCGACCGTCCGTGCGACAAGGATCAAATGAGGATCATCACTCGCAACTTGCAGCCCGACTTGGCTCAGTACATGATCACGGCCCAGACTCATGACTTTGAGACTTACTTCGAAGTAGGCTTGTCTATCGAGGAAGGGCTGCAAAGTGGGATCTTAAAGAAAGGAGAGTCCACGCTTAAGCCAAAAAGGGTCTTCACAGGAAATACCAACTCTTTCTACACCCCTCAAAACTACTCCAATAATACCCCATCCAACCCCATAAACAACCGCCCATCCAAAGCCAAACCACCCATGCCATCACGCCACCTCCCCTCGTAACCGGTAAGCCACGCGAGTCTTCACCCCCTTCCCTCCCTCTCTCAGCTGTTTTCGAACGTCTCGTTCAACAAGGGAAGCTCAAGCCACTCACGCCGCTTCCACCTCCTCAAAATCCCCCGCCCATGTGGAATCCCAACCAATTCTGTACCTTCCATCAATCCTCTGGCCATCTGACCGATAGGTGCCAACGCCTTCGTCATGAGATTCAAGATCTCATCGACAACAAGCAAATCCGAGATCCCACCGAGAAACCTAACACTGTCACTAACCCTTTGCCGACCCACAGAAGGAACGCCAACCTAAATCACATCTCCCTTAACTCCCCCGAAAACAACCCAAGCTCCACTATATTTGACCCTAGCCAGTTTATCACACCCGAAACCGAGCCCAAACCCATCGTGGCCTTGCCAATGAGCCCAAAATATGCACTCTCTCTGATCAAGTGGGCCCCGCCTTTTGGGATAAGTGGGGAGACATGATAATCAACATGGAGAGTTGGGAATACGAGATAATGGCGGCAAATGGGCAATTAAATGATGAAGAATGGCCGCAAGAGGAAATTGAGCTTAATCAAGAACCTCCACTCGCTAATTAGATGGAAGAGCCAGCACAGTTGGACCCGTTAGACATAGCTTTACTGCAAAACCTACTTGAACAACCAATGGTCGAAAACCAACCGATCTTGGAAGAAGGAGAGGGGCAAAATTGGGATGAACTCCGAATGGGACCCTACGCCAACCGAATGGCAAACTTATTGATCCGTAAGACCCTTTGGATGGTTGCACCTTGCCACTGTTCTTTGATGAGACTTATTTGGCGCCACAACCACCATTGTGGGAAGGACGTCCAGATTTTTCCATGATGAGTGAGGCGGCGATTGATAGGATGGTCGAAGGATTGGAGTTCGCTCCTTATGAGTTCATCATAGACGAGGTTTGCCAAAGACCAAAGGGTTCAAGTACCCGAGGATAATGGGGTAATGACGTTAAGCGAGGATATGATTGACATATGGGGACCACCATCGAAGGAGACATCATGGCTAACCTCTGCATGACAATTTGGGGCGACAACGAAGAAACCGACCTTTGGGGTGCAACCACTGTCGAAGACATAACTCAAGGAATGAAAGAAGCTAGCATCGCTAAGGGAAAAGAAAGGCAGAAGGAGACTTGGTCGACTTCTACTTTGATGAAACCGAATTATGGGGAGATGATTTGGAGTCCATCATGCACCTTCTTCGGAGCGGCAGATACTATCAACCACCTGTTTACCCCGGCGAAACCTCCGACCCGCACCGTAACCCTATTCCGAACCCCCCACCTAATCCCACCAATCAGCCAAACATCACCCCTACTCCCCAAAGTGACCCTTTCTCACTTATCCAACAAACCAAACTCTGCACTCCAAACAGCTTCCAAAACTTTACCAATCCCCAAACAACCAAACCCGTGTCCCGCCAAATTGCCTACAAACAACCGCCCCTCGCTCAAATCAAAACCCAAACAACACACCCGAAGAGGATCCCATCAAGAAACAGCTAGAGAAAACCCCCGCAGCCATCTCCATATGGGGATTACTCATGAGTTCTAGCGAGCACCGTCAAAAGCTCGCCCAAGAACTATCTTGCATGGAGATAACCCCTGACACAACCCCCGAAACCATGATGGCTGCCATTAAGAACCCTCCCGCAAAGCATACCGTAACATTCACCGAAGCCGACCTCCCTCTCGAAGGAACCAATCACAACAAGCCGCTACACATAACTCTGAAGTGCATGGGAAAATGGATCCCTATGGTGCTAGTGGATAATGGTTCGGCACTCAATGTTTGTCCCCTCCGCACTGCTCATTGCTTGGGACTCAAGCCGAAGGACTTCACCCCGTCCAACCTAACCGTGCGCGCTTATGATAATACCCGCCGAGAAGTGTTAGGGACCATAAAAATGGAAGTAGCAGCCGAAGGGTTTCAGTCAGCTGTGGAGTTTTATGTGCTAGAGATACCGGCCTCCTTCAACCTACTCTTGGGTCGCCCATGGATGCATAGGTCCGACATCATGGCGGTACCATCGACCCTACACCAGAAGGTCTTGCTAGGATTGGAAAGCGGAACGGTTGTGCTTTATGGAGACTCAGGCATTCGTCCTCACTCTGAGGATAACGCCCCGCTTTTGGAAATCATGCACGATGAGAATGATGTGGAAATGGGTGGATTCGCCTTTGACACGGCCGGCCGAGTGTGCATTATCCAAGTTGATGATGAACTTGATGTCACCTCCACTGCCTTGGAGATGATGAGAAAAATGGCCTATCTGCCAGGAACAGGTTTGGGCCGTAGCCAGCAAGGTGTGGCCGAGCTGCCAGATTTCCCTGTTCACAAAGGACGTTTTGGACTAGGGTATAAGCCCACCAACGAGGAGAAGGGTGCCCGCAGCATTGTCTACAGTAAGAACTACGTGGTCCGTTTTGTAAAGGAAGGGGCGGACAAATCATATCACGGCCAGCCGGAGCCGTTTGTGAACACAACGGACGGAGAGCTTTACCCCGGATTTGAGATCTTCGCCAATGATGTGTGGGATAGCGAAGATGAGAAAGAAAAGGTCGAACAATTGGTGAAAGACCTCAAAGCTGATTGGATAGAGTTTCTGGATGGCGGGATTCTGATATCTATGTTTGACGAGGTCGGTCCAGCGGGTATGGGTAAGGAAACAGCTGAAGTGATGATGCTCGGGCAGGAGGCCCTCGAAGATCCAAGCCTGCTGATTGTGGATGCTATTGGAGAGTATAAGAATTGCACTTTCACACCGGTTGTAAAATTCACTAGCACTTCCACTGCATTTGAGTCCGAGTCTGAGTCCGAGTGTGTAATCGGCTATGAGTCGGAGATCGCGCCTCATGGCCCTCCACGTCGTCACTTTTCTTTCGAGTTTGAGTCCACTGCCATGTATTGCACCCCCGAGGGGCTTATGAATGAAATAAACTATGATTTCGCTTACTTCGCTGTTCCCGAGATAAATTGTGTCGACCCCGATGATGAAGAGACCGAGTTCGAGGGAGAAATACCCAAAGAACTCAGGTCCCTAATCGAAAGGGAAGATGAAAGGCATGCTCAGCCAATAAAAGAAGAAATTGTTTTAATAAACTTGAAAAACGGAGAGGACCCCCGCATGGTTCAGATCGGTTCCGGGCTGTCCGAGGTAGAACGTAAGTCGCACATTGACTTGCTCAAGGAATTCGAAGATGTTTTCGCTTGGTCTCATGCGGATATGCCCGGAATTGATCCCGACATCGTGCAACATCGGATCCCCCTGTACCCTAATGCTAAGCCGGTTAAGCAAAAATTGAGAAAGATAAGGCCTGATTGGGTAGAAAAGATCAAGGAAGAAGTCACTAAGCAATTCAACGCCGGATTCCTAATGGTGACCGAGTACCCCCAATGGGTCGCCAACATCGTACCGGTACCCAAGAAGGACGGGAAAATCAGGGTCTGCGTCGACTTCAGGGATCTGAACAAGGCAAGTCCGAAGGACGACTTCCCGTTGCCACACATCGATGTACTCGTGGACAATACGGCGGGGCACGCATTGTTGTCTTTCATGGACGGATTCTCGGGATACAATCAGATCTTGATGGCACCAGACCGGGAGAAGACCACTTTTACAACCGAATGGGGAACCTTCTGCTATCGAGTAATGCCGTTCGGATTGAAAAATGCGGGATCAACCTATCAAAGAGCCGCGACTGCCTTATTGCATGACATGATGCATAAAGAAGTGGAAGTGTACGTAGATGATATGATCGTGAAGGCTAAAGAGCGAGAGGGGCACTTACCAGCACTTCGTAAGTTCTTCGAGAGGATTCTCAAGTACCGCATGCGCCTCAACCCGCAAAAGTGTACGTTCGGAGTCACCGCTGGCAAAATGCTAGGGTTTATGATCACCACCAGAGGAATCGAAGTCGACCCCTCCAAAATCAAAGCCATACTAGAAATGGAACCACCGCGAACCGAAAAAGAAGTGCGCAGTTTTCTCGGAAAGATTCAATTCATTAGCAGATTCATCGCCAAGTTGACTTCAACTTGCGAGCCGATGTTTCGACTATTGAAGAAGGGAGTGTCCTTCAAGTGGGATGAAAAATGCCAAAAAGCCTTTGAGACTGTCAAAAGGTACCTCCAAAGCCCGCCAGTGCTCCCACCTCCAGTACCCGGGAAGCCATTGATAATGTATTTGTCAGTCACTCAATCAGCGATGGGGTGCATGTTGGCACAAGAAAGTGACGATGGAATTGAAAGGGCGGTTTATTATCTCAGCAAGAAGATGGTCGAGACCGAAGAAAGGTACACACCGTTAGAGAAGACATGTTGGGCTCTTGTTTGGGCCTCCAAGAAATTGAGACACTACATGCTGGCCTATCCGGTGAAGTTGATTTCTCGAATGGACCCTCTCAAGTATCTGTTCGAGAAGCCGGCGCTTACCGGTAAGCTAGCACGTTGGTTGCTCTTACTGGCCGAATTCGAGCTCAAGTACATCACGAGAAAATCAGTGAAGGGAAGAGCAGTGGCGGAATTTCTAGCCGATCACCCAGTTGAAGGACCCGAGGACGCTGAATTTCAGTTCCCCGACGAAAGCGTCATGACAATGAACAGCGATACATGGAAACTATACTTTGAAGGAGCTTCGAATCAGAAAGGATTTGGGATTGGAGTATTGTTGGTGTCGCTAGAGGGGCCGCACATCCCTCTAGCCTTCAAGTTAAACTTCGAAGTCACTAACAACCAGGCGGAATATGAAGCATGCATTGTCGGGATGGAGGCCGCTTTGGAAATCGAAGTTAAGAAGTTGGAAGTAATAGGAGACTCGAACTTGGTGGTATCCCAAGCCAATGGCGATTGGAGGGTAAAGGAGGAGAAGCTGAAGCCATATCACAAGGATCTAGAGGAAATAATTCGGCAATTCGAACAGGTCACCTTCACGCACATACCAAGGATGAAAAATCGGTTCGCCGATGCTCTCGCTACCCTAGCATCGATGGTCGAGTTGCCCGATGGGATAAGATTGCGGCCCGTCATGATCGAGCAAAGGGACCGGCCCGCTTACGAACATGTGATGCCCATTGAAAAAGCTGACGACGGCCTGCCATGGTACCATGACATATGGAACTTAGTTGAGAAGGGGGAATACCCGGAAGGAGCAAGCAAGAAGGACTGCACCACCCTCCGACGGCTTGCGTCGCAATACATCATCTGTGGAGGAAGATTGTATAAGAGGTCATACTGTGGTATGCATAAATTGTGCATTCACGGTGAGGAAGTGAAAAGGGTAATCGAAGAAATCCACGAGGGAGTGTGCGGTCCTCATATGAGCGGGATCATGCTAGCAAAGAAGATATTGAGGCAAGGATACTTTTGGTCTACCATGGAGACGGACTGTATCGAATATGTGTGAAGATGCCACAAGTGTCAAGTCCACGCCAATTTGAAGCATGTACCACCAACTGAATTACACTCAATGTCTTCACCTTGGCCCTTCTCGGTATGGGGCATAGACGTGATTGGAAGAATCACTCCGCCAGCCTCGAATGGTCACAAGTTCATCTTAGTGGCGGTCGATTACTTCACGAAATGGGTAGAGGCAGCCTCCTACGCCACTCTGACGGCGGTTCAAGTGGCACATTTCATCAAGCAAAATGTCATCTACCGATATGGAGTCCCCCAAGCGTTCGTCTCCGACAATGGGGTACATTTCAAGGGAAGAGTGGCCGAAGTACTCGAAGACTTCAACATCCAGGTGCATAAATCCACGGTATATCGGCCGCAAACCAACGGAGCTGTCAAGGCAGCGAACAAGACCATCAAGAACATTTTGGAGAAAACCATCGAATCCTCAAGGGATTGGCATGAGAAGTTACCATTAGCACTTTGGGGTTATCGCACCTCCATCCGTACTCCGACAGGGGCAACACCCTACTCATTGGTATATGGCATGGAGGAAGTTCTCCCGATTGAGCTCGAAGTACCATCACTGAGGATAGTAATGGAAAGTGGAATTAGCGAAGCTGATTGGCTGAGTGAAAGATTCGCTGAACTGATGCTGTTTGACGAAAGAAGATTGCGCGCTTTATATCACATTCAAGGATACCAAAGGAGGATCGCTAGGGCATTCAATAAGAAGGTGAAGTCACGAGACTTGATTGAAGGAGATATGGTTGTAAAAGAGATCCGCGCGCCGATATTTGACCCAAGAGGGAAGTTCAGACCCAAGTGGGCAGGGCCCTACATTATCAAAACCATTCTCAGCGGAGGAGCAACGGTACTCATTGATCTCGATGGGAGCGAATTTACCAATCTTGTAAACTTGAATCAGCTCAAACGATATTACCCATGAGAGATGCTCGTTGGGCGAGAAACCGCAAGGGCGGGCCGACCCAAGCAAAAATAAGAGCAAGCCTGCTAGATCGAAAACCCGCGTTGGGCAACCTAGGCAAAATAAAAGGCATGAAAAATCAAAAGAGCTCGCTAGACCGAAAACCCGAAAGGGCGGTACTAGGCAAAACTTAGAGCGCAAAAGGAGAGTGTCAACACCCGAGTGAACCTTAACCCGAACTACGTTGCGACCTGATTCCTTGAAAAGGGATACGTAGGCAGTCTCACTCAGAGATTCGGTCATAATCCATTGAGTTGATCCAGGTGCCCATCGTATGTCAAGCAAAAATGAAAGAGGAGAAACAGACAAAGATGTGAACCAAGAGGGGGAAACCCTCGTAATTCAATTTTATTTCAATAATCTCTTCGGTTACAAAGCTGAGCAAAATGCCTAAAAACAACAAAGACACAACAACAACAAAGAAAAACTACGACGTGGGTCCATGGTTTATTGCGGGAACAATCTAATTGAGTGGAGTCATTTGTTGATTAAACAGTTCCAAATCTTGCTGATACTTCTGCTCTTATCCATTTTCTGTAAAGTGCTTCCAGATGTATGGTAGGATAGTCGTCATGAACCCAAGTCACTCTGTTCTTCCAAGAACGGCGATAATTCTCCATGACTGAATGTTTGAATTCCGGAAGATGGAAGGAAGCCGGAACAGAAAACTGCACCTCTTGACGGATCTCGAGTTGGCGAAGGATGCGCTGTGGAAAGTAAAAAGCAAACCCCGTTAGACCCGCAACCACCACCCATGACGAACCCATGTGCCGCCGTCATGTCCGGCAAAACCAGCCAATGGCACCTCCAAATGACATGCTCCTCCCCCAAAATCATAAGGAAGTCAGTCCACCCATCCCTATCACCATGCTCCTCCACAAATGGCCTATTGTTCCAAGTCCGGGGATCATAGACCCAATGATTCTCCGGATCAGCCTTCAGCTTCACCTTATCACAAAGCCACATCTGTAACCAAAGCAATAAACCAAAAGCCATGCGTCAAAACCAAGCACCACTAAACCAAAGAGCCAAAACCAACAACACCAAGACCAAAAAAACCAAACCTGAAGCAAAAGTGGGCTACCTCCAAAGACATTCGCCCGCCCAGAGCAAATCGCGTCCAAGCCCATGAGAGTCTCAGCCAAAACCATTGGGACCACGTCTCTACGCTGCTCGATCTGCAAGGCGACCGAAACAATGGAAGGGCTTGCATTCCCGTTAGAAGGAACCAACAGATAAGAAGCCAAGAGGCACGTGCAGAGCGCGAACATGCGTCGGTTCTGGAGAGTGAAGTCCGTCAAATCTCCACAAGGGCGGAAGTCCGCAAAGAGGCGCAAGATGTCAAGAGCATTACCACGAAGCAAGTACTTGGCAGTACTTTCATTCACGCCAAGTTTGTTCTTGAGAATCTTGGTCAAGCTGTCACGAAAAGGAGGGACCACGGGTTCCGTGCATGCACGACTCCCGAGGTAGATTCGAAATTCTTCAACAGTAGGGCAAAGCTCTTGAATGCCAAAGCGAAAGACGTGAAGTTCCGGATCCCAAAAGCGAGCGGCCGCATGCAAGATCTCGGGACGGATAGGGATGGTATGAATAAAGCGCAAAGCATTGAGGCCAAGACTTCGGAAGTTGAGCCAATCAATGTTCTCAAGGCTCTCAATCCAAGAACCAAGGATGGCTGGAGTAAGGGCTGCCATGTTTCAAAAGATAGGAGATGGGAGGTAAAAGAGAATGGCAAGAGCAGAAGGTAGAATATGAGTTGGTAAAAAGAATGGTAATCCAAGGCAAGTTATTTATAGGGGAAGAAGAAGAGACATGCAAGATTCCCATGCAACATGAGAAATAAGAGACTTCATTTTCAAGGTGGTCAAGTGCATGTTTTCCATAAGACTTGCATAGGGAAGGTTTGAAAAGCTTTGAAAATGTATAGCATTTGTTGAAAATGGGAGAAAGAAGCTTTGAAAAAGAGTAATCTGTGGTTGGAAAGAGAAACTGGAAGTCCCCACGCACTGCTGGAACAGAAAACACCCTTGGGAGTGCAAGAAATCACATTGGGAACAAGCAGAACCTGCCCTCTGGAGCAGACACTGAGCGCTCAAGCCCCCACCCTGAGCGCTCAAGCCCCACCTAGAGCGCTCAAGCCCTGCTGCAACCTGAACCTGCAAGTCTGCACCTTGCCACCCCAAAACTCATTCCAAGCCTCCCGGGCCCTGTCCAACTATTAGAACAAGTGTCAACAAGTGTTCATGACTTGATGGAGCTGCCAGTGGGGGAGAACAACGAGCGAATACATGATCGGTGCGCCAACGGCGATAATCACCAAAGTTTCCAAGTTTCGCTTGCAAAATTTTATTTTTCCAATATGCCTTACGGACTCTAAAATCCCGTTCTAAGGTCGTTTCGTGTCAACAACCGCGTCGTGTCCTCTTGTGCGTAAATCAATAAGCAATCAGGATTGTTCAAATTTTGGGATCCAGTTTGTACATGGTTCAGTCGTATTGAGCAAAAGGAATGCCTCGTATAAATTCACGGGCATACATCCCTTCTTTCAAATACTGAGCGCAAACTTTAAGATTCATGATTTTGGATTCAGTGTTACGTGAATTGCTTTATGAATTGTACAACAAGTGCTTGAAACACCAAAAAACAAAGAGTGCGATGCATAAGTAAAAAGAAAGTGCAAATCTGATATATCTCTGGCATAATCCATAAACTAAGGCATGTACATAAGTCGTCGTGCATGGGGCAAACAGACGCCCAAGGCAAAGACAAGGCGCGCAGGCCCAACTGTGCAAATCTAACTACTGGGGCACGCAGGCCCAATCATGTGCAAAATGAAAAGTACTCTACCCCTACTCACAGCAGGTGTCTCCTCAACCACAACGGCCGATGCAGCCCCTGTCCTCCTCCGAGTCGACCGCCTCAGACCTCCTGCCTCGGGAGTCACGGTCTCCACAAACGTCACCTCCTCGTCTAAACCAAACTGTGCATTCTTCGAGCGACCGAGGCGGACGAAAGGAATCCCTGAGCCACTGGCCTCGTCGCGCCCCCTCTTCCGGGTAACAGGTCCCTGCACAAAGAAAGGAAGTCACAAGAGTTGGGGATTAGTAAAGAAAAGAGGAAATTTTCATGAGTAAAGGATAATGCAGACTTGGCATACCGGGGCAACTGTCGAAGGAGGAGGAACAGGGGCAGCCGGTGGAGTGATGTCATCCGCTCGATGTATAGGCACCCGTGTCCCCGCTATCAACTGGCATAACAGGATGCGCATTCCTCGGTTCTGCTCATATAGCGTCTGCGCCACCTCGTAAGCAACCTGAAAACAAGAGATAAACATCAGCAATCAGGAAATCTAAAAAGGAAACAGGAATACGACGGTGAGCAAATCATACCGGTCTCTGAAGCGGTCTCAGTCCAGTGGGTGGACGCGGTATCTCTAACGCACCTTCCTCCCCATCGGGAGTACTCACCCACATGGACCACCCAGGTGCCTCGGTCACCCCAACTGTCTCCCCCGCGGGGACCTCCACCCTCTCCGGTCGATCTCTCCGAGAAGTCCCTCCCCGCAGCCTCCACCGGGCAAAGCAGCTCCGATAGCCCCGCCCCCCTCGAGGTCACCCTGCTCCTCCTCTCCCCGACTATCCCCAAGGGGGCGCCGGTACGCTCTCTATAAGCGTCATAGTCCATCTCTCGGGCGCAAGAATCGACCTGTTCCCCTCTCCGCACCGTGTTCCTCCGTATCTCCTCAAGTGTGTAGCTACCGGTCCTCGCGCGAGAAGGAAGTAAACCAGCACCCGAGGAAAGGCAAATTCGATCGGCGAGTGACCTGTCGCCAAGGTACCACCGCCAACCGTACGGACTCGAGAAGTATCCTCCCAGCAGTGATCTCCCAACTCGAAGCAAGGAAATCATCATCGTAGCCATCCCATAAAACCCAAATGGACCTGCACCCAATAAACCAAGTGTCATCAATGAGAGTAAAAGTGCACAAACAACTTCCATATAAGTGCAAACAAGCGTAAGACTTACCCCGCCTCCGGAAAGTCGGTCAAGAGAAGCACGCAAAGGTGTCGAGGGTCACGAGGATATGAGTGCCGACGGAAGTCATCCCCCAAAGACAAAGCACGAGGAATCACCTCGTTCGCCCGAGGGTGAGTCGTCTCTGGGGATGTAACCCCAACACCTCATAGGCCCAAAGTCGAGACAAAAACCATCAAATGCATGTCAAGACAAGTATAACAGTGAAGCAAGTGCAAAGCAATTGGAATTGGAAGTACAATGAAAGAAAGAAAAAGGTGCGAGTCTCATACCTCCCACAAACTCCACATGCCGCCCAAGCTCGTCCCTCTCCTCCTCGAGACAAATTTCCCCCATAAAAGAATAGCATGCGGCGAGCGCAGACCTCCCCTAGTCCGAGAAGCCTTCTCAAAGTCCCTCGTGCGAGGCAAGAGAGAGAAGTGTACCTTGCAACGCCGATTGGCGTACAAGGAGGCCCCCAAGATGTACAACAAATAGCACCGGGCCTTTTGCTCACCTCCATCTCGTGAAGCCGGTACCCATGCACACCCGTCCGAACCGCCATAATGGGCCATCTCTCTCTCCCCGTGAGGTACGAACCCCAAGAACCAAGTCAAACCAGCCTCATCGTACCCCACCCGCAGCAACAGACGGTATCGGCTCGCCGCCCACCCTCAAACCTGTCAGCGCCGAGAAGTCTAGCGGGGTCATAGTAGCCTCCCCGAACGTCAGGTGGAAGGTATTCGTAGAATCCCTCCACCTCTCCGCTAGAGCCGTCAGCACATTGTGATCGTGCCAAGTACTCGTAAGAGTGAAGATGAACGGCCTGAACCCCGTCATATCCACCAGCCTCCTCACATCCCTGTGCAGCTCATGGTAAAGCTCCAAACTGCGAGCTGAACTACCATGAGTCGATATCCTCCGGTTCTCCTGTTCAAAACATTAAAGTGCGGCATGTCAGTATACGCTATTCGAATTAAACATCCAATCAAGCCAGCCCAATCATCATTCATGCAAGCGGTTCAATCCAATAAGGCAATCATGCATAAGTAATTGAAAGTACATTAAATGGAAATCAATGAAAGTACATACCCTCAGGTTCCCCCGTGACAAGTGCACGTCAGGGTCTAGCAACACCTCCTCTCCAAAGTACTCCTCCCCGCCGCGAGACGTAAGTATTCACCCCTGAGGGGATGAACAAGTGTGTCGGTGGATCGTAAGTGGCAGGGTCAAAAGCTGGTCTCGCCGCCAACCACACACGAGCCTCGTCAACCACAGTAACCCTGGGCCGTGCTGCTGCCTCCCTCTCCACAGTAGCACGGGCCCGAGCCTCCTCCTCCTCCCTAAGCTCCTCCTCTAGCTCCGTGGCGTAAGTCTCACTAGCCAACCTCTCCTGCTCCTCAGCACTAGCCCTGGCCCTCGCCTCAACCTCCCGTCTATCCCGTATAGCCTCCCTCGCCTCCTCCAACACCTGTGGGTTCTCCGTCGCAGCTGCCATAACATCATCGGGAGAAGCAAACTCTGCATAATCCCCCCGGGAGATACCCACTGGACCCTACTCCACCTCCGAGACCTCCTCAACCGCAACCCCCTTACCCCGAGACTCGTCTGCCCCAGAGCGACTACGAGTCACCGGCCTGTGCACTACCGGTGGAGGCACTGTCGCTGGAACCTCATCGGGCTCATCTATCACCCAAGGAATCGACGAACTAGCCCCCGGAGTACTAGCCGTCACCCCTCTCGGAGGAGCCATCCTCCTACCGCTGGCTGCCACCCTAGCACTCCTCCTCACAAAGCCAGTAGCCCCTCGACTGCTACTAGGAGTATCACTCGCCGCCGTCCCCCGACTCACGCTGGGCGCGCCACTACTCGTCACACCCCTGAGAGGCCAACTACTCCTCCTACTCCGCCGTATATCCTCCGTCACACTCCTAACGCTGAAGGGCACCTTCACCCGGTACCTAACCTCCGCTAGAGTAAAAGCCCATCGCCCCATAGTCGCCATATCAAATCTCTGGCTCTCATCCCAACTCCTAGCACCACCATCCCCTCTACCACTACTCGAGGCCGCTCCACCACCACCCGCTGTCCCAGAACCACCCAAAACCCTACCACTACCAGCACCACCACTGATCGGAACCCTGGAGGCCCCAAAACCACCATTGCCGCCACCCTCCACCACTGAAACACCACTACCGCCGCTACCCACTCCCCCATCACCACCCACGGCCTCCTCTCCGCCCTCCAGTGCCTTCAACAGCCCTAGCACCCGAAACCACCGCAGCACCACCGCTCGCCACTGAAGGGGCTTGAGCGCTTGGTTCAGCCCGTGGTGGGACCACCGCCGTGGCCCCACCGTCGTCGTCTGCCCTCGGCGAGGACGTGGGAGATCGATCTCCGCCTGAATCGGCCATGAACGCCGTCGGAAATGAGAATGTTTGCCCCGTTGTGAAAACCGAAACCCTAGGATCGAAATTGGCGTTGAAACTTGGAAATTCGTGCTCGAAATCGAGAGTAATCGAGAGAGAGAGGTTCGGTTTGGAGAGAAAGAGAGTAAAGAGAGAGTTTTGAAACCGATCGGAAGTTATGGGAGTTCAACGGACGTGAACGGACTGTTTTTAAGAAACTGAACCATCGTGACCCTTCGCAGACCAGATGGGTCAAGCGCTCAAGCCAGAGGGTTGAGCGCTCAAGCCCCCTCTGAGCGCTCAAGGTCCCTACACCAAGCGCTCTACCCCATGCTGTGTTTTGATTTTCGAGCCCCTCGGAGGGGATTTGATCATATTTTGACCCTTGTGGGACAGTGCCAGGACGGCCCTTGACCTACCTGAATAGAATCGCACAATTCGAATTGTTTTCCTCTGCTAATACACTAGGATTAGGCTTAAGAGCCTGATTCTCAGTGGCTGGCCTCTCAGGGTGAGCCCTGTGGAGTTCGATAAGTCATCACGCATTCCCCCGGAGGGAGCCGATTCATACTCAATCATTCTATCATGATAGTCAATCAATCATTGCGTAGCCGGAAGATCCACCACGTAAGTGCGTTTGGACCAATGGCATTTTGATTGCTTCGTTGTTCAGTAAGCAATCACCTTTTCTCGATTGTCCTGTTGTTCAAGAGACAATCACCTAATCATTAAGCCATCTTGTTGTTCAAGGGATAGCCCCACCAGATTTAGCCTCTCCGTTGACCAGAGGGTAGTCACGCTTAATCTCTTTTAGCCACCAAGCTGGTGTATATGGATGAATCACGTTTGTTGGGTTGACGGCCTCCACAACATGGGAAGGCTCGTCGATTTTTGTCTAATCACGTTTGTTGGGTTGACGGCCTCCACAACATGGGAAGGCTCGTCGATTTTTGTCTAATTGACGTTTGTTGGGTTGACGGCCTCCACAACATGGGAAGGCTCGTCGATTTTTGTCTAATCACGTTTGTTGGGTTGACGGCCTCCACAACATGGGAAGGCTCGTCGATTTTTGTCTAATCACGTTTGTTGGGTTGACGGCCTCCACAACATGGGAAGGCTCGTCGATTTTTGTCTAATCACGTTTGTTGGGTTGACGGCCTCCACAACATGGGAAGGCTCGTCGATTTTTGTCTAATCACGTTTGTTGGGTTGACGGCCTCCACAACATGGGAAGGCTCGTCGATTTTTGTCTAATCACGTTTGTTGGGTTGACGGCCTCCACAACATGGGAAGGCTCGTCGATTTTTGTCCAATTCGCATAATCATGTTTGTTTCACGGGCCAGGAAAACCCGTTGAGTTTGTTTGCATGCCCCGATGAACTACGCCGGTCTGATCCCTACAATGGGGTACGTAGGCAGCCCGAGTGGCGCGACCATGATTTTAATGTTTTCCTTTGCAGCTTGCGAAAGGCCCGGGAAAGGGTCGGGTCGTCTCTTTCTTGAATGCAACTCACACCAAGAAGTGGTATGGAGTTTCATCCAAGAGGGGCAACTGTAGACACCCCGACTTTGACCCGGGATACTCACCAAGCATTCCCGATGATGAGAAAAACCACCCGTGAAAAACCTTAAGGTTAAGAGAAAAGCTTGAACTTGTCCCAAACCACCTCAAACCATTCCAAACCATTCACAAATAACCTACACCAATCCAAATGACCAAAATACCCTTTTTAAACCAGAACCAACCACTGCACTCAGGGGGAGGTTGAGCGCTCAAGGTCCCACCTAGAGCGCTCAAGCCCTGTCCAGGCTATCGGTGGCAGAGTATCTAATGATGAGATTCCAACTGAACCACTGCCACCCAGCCGTTTTTCTGTTGCTCGCATGCAACTGATAGACCCCCAGGTGAGCCTATATTACTCTCTTAGACCCCCCACTTCAAATCAACACACTTCACCCCCCATTTCACTCTATAAAAGAGCTTCTTCTACACCATTTGGAGGGGTTAGATACTCTCTCATCATCTGAGTCATCCCTCACTCACTCTCAATCTATATTTCCAGAATCTTCCAACCTCTTTCACCCACCACTTCAAGCTCAATCCCTTTGATCCATCAAATCCCTTTTGATTATTCAACTATCTCACTAGAATACACCATCATTAACCTTGCATCAACTCAAACCACTCCATACTTACCACATTCTGTCCAAAATAACCCACATTGTCTTTACAAACCCATCTACCAATCAATCATTCATCAAAACCTCAAGTTTAAGCTTTGATCAAAACCAAAAAGGTAAAACATGTGAAAGTTACGGGTTGGTACTCCTGAGGGAGACCAGTGGGTCCATGGAGGTCTTCTATGCCTTTAATGGACTCACAAGGTCTCAAATATGCAAGAAAACAAACTTTGAAAACCCCAGCTTCAAGTAGCTTGAGCGCTCAATGCCAGTACCTTGAGCGCTCAAGCCACTTGAACACCTTCTGTGTTTTTGTGGTTTCTGATCATGTTCCATCTTGTTGGTATCATCCTTGTGGTTGTTTGTTAGTTCAAAAACTTTTAAATCAGTTCACCTCATTTTTTATCATTGATCAATGAACTCAACAACCATAAAGATAGTATATCATCACCATCGAGCCATGGATGATTCCATTTCATAAAGAAACAGTCTATCTCCTCCTTTCCTAATCATGATCAGAAGGCTTTAAGTTTATACCAACATCAAAGGAAGATCAGAAATCATAAAAGCTTATAACCCTCTAGAAAGGGGCTTGAGCGCTCAAGGTCATCTCCCTGAGCGCTCGAGCCTTGCTCATTTTGGTTTTGGATCTTGTTTATCTTGAGATCTGCCTTTCTGTTTTCAGTTTGTTGAGATGTATGTATTGATGTTTGGCTGTGCCAACCCTATATCAGAGTGTGTGTGTTGAGATGCGTGCGTTGATGTTTGGCTATGCCAACCTAACATCGGAGTGTGTGTGTGTGTGTGTGTGTGTGTGTGTGTGTGGTGATGTTTGGCTAAGCCAACCTGATTTCCTCTCTCATTCCAATCACTCTCATTCTAATCATGCTTATGTGTGGCCCGATGCTCGTTATCCATTCTCATGAACACCTCAAGTTTATTTTATCCATGATTGAGGAATTTCAATGCATTATGCATCATCACATATCATATTGAACTAGTTTGTGGTCCAGATGGGGGCTGAATATTGCAGAAACACTCAAATCCAGAAGATGGCTTGAGCGCTCAAGGTACCCCCTTGAGCGCTCAAACTGTCTTCTGAATCAATCAAATTGTTCTCTTATTCCTTCTTGTTTTTGAATCATGAGTGTTCTGCAAGGTTTTGAAGTGTTGATCCTCTATTCTTCCTATATGGCTTCCCCCACTTTGGTCCATAAATTAGTATTAAATCCATGATTATGTGATTATGTCATTCTGTCCAGTGAGCTAAATGATGTTTTTGAATAAGTAGTGGTGGTCAAAGCATGTTTTAATCTAACCAGAATCATCAGAAGCATCATAAGCATGTTTGAGTTGAGGAGGGGTTGAGCGCTCAAGCCCTCTCCTTGAGCGCTCAAGCCCTTGGCAGGGGGATCAGATTGGTTTAGTTTTTGTGTTGGCTTGTGGTGTTGTTTCTGTTTATTCTGTTGTCATTATGTATATCCTGATGTTGTTGCTGGCTGTTTGATTTTCTTGTTCGTTCATATTTGCGCGTCATTGTCACTCATGTAATCCACACCGCACATGTATACACTTAAATTCCATTGTTGTGCTTATTATCGTTACATGGCTCCCATCCCCCATTCCCCGTAACTGCTCAAAGTTGAATCATAAACATTTCCCATAATCCCACAAAAGTCAAGTAGAGACCGGTCTTCGAACCGGGCGAGGGGGGTGCCGTAAAACTCTTCCCCTCTCGTAACTGAGCTCCCAAACCTAAGATAGTATGGTGATGACGGGCCAGTAATCCTTATCCATTGAATGAGGCACGAGTCAATCGATGTTCGGTTCCTCGGGGACAATCCGCTAAAACCCGGGTGGCGACTCCGAATCGATCCCGGCGAGGGATCCCTCCGGAGGGGGCGTCCACAAAATACTCTCACATGTCTTGACAAGCAATAAATACTCTTAACCAGTCTATCAAGCGAAAAAACTATCTATTTCTCCTAGCAATATAATCTTCCCACATGGTATCACTAATCTCATCCCTTTTGCTAACCCATTCTCTATTGTCTTCTTGAACTTCCCTATACTCTAGGATTTGGATTTCTACCCATCTCATCATTTACTTCTTCCATAATAGCATCCATAGGATCGACCCCTATTATATAATTTTGAATGGCGCAGCATGCTAGGACCACATCCACATGTTTCTTGAATGACCAATATGGTTCTGCATTTATCATGCAAAAGCGTTGCTTCAAAACTCCAAAGCACCTTTCAATTGTAGATCGCAAGGAAGAGTGATGAAGATTGAATAACTCTCTTTTGTTTTCAGGAGGATGGTTATCAAATTCTTCCAAACGGTATCTAGTACCACCAGGGCCGGCCCAAGGGTTTTTAGTGCCCAAAGCCTAATAAAAGAAGTGTGCCCTTAAGAGTAAACACTTAAAACAATTTTTTATAGTACTAACAATCACAATACGAGAAAGTTAAAAAAAAAATTGTTTCATCTTCCGATTAAGATAATCTTTTGCGTTCATCTTAATTGAGTTATAGCAAAAGAATCGTTGGCAAATATCATAGGATTGTTGCGCGTGGATCCTAAAGCTTTAGTATTTTTCAAATATTGTTTTCCAAATGAACTCTGAATTTACAAACAACCAAACCATCAGCATTCTCTCTAAATCAATTTCATTATTTTTGTTTTAATTATTATCTTGTGCTCTAATCATTCCTTGTCCCTGTGGATTGACCTCGGACTTTTCGAGTTTATTACTTCGTGACATCCTGCACTTGGGATTGCAATAAAAAAGTCGCAGCAAGGATCTTGATAACTTGATTGAATGAATGTGTTATGGGCAAGAGTATCTATTATACAAACTGCAATAATCTTCTTCATTTGATGATTGTTTGCTTATATCAAAGACATTAAGTTCACCAATCATATTACCAAGTGAAATTTTCAGTACCCCATTTCTACAATTAATCAGGGCATTGGATGTGGCTTAGAAGGCCGCCCTAAAATAACAAGAATTTGTGCACTTATGTTTTGAACACGCTAAGTATCGAGAACTATAAATCAAGTCCACATGAAAGTAAAATTTAACAATTTTGATCAATGGCTAAGAAGGCTGTCGTAAAATAACAGGAAATTGTGCACTTGTGTTTTGAACACGCTAAGTATCGAGAACTATAAATTAAGTACACAGGAAAGTAAAATTTACCAATTTTGATAAATAAAAAAAAAGTCTTCAATTACATCTTAAGGAAATTTGACAGATCTATCAACCAGTTGAAGTGTTACACAAGTGGGTTTCAGTTCTCCCAACCCTAATTGCAAATAAATTAAGTATGGCAATAAATTCAGACTTTCCCCCAAGTCTAACAAAGCTCACGCAATGTGATCATCACCTATTGTGCATGAAAATTGTAGATAGACAGGGTCCTTATATTTGATAGAGATTTTGCATTGAATATATGATAGAGCTGAGTTGAAAAAATGTCTTTTTAGGGACGTTAGTCTTCCTTTTAATGGTGATAAGATCTTTCAACAATTTGGCATAAGAGGGCACTTGTTGGATGTCATCTAAGAATGGGATGTTTATATGGACTTGTTTAAACACTTATACAATATCGCCAAACTAGGCACCTTTCTTAGAATTGGCTAATCTAAATGGTGCTTTAGGGACAAAATTAAGGGTCCACTAAATTTGGTTAGGAAGAACTAGATTCTTGAATATTGGTAGGACCAATATGATTTTCTTCTTTATCTAACTCCACTGGGTTCTCTTTCACTTGCATACTCACATTATTATCAACTTCTTTTCTCGGTCGAATGGTGATAACCGATTTGACTTGCTCCTGTTCATGAGTAAAACTAGAGGCATTGCTAAAAGATGCCCTTTTGGATTAAGCACAGATTGACTAGGAAATTTTCCTTTTTCTCTCTCACCAATTTGACTAGCTAACTGGCTTACTTCATGGGTTTTAATTTCAGCTATGGATTGTTAGTTGATTTCATATATGCCTTAAGAGTATCTTCCAGCAATGACTTTTGTTGTGGTGCAGGAAACTAAGGAGTGGTTTGTGGAATGGAAGATGGGTTAAAATTCGTTTGTGTTTGATGAGATTGATTAGGATATGATAGGGTTGAAGGATGAAAACCTAGGGGAAATTGATTTTTGGGACTGCAAGGGTTGACCACCTACATTTGTAGAAGGTTGATTATGTTTCCATGAAAAATGGGGATGATTTCACCAACCAGGGTTGTATGTCTCTGAAAAGGGATTATTGTGGCTACCCGCCTTTTTACAGGGTGTGGCCACACAGGATGGTCCAATTACGTCATGAGCTGGTGTTCCTATAGCGTCGAGGTGCATGTTGTCGTGCATCTTTATGAGTTCGATAGAGTCGCCACTTGGTTTTGAAAAATTAAGAAAACAAATAGAGATTCTAGATTTGGGAGCCAAGGGTATTGTGAGGGAAAAGTGTTAGGCGCCCCTTTTTGTCTCGCCACAAAGGCTAGCCCGTATTTATTCAACATAAAACTGTTAAACTAATTTTAAAAGACTTTGCAAATAGATTAATTAATTAGCCATTAAATAGATATGGGTAATGATAGAAAATAAATCGCACACGGGATAGGGACAAGGGATCATGCGGTGCAAAATATTAAATAAAAATAAAGTTAACTACTCTGTATGCACGTCGATCCGTTGGCCGCCAAGCAAGTATGTCGACCGGCAAAATCAACAACTGCAAATTGATTAACTGCCAACACTATAGTGTGTCGTCCGGTATCCCTCTATCAATATTGGAAACAGAAGACACGAACAGATATGAGTAGAGGGGTTAGTAAATACAAACAAAAATAAACAAATAAGATGCGGTCAATCGAGAGACTGTGTGGAAATCTCACCTCGATACTTCAGTTGCTCGATTATATAACCAAGCTTGAGTTGTGCAGCCTTTATAGATTAAAGGACGAAAAATCGATGCACAATGTAGAACTCTTTCAGGTTTGAAGGTTTTGGCTACTTTCTTAGTGTTTTCGCTCAAGATTGCTAGACTACGGGTATAACTCGAAGTTGTTTGGGTGTTGTATGTTGTTTATGCTAGGGTTTCGAGGCTAAGGCTTCATATGTTGAAGATGGTGAGAAGAGTGGTTGTACAATGTAGAAGAGAGGTAGAAAATCTAATCTTTAAACTCATAGGGAGGGATCATATTTATAGAGATTGAAGATAGAGTTAGAGATAATTACAAAAGAATTAATAAAATCCAAAAATAGAGTTAATTCCCTATAAAAACTTTTCCTAACAGTGTTTGGAACATGTACAACAAGTTGGATGACTAGATGGGAAGAGTTGGAATGAAGCCCAACACTTGCAGAACCTTCTGAACTTACATAGAGTTGATTTCGCTGCCGGCACATCAATTTAGACACCGCAGGAGACCAAACTTTGCGAGCTCACTCTGGAGCACTACTGAACTCCGATTTGCGCATGGTTTGAACCATTGAAAAGCTTGTTAAGTCTACTTTCTAGTGGTTTGGATCAAAAACAATTTGTACAATAAAGATAGGGTGATTTTACCCCTCAGTGGATAAAAAAATAAATGATTTCAGTAAAACGCTCGTATTCCCTCATTTCAAATTGGATTGAGACATATTTTATATCGATAAAGAGGGTTTTGAAAGTACTAAAATATGGTGAAATCCAACCACAAGAATAAGAAAGTTTGGTTTGTTAAAAGTTGACCGAAAGTAGACCGATCAAAAGATTATCAGAGCCAACTAAGGCTAAAACAAGTTCAAAGTCATGCGGCACTTCCCTCCCTAATTCTAAGGCATTCTTCATTCCTTAAGAGTTCCACATAGTTCACAAAGCATCTCATTTCTCATCAAGCATATGAAATTGTTTCATCAGCAGTAGTCCACACATGGCGGAGCTCAAAATATCTGCCGAGCCAAATTAAAGTGTCTACAATTACCTAATGGTTTTTCATAGTTGTTAAGCACATTTACTTGCTCTTCATTATATTCGGAATTTCCTACCATAGAAGGACACATTTGTGTTATATGCATTGCATAAGCACAAAGAGAGCATACTTCATTTTGGATTTGATGTACAAAATTCATACTCCTACTTAGTGTAAAAGCTTCTATTTTTCGAATGAGTTAGTCTAACCTAGCTTTAAGATCAGACTCTTCCTTAAGTTCACATAGACCTCCCTTTCTAGAAGTGTTGGATGTTTATCTCTTGGTTTGGAAAAGTCCCACTGTTGGGAGCTCTTAGACAACTCCTCAAGGAATCTATATGCCGCATCATCTCTAAGGTCCATAAAGCCACCACGATTCATACTTAAACATATTATGGTTTGTTTGAGTTCAACCATTGTAAAAATATTGAAGAAGTCTCCATGTTTAAAAACCATGGTGGGGACACCTAAGAATTTTATCTTTGAATCTTTCCCTACTTTCATAAAAAATTCGTGTTCTTCCTAACAAATATCAGCAATATCATATTTTTACACTTAAAAATGACTTAAGGGTCTTAACCCTTCCCAATAGTCCATCGGGGTCTGGGTGGACTTTCTCTAACTAACCACAAATTAAAATTTGAGTAAATCACCTAGACACCCCCTGAATTATACCTCTTTTACCCAAACACCCCCTAAACTAAATAAACCTACGAGGACACCCTCTCAACTATGTAAAACTTTACCCCAAGACCCCTTATGTCAACCTTCGGTCTCAAAACTCAAACTTCTGGGTCATGTTTTGATGATCCATCCCATTCAAGTTGTTTAAAACATGTTTTTAAGTGTACTTGGAAGAAATCAGCTAAAAATATGACTGGGAAGTGCTTGATCCAAAGAGTTTTTCGTACATAAATACATATGAAAAACTCTTTGGATCATGCACTTCCCGGTCATATTTTGAGCCGACTTTTAGCCGATCCCTTTAAAAACATGTTTTAAACAACTTGAATGGGCTAGATCATCAAAACATGACCCAAAAGTTTGAGTTTTGAGACCGAAGGTTGACAGAAGGGGTCTTGGGGTAAAGTTTTAAATAGTTGAGGGGGTGCCCTCATAGGTTTATTTAGTTTAGGGGGTGCCCTCATAGGTTTATTTAGTTTAGGGGGTGCCCTCATAGGTTTATTTAGTTTAGGGGGTGTCTGGGTAAAAGAGGTATAATTCAGGGGGTGTCTAGGTGATTTACTCTTAAAATTTTCAAAACTAATGAAAGCAAATCATACCCAATGAGTCCAGTGACAACTACTCTTTTCTAACTCCAAACAATTTTAGAACTACGTTTGACCTAATTTTCACGTTTTAGAGATATGTAGGCAGTCTTGGAACCAGGCTCGACAGTTTTTCTTTTGAAAAAGGTCTCTGCAACAAAGTTGATAGCGCTTGCATTGTATTAATTACACTGTTTCACTTTTCTTTATCAAGTTTGGAAAGTTTTAATTCATTTGTGTTTTTAAGAAAAGGGCAAGTACTGAAAGGTTGATGTGGGAGTGCCTAACATCTTCTCCACTCATAATAGTGAATTACCAAACTCTTTCTTTTCTAACCTCGCATATCACAAAAAATGGAGTCATTTCTCTTAAAAATCGAGTATTTGGACTCGCGGGGATCATTTTTAAAATACTTGAACTATTATATTCCAAGGATAATTCAAGAGGTGACCCTGCACACTTAAACTCTATGCTTGGTGACGACTTTGACTTATTTTCTAAACACTCTTGGTCACAGCTACAAATTCCTTTTTCAAAATTATGTTGCCTTTTTATAAACTTGGATCAATCGAGCCTCCTCTCGTTTTTCCTCAAGGCGGACCCTTGATCAAAATCTTGAGCGTGACAGTTACTTTCATCATCATCCGAAACTCCAACCACAACCCTATCACATGCATGTGGATTGTGGATCTCATATGTTTATGTGTAGGTCCAACATGATGAATGTTCAGGCTCAGTTTGGATGACAACAATCTCAATGGGAAATGAGAATATGATGTCTTGTTTTTATGATTCCAATGTTTGGAAAAGACAGGAACATGAATGTGATTCCATGTTTTTCTGATTCCGGTGTTTGGAACAGTCACGAATAGAAATGTGACTCCTAATGACACATTCAACCAGGAATCACATTTCTAAACTGAATGTGAATTTGATTCCTCCCTTACCTCATGAGAATCTCAAATTCCAGGCTCATTAATTAAGAAAAGGAAACATTGACTTTAATAACTTTTTAAAAGAATTGTTTCCCGTGTAACATTACTGAGTTAATCCGAACACATAAATGAAATTACTCCGGGTATCAAATTCCGAGGAATTAGATTTCCAATAATCATATTCCTATTCCCACGCAAGAAAATTTCTAGGAATTTGATTCCCAGTAATCAGATTCCTATTTCTACTCAAGATTTTGATCATCCAAATGCAGCCTCGAGAGTTTGTAACTTGTGGTTAGAGTTGTGGTTGATGGGTTGTATACGTAGTTGGTTTAATCGTGAAACGAAAAAATGTACCTCGTGTGGGGCTAGGGTGAAAATTAGGGGTGTTTTGGGAAAAAAGTAAAAATCGGTTTTTTCGAGAGCTCATCAACGGGCCGAAAATGCCCGAATTTTTTGAGAGCAATTTTGGGTTAACAAAACGTTTTCTCCTATTGTTTGAAACGCATGGGTCCTATCACTCCTATCACAAAGTGAACGTGATGCTTACCAAAAAGTGTATCGCGGACATGACATCACTATGTAATGAAACTCAAATTCTCCGGTCGGACCGGGCCGGAGTACAGGGGAAAAGTTCTGTAGGAAAGGCATTTTCTGCGAATCCGACAAGAAAATGGCGGAAAGCTTCAGATTTCACCTCTGAAACCCTAGAAATCGGAGAGAGAGAGAGAGAGAGAGAGAGAGAGAGAGAGAGAGAGAGCGAGAATGGAGACGAATCAGAGTGATAAGCAGTTGAATTCGATCACATTGCTGAACCAAATGATGTCAGACCCGTATTACCTCTTCCACTTCCTCGCTTTTTTCTCTTACATCCCCGTTCGCTGCGCCGCATCCCAAGTCTTCTCTCCTCTCTTCTCCTCTTACCTTCTTCACCGTGTACTCCACCTACCCTCTCGTTGTGAATTTTTATTATCATTGTTGCAGTTGTTTCTTACTCTAGATCGTGTTTATGAACGTGAATGTCATCTAGTCATGTTTCATTTTCATGAGGTTACTCTCTATTTGTGTGACAGTTTTTAGAATCTCAATCTCTTGATGTTTCTTTGCAGGAAATTCAAGCAGTTATTGCATTTTCTGTGTTGACTGTTGTCAAGGTATGCTTAGGGCTTTACCATTTAGCTTTCTTGTGAATCTTATGCTCTATAGATGACTGATTATTGGCGTGGTTTAGTTTTCTGCTTGATTCTTTGAATATCACGTGAATGCATATAGAGGTGTTATTTTATAACTCAAGTTGTCCTGGCTAGCTTACAAGCACATCCACTATTCCCCGTGGACCAATCCTACAGTCCCAGGGCCCGATCAAAGCATTTCTTCGGTATGGATTGGCCCCACAAGATTGTACAACCTAGGAGGTTTTGAATTAGAGCAAACCCGAAGTCCTTGTCTTGAGTAGTTTGCTGTCAGAATTGTTTAAATATCTGTGTGGTACAGTTTCTTTTTGATTTATTTGAATGTAGTTCGGATTGCATAGAGAGGTTCATATCATGTTCTCTTGCTTTCCAGTGTCAAGTTGTTACCTTAGTTGCATGATCCTTCTAAAATGGTTGGGCTCCCAAGACGGGAGCTCGAATTGGTGCTCCCAAGATAGGATCTTGACGGGAGCTCGCTACCCTCAAGATGGGAGCTCGCTTCTAACTAGGATGGGAGCTCGCTTCTAACTAGGATGGGAGCTTATCGGGCCATTGAAACAATTATTCTCATACTTTTAAGGGTATGGAAATAAGAATATGAAAATCATATGAGTCATGAAGTATTGCAAAAATTGAATATATCTAACTTTCAAAATTTTTATCCTTTAAGATAGGCAAAATTCTCAATAAGTATCACTTTTCCTTCAATGGTTAAGTAATTAGAGATATTTTATATATTTAAATATGATCTATATATGCTCCTTAAGCGTTCCCAACCTTGGGAACTTCTAGGTGTCTCCGCTCCCCCGCACCCGCTCTAGCTCACGTCCCCGCATCCGCTCCCGCTTCGTGCAACTGAGGTTGGTACTTGAATGGGCAATTTGCTCCGGAGTTTTTAAATGTGGGGTTTGGTTATAGAGTTACATTGTGTATGCGTGGGGCTGTGCAGGTTATAATTTTTGAAAGTGATAAATGCATGTAAGAACATTCCGGCCAAATCATTAATGGACGGTGGTAACTGATTAGATAATTTTTCATTGCTTGAAGCACTTGTAATTGAGAAACAGAAACTTGCCCAAGGAATTATGCCACATTTGCTTCCATCACATTGTGCTTGACAGAGGATGCTAATAACAAACGAATGAAACAATGAAACTGTTCGTAGCACAAAAAATTGTTTAGGAAACATTATGTTCTCTCAAGGATGAGAGCACCTAATTTCTGTATTTGAAAATTTTAGTGCGAAAAATTTGTATAATAATTTAATCACAGTAGTTATGAAGTGTCTGGCTGTTAATGTCATGTATTTATATTTTTGAGAGCACTAGAAGATATTGGCCTTCATCTTTTTGGACTCGAGCAAACTTGTTTCCCGGTCCATATTCGGTTTGAGGCTTTGAGCACATGTTCTGAAACCAAATTTAGGAATCTTGTTTGACAATCTGTTTGGAGAAAATTTGAGCACATGGGATGAAAACCTTGAAGTATCAGTAGACTGTAGACTCTGAGCAATTTTGACAACTTATATGTATGCCTTACAGTGAATTAGGTGTTGGGGCCTTTCCATTTTATATTTTCATGTCTCCCTTTTAAGCTTCAAAACAATTCTTTCCCTTCCCATCGATTCCTAAATATACTGAGATCAAATGGTTGACTACAATCGGAAAAGCCATTATACTTCACAGCTATCCACTGAGTCACTGACCAAATATTGAGTAGATATTGTGTATCCCAGGTAATGGTTTGCTAGTTCTCATAATCTAACTTATTTATCTTTTTTTTTTTTTTTTTTTGATAAGTTACTTGTTTAGTTTATTTGCTTAAAAAAGTTGATGAATAGTGTTTGGTATCTTTTATGAAATTTGAGTAGCCACTTATTAATTTTCTAGCTTATTTGGCCCAAAAAAGTTTGACCATTTAATCTTAAAGTCGTAGCTATTTTTTTTCTTCTCTTATTTGAAGTTATAAAATTACCTTTCAGAGAAAAGTACTCAACTAAAGGTTAATCTAGACCTTTACTTGATAATAAGTTATACTGTTATACTACAACTTATTTAACAGTCAGTCTGAATTTTCATTGTAACTTGTAAAAAGCTACGCCAAACTCATCCCAAACTCATTTTAAAATTTTTAAGTGAATAATTCAAATAATCATAATCTAATAGTTGAATAACTTATAAAGTGATAAGTGATAACTAATGCGCCAATAAATGGCGGTAGTGCTCGGTGGTGGCAGGAGTGGGGGTGGCGGCGCGAATGGCGTGCGGCGAGGGGAGGAGGTCAGCGGCGATGGATGCTGATGGGCAGCTTGGTGTGGCCTTTTGTGGAGGGGCGGTCGAGCCGTTTTCCGGGACAGCAACAGGGGCTTGTTCCCTGGGTGTCCGACGACGGCGAGACAGCGGCTCGTATTTTTACTGGTGGCCATGGAGCGATGGGCATGGCAGCGATGGTGGCGGTGATATCAGTGGCGGTGGGGCGGGAAGTTGTTGAGGGTTTTTTTCCTTTATGGGTTGAATGTAAATCTGATTTTGTTAGACCCATAGGGGTGATGATGGTTGGCGGCAGAGGTTGCTGATGGGAAATTTTGCAGCGGTGGTGGTGGCGTAACTTGAAGGTTGCTGATGGGCGATTAGGGTTTTCTTTGGGCTGTTAATTTTTTCTATTCTGGGCATTTTGGCCCATCAGGTGTGGGCTTTGGCCCATTTTGGTTGGCTCCTTGCCAATCGCGGTTTGGTCCCGGATTAGGCGTTGGATTATTTGAATTTGATGCTTTCTCCTTGTTCTTATTAGTCATTGTAACATTTTCAATGGTTAATGAAACTTTTTTGCTGTTCAAAACAAACTAACACGCCAATAATATTCACACCTATCCCAGTTTTGGTGTATGTGCCCCCTTCCTGATTCCACCCCAAGTGTGTTTCTTTTCCTGTTCAAGTAGGTCTACTTGCCCTTCATTCCAAAAATAGTATATCCCGCCATCTTAGAAGCACGGACATGGACACAGACACTAGTACTTAAAATGGATGGGGACACATATACTGCGATACGATAGTGGACACTGTGAATAAAAAAGTATATATATCCAAATAGGTATTGATTTTTATTGGATAAAGAAACAACCAAAACCAATGGTATCGTTACATCCTCTTTGAATATTATCAAATTCAAGCGAGGGTTTTGGAATTTCTTATTCTCACTTTTGTTCCTCATATTTTTTGAATGGCATAATTTGACCCTTGAGATAAGCTTCTAATATCATTAATTGATGATCCCTCATGTTTTCACTTGTTTTAAAGCTAAGACATGGGTGTCCCCAAAGTGTCCTAGCTGTGTTCCCTGCTTGAAGTTAATTAATTTATTAGACACACTACGTGGTGTGTCACATGCGTGTCCCTGCCTACCCCCGATGCATCAGACATGGATTCACGGGCAAATAGGCATGTTGGTGCTTCATAGCCGCGACCCTCTTTTCTCACTTCATCAAGAAGTTATATGTATAAACATCTCGGTGGTGTTGTAGGACAAAATTTTCAATTCGTCAAGGTCGGTAGACATTCTGCCTTACATTGGAAAGAAAATATAAACTAACACTATATATATATCCACTGTTCGTTTCTAAGTGTAATAGACAGAGTTGGGGACTAAGTAAATGCCTGATATTTATGGGTAAATGACACCATATGTGAAAAAGGATTGGAGTAAATTCGCTTCCTACCCTATATTTTTACAAAATCATTTCTACTAGTCTTATATGACACTAACTAATAAAATGAAAATTACATCTCGTGTGAGATGTGTCCCACCTATATATGAACACAGGAAATATTTCGATATGTAAAGAAACTATTCAATTTATGATAAGGATATCAAATTAGACAATCAGCTACAAGTTACAATTACCAATCACACGTACTTGCAGCTATGCACACACCAAAAATAATAGAAAAGAATCATAATAGGAAAAGCAATCAACCAAAACTATGAAGTAACAATTAACACAAGTCATGCTGTAGTATGATTTTTTCACGTAATAGCAATTAAAATTTAGAAATACTGGAGGACAAAGGTTTAGTCGCACCAAATTTAACACTGACTGTAAGATGCCAAATTCAGCACCAAAAAAGGTTAAAGAATAGAAAACCATAACATTCAATGTATGATTTACTTACTAAGGGAAATGATGCTGCGAAGAACCAACTGCATTATTTAACGCCTTACAAACCAAGTTATAATCAGATACCTACTGCATGATATTTTCCATCCTTAATTGAGGTGGAAAAACTGACGTCTAACGTTGCAAATATCTCTACTTTCCATATTTTTGTTCCTGTTTCCCATGTTTTTAACCGTACTATCATGCAAATGCTTACATTGGAAATCATAAAAAATTAAAAACATGTTATGCAACCATGTTTTTCTCATGTACGCATGTTGACCAGAGAACTATCACAAGAAAAAGTTGAACTCGATATGAAAAATGGAGAAAAAGTTGAACTCGATATGAAAAATGGCTTACAAGTTTTCTTATTAATTTGGGAGAAGTACAAGAATGTAATGAGATTAGGAAAAACCCTGCATGTTTCTTGTTCAGTCTCCAGATTTACATTCTGACTTGTTACAACTTACAGTATTCAAATTGCCGATCAAAAAAAAAAAAAGAAGAAGAAAAAAACTTACAATATTCAAATTGTTGTGGATTACAATATTATATAAAGCAATCCCAACAAAATTGATTACCTCTACCTCATCGAATCTTGGTTGACCTGAATCCCCATTTCCCTCACCTAAGAATATTTTTCTCTGGCTGATCGTTACAGTTGTTGAGGTGGGTCTTCTTCATTTATTGTCAAGGGAGACCCATTTGGGCATCTTTAAGCAGAGAAATTGACGTCATAGGTGCATGAACTAGGTTGGAAATCAAAATGGTAAAAGAGATTTCCCAAATTGGATTAAATTGTTGGTTAGGAGAGAGCATTTGGAGAGAGCATTTTGGGCCAGAGACAGCTTCCTCGTTGTTTGGGGTTCACTTTTAAACTAGTGAACCGAGCAACATTTTCTGAGTTATTTTCCCCCGAACATGTTTTGATATTGGTGAACGTTTGTACCGAACAAAGCTGTTATCTTTCCCTAACTAAAATAATTTCTGTTGGATAGTGCTTGGTAACTAAGTTTACTTTTTTCTCAATTTGTTATTCTGTGGCAGGTGGTGAGAGAAGAGACGTGGGAGGCCTTCATTGCAGATACTCTTTTCTTCGCAAAGGTCCCTCTTTTTACTACTTCTTTATTCTTACTTTTGCATAGTTCATTCTTTATAATACACAGGATACGTGCAACGCATTTTGTGTGTGCTTGCTATGGAAGTGAAGTGTACAAAGTTCTGTCTAGACCTTATTCCTGACTCCTGAGGCACCTTAGTAATTTGTCTCACTATACAGTCTTTTGCACTATCATTCTATCAACAGTTTTATCAAGTTTGTCAAACTTGAATAACAAATCAGTGGTCACCTCGATTTTTGTTTTCAATTTTCTTATTATTTTTTTTAATCATGGATAGAACTATTATCACCACCATTCATTTCAGGACCTGTGATATTTAATTCCGTTTCAGATCTATAATTTATCTGCACATGACATATCAGTCTGGTTAGAAATCCAAGGCCTTTTTTGTGTGTGGAGGCGCATTTTATTTGCCCTTGGCAACTTTAGTCGACCTCTAAAGAGAGTAATGGTGAACTTACAAGAATTTCTTTTCTTTGTTGCTATTTTGGGCGTCAAAATTGAAGTTAAATATACTTGGGTAAAGTATAATAAGGGAAAGTTACACTTAGAAGTTTTACGTTCTGAGCGTAGGAGTATAGGACATAGAAATTCGGGCTATAACTACTTAAAGCTGGATCCATAGCATGGGAAGGTGCTAGTAATATTTAACTACGATTAAAGGGTCAAGAAAAACAAATGTAGCTCCTTGTGTTGGGAATCCAAGGGAATACTCGCAAGTAGCAACTAAGAAATTGGTCTAAAAGACGAGCAAACTTTCATTTAGTTTGCTATTGATGTAAAATGTAAGCAAAGCATTTTTACCTTGTGGATAATGTGTTGAATTCAAGTAGGATCTGCTTGTTGCGATGTTGGATTGATGCACTCAAGTACACCTTTTTCGGTATCGCAATTGATATTAATTAGTAGCTATGAAGCACGGATACGGATACGAGATACGGATACGGATACGATACGATACGGATACGCGGATACGCGATTTTTCCAAAAAGTCGGATACGATACGTTGGGGGATACGTTGAACATAAAAATATAAAAATAAATATATTATAAATATATATAAGTTTTAGTTCCTAAAATTTCATTAGACATGTTCACCATTACAGCACAGGAAAAAAGAAAAAAAAACCCTATAAAACGTATCCGAATACTCTAAAAACGTATCGGGAGCGTATCCGAGCGTATCGGTAACGTATCGGAGCGTATCCAAAACGTATCCGAATAATAAAAATTTAATTTAAATTACGGATACTCTAAAAAACGTATCCGATACGTATCGGGAGCGTATCCGAGCGTATCCGTATCTGATACGCGTCCGATACGCGATACGGAGGTCAAAATAGAGTATCCGTGCTTCATAGATTAGTAGAGTGATGCAACATAGTGTGGCTGAGATTTCAATACGCGAAATGGAAAAGATAGAGTTGGATTAGAGCATGGGAAGAAGAAAATGAGCAAAGATGGTGTCACTTAAGGAACACATTTGATGCTTTAGGGAATGAAGCTCTGGACTAGTTTTCGTTATTTACAGTGGCTTGTTTAGCTCTGGGCTTTTGATTATGTTTCAAAGTTAAGAGGTATTTTGGTCAATATATAGCTGTTACATGTGGGTTGTAGGGGTTGCTTATAGTTGTTTCTGGGTCAAGTTATGTCTTTGGGTCTTCTATGGAGCCTTTACTTGGTCTAGCATGTTAATTGGGTGGCTTTCTAATTGTGGAATCTTTGTTGTTGTAACTTGTAAGGACAACAATAGTGTAGTAACCCTGAATAATGTTTTAAATGGCGCGTGCCACATGCACTATGGTGGTGTGATGTGGCGAGGCGCACCTTCAGAGCCACGGGGAGTCATGGCATGGCGTAGATCACCGAGGCACAAATGTGGTGCTTGTGGTGCATGCCACAAGGTGAGGCGCTGTGGCGTGCACCTCAATGATTTTTTAGCCATCTTTATTTGTATTAGGCCAAAATCAATCTCAACTTTTGATCTATGATGTATATATGTGGGCTAAATGCACTAGATAATTTCCTTGAATATAAAGAGGAAGTAAATGTTAGCCCTAGAAATCAGGTCTGCTCTATCGATAGTCATAGCAGCCTCCAAATGGGCATGCATGACTCGATATAAAGCAAATAATGAAGAAGATGAAGATGGAGTTGAAGTTATTGGTGTTGGGGATTGTAAAATTAGACAAAACAATTGAGAGGCAAAAAGTAGGGTTCTGTTCTCATTACGTGGAACTTATACAAGTGTGAAAAAGATAAATTACACTATGATCCTAAACTATTAACTTAATTGCATGAGTAGACAGATACAATCTAATTACACATTTACACCCACAACTTAACACTCCCCCTCAAGTTGGTGCGAAGATATCAATCAAGCCCAACTTGAACACGATGGGGTGGAAACTCTTGCTGCCAAGCCCTTTTGTGAAAATGTCTGCTAATTGATCTTCGGATCGCACAAAAGGCATACATATCAACCCCTTGCTCAACTTTTCCTTGATGAAGTGTCTGTCAACCTCTATATGCTTCGTTCTGTCATATTGAACAGGATTGTGAGCAATGTTTATGGCAGCTTTATTGTCACAGTAGAGTTTCATAGGACCATTATCAAAAATTCCCAAATCGTGTAATAAAGTTTGGAGCCACAAGATCTCACAAACACCATGAGCCATAGCTCTATACTCGGCTTCTGCGCTTGACCTGGCAACCACAGATTGCTTCTTACTTCGCCAAGTCACCAAATTTCCCCCAAGAAAAGTGCAATAGCCAGAAGTAGAGCGTCTATCATCCACAGAACCAGCCCAGTCGGCATCAGTAAATGCCTCCAATCGTAGGTGACCATGATTAGAGAACATAATTCCTTTTCCTGGAGCTGATTTGAGATACCTCAAAATACGATAAACTGCATCCAGGTGTGAAGTACGAGGATCATGCATAAACTGACTAACCACGCCCACTGCATAACTAACATCTGGTCGAGTGTGAGCTAAGTATATCAGTCGACCCACAAGCCGCTGATATCTCTCCTTGTCAGTTCGCTCCCCCATATCAGCACTAAGGTGATGATTTCCCTCGATAGGAGAATCTGCAGGTCTACAACCCAACATACCCGTTTCTTCCAAAAGATCAAGAATATACTTCCGTTGGGAGATAAAAATACCTCTGTCAGACCTTGCCACTTCCATACCAAGGAAGTATCTTAGTGAACCCAAATCCTTAATCTCGAATTCTTGAGCCAGACTAGACTTAAGATTAAGAATCTCTTCCACATCATTGCCTGTCATTATTATATCATCAACATAAACAATAAGGACAACAATCTTACCAGTACCTCCCTTGATGAACATAGTATGATCTGCATGGCTCTGTCGGTAACCAAACCTCGACATAGCCTTTGAAAATCTTCCAAACCACGCTCTAGGTGACTGCTTCAACCCATAAAGAGCCTTTTTCAATCTACACACTTTTCCCTCAGTCTGAGATGAAGAAAAACCTGGTGGGATAGCCATGTACACCTCCTCCTCTAACTCACCATGGAGTAATGCATTCTTCACATCAAACTGGTGAAGAGGCCAATTCAAATTGGCAGCACAAGAGAGTAGAGCTCGCACAGAATTCATCTTTGCTACGGGGGCAAACGTCTCCTCGTAGTCAATACCATAGGTTTGAGTGAAACCCTTGGCAACAAGTCTTGCCTTGTATCGCTCAACTGTACCATCCGCATTTTGTTTAACAATGAAAACCCATTTGCATCCCACTGGTTTCTTCCCTCCTGGAAGAGATACTAGCTCCCAAGTGCCATTCTTTTTCAAAGCCGTCATCTCCCCTACCATAGCTTCTTTCCACTTAGGTATTATGAGTGCATCCTGCCAATTCTGTGGAATAGATATAGAAGAAAGAGACGAAACAAAGGCATAGTACGAAGGAGATAAACGATCATAAGAGACAAACTGGGAGATAGGATGCTGAGTACATGATCTAACACCTTTCCGAAGAGCAATAGGAAGATCATCAGAATTAACAATAGGAGGTTCAATAGGAGAAGAGTCATTACCAGATGAGTCAGCTGAGGAGTCCGGAAATGGAGCAAGTGATTGTGATTGACAAGGTGGTATTGCATAGGAGGACTTTCCTTTTTTCCTGCTAGTGTAGGTCTTTAAGTTAGACCCTTGCAGTCGCTGTATACCTTCTCCCTCATCACCACCAATGTCATGTGTAGCTCGTTCGACAGATATTGGTTCCTCTCCAGACTTTTCATTCTCCCCCTTACCATGATTATTATAAAACAATGTCTCCCCCTCACCATAAAACATCTCTTCCTCCTGCCTATGCTCCCCCTGAAGAGATGGAGTGGAGGGAGAGAAAAACGACTCTGTTTCCCAAAAGGAGACATCCATAGAGACAAAAAATTTCCTAGAATGAGGATCATAACATTTATAACCCTTCTGGGTAGGAGAGTATCCAATAAAAACACATTTATGGGCTTTATGACCTAACTTGCCACCCCAGGGATGAGGAGCATGAACAAAACACACAACCAAAAATACGTGGGGGAAGAGTTGTGGCATGAAAACTGCTAGGGAGACACTCAAGGGGAGTTTTAAAGTTAAGAACAATGGATGGCATGCGGTTAATAAGATAAGTTGCAGTCAAAATGGCTTCTCCCCACAAATATTTGGGAACTTTCATGGTGAATAAAAGAGAGCGAGCTACCTCAGCTAGATGACGATTTTTGCGTTCAACAACTCCATTTTGTTGTGGAGTGTCAACACAAGTCGTCTGAAAAAGAATACCATTTTCATCCAAAAAAGCCCGAAAACTCTTATCTATATACTCAGTACCATTGTCACTATGGAGAATTTTGATATGCATATCAAATTGAGTGTGTATCATCGCATGAAAAGATCTAAAACAAGAAAAAACTTCATTTTTTGATTTAAGTAAATACACCCAAGTGACACGAGAATAACAGTCAATAAAAGTGACAAACCACCGATGACCTTTTAAAGAAGTAATAGGTGAAGGATCCCACACATCAGAATGGATAACCATAAATGGAGAGTCACTCCTTCTATTGATAGGAGCATAAGAGGAACGTTTATGTTTACCAAGCTCACATGCTTCACAAAAAAATTGACTCCGAGAACAATGCTTAATTAAATTAGGAAAAAGTTTTCCCAAAATCCCAAAAGAAGGATGACCTAACCGACGGTGCCATTGATGTAACATAGAGAGAGTTGAACCAGTATCTGCTTGCAGAGCTAGACCAGATGATCGAGGTGAATGAGATGGGTGAGGTGCAGATTCCAAAAAGTAGAGGCCACCATGTGCTGTACCACTGCCAATCACCTTCCCTGTATCCAGTTCCTGAAAAACACAATGGGTAGGAAAAAATGTTACGGAGCAATTTAAAGATTGGGTAAGACTACTAACAGATAGAAGGTTAGTAGAAAAATTGGGAACATGAAGAACTGAAGAAAGGGAAAGGGTTGGAGAACAATGAATAGAACCTTTCCCGGAAATAGCAGATAGAGAACCATCAGCAATTCTGACCTTATCCTTACCAGAACATGTAGAATAAGAGTCAAAGAGTGATGAGCAACCTGTCATATGATCTGTTGCACCAGTATCTATTATCCAGGGAGAAGAGCTAGAGGCAGTAAAAACATTAGCATGAATACCTTTGTGAGCAAAGAAATCAGTGGCAGTGGAAGCAGAAGCGGTGGTAGATGGAGCATCAAGCTTCGCCAGAAGGCGCCTGAGAGTTTGTAACTCTCCCTGAGAAAAAACATCAACCTGGGCAGTTTTGAAAGCCTCCATCATATTAACAGAGAAAAAACGGTAACGAACTGCTAAAGAACCTCAAGATAATAACCGGATAATACTCCAGAAGTGTGGAATAGTACTCAATACTATCCAAACAGTATTGAACAGTCCCCAAATGGTTCCAAGCAGTGTCAAACAGTGTCGAACAATGCCAATTAACACCTAGATACCCAATAGCAAACCGAGAGCCAATAAACGTGAACAACCAGTCAACTTCTAGTGCAATAGAGAGCAAAACGCGACCTCCCAGTCAATCTCGAAGCAAGGCCAGTCAATCTCGAAGCAAGTCCAGTCGATTTTAAGGTCAAATAGAGTCAATCCAGTCAACTTGAGTAAACCCAGCCAACTATAAGACCTAAAACGAGTGGTGTTGGTGTTGTAGAGAGCGATGAACAGTAACGTGATGAACAGTGCGCGATGAACAGTGACTCGATGAACAGTAGCGCGATGAACAGTGACTCGATGAACAGTGACTTGATGAACAGTAGCGCGGTGAACAGTAAGTCGATTTTAGGGTTTTCTAGTTGTGGGTTTCGTTGATGGTGATAGTGATGATTGATGGGTTTTGTCGTTGAGGAGAATACTCACTCAACTCACAACAATGGTGGAGAATACTCACACACGACAGCGTAGCGATTAGATCGAAAGCTCTGATACCATGTAAAATTAGACAAAACAATTGAGAGGCAAAAAGTAGGGTTCTGTTCTCATTACGTGGAACTTATACAAGTGTGAAAAAGATAAATTACACTATGATCCTAAACTATTAACTTAATTGCATGAGTAGACAGATACAATCTAATTACACATTTACACCCACAACTTAACAGGGATGATTAATGGGCATGCGTGTCTCGATTTTTGATTACCATTGTTCATTTTGTTGTCTCCAAAGCTAAACGTCTATGTGTTAGCTTTTTATGGATGATATGTTTTGCTTAGTATTTGGTGGTTTGAAATTGAAATGGTTATGTTTTATGACATTTAAAAGTTTTAAAGTGTTTGCTTGTATTGAAAGTTTTGCCTATATTAGAATTCTACTTGTTATAATAAATTGCACCTCGCTTTCATGTGGCGCGTGCCTCGCAATGCGCCACGCACTAAGGCTCCAGGAGACCATTGCGCCTTGGTGCGCTGTGAGCCATTTAAAACGCTACCCTGTAATTAGGCTTACAATAAAGTCATCTTTCTTTTCATGGTGAGTTGAGTTGACATTTAGGAGAAACCAGGTAACAAGTCACTTAGTATCATCACTTCTCATGATACATGTTAAAGCATCCAACTAGCTATTAGTGGAGAGGCTGCCACGCTCATATATTAGCTTGGGAGATAATAACTAACTAATGTGGGACAAACTCTTAACAATACAATTAGGAGAAATCTTTTTTCACTTGAGTTTTGACACCATTAGGTAAACTAAGATTTTTGGTAAACCCCATTTGAATATCATGTGAAGTCCAGTTCATCTGTAGCATTCTCTGTTGTGATGGTTCTTTGTTATTTGCAGATTTTTCTCTTTGGTATTGCGTTGGTCGTGGATTATCACCTTGCTCTATGGTATATGCTGGCGTTTCTAGGTAGGCCATGGGTGTTATTGCTGTTAGCACCCATAAAAAAAGACTGTCTCTTTTGGTTTATCTTGAAAGTCAAGTTACTTTAAGACCAATATTTGTGGGCTATCTATTTTTTTGTCACTACCATGTTAATGGACTCTCGTACTCACATGGCTTTCTCTCCATTTTCACTTATGTTAGGATAAGGTTTGCAAAATTTTAACTTAAAGGCTATCATGAACTTCAGATCATACGTGGTCAGTCAATGTGAGTCAGGTTTTAGTACATAGTGTAATGATTGTGACCCCATTGCTATTTTGTGTTTGTTTGTCTTGCAGTTATATACATCTTGACACAACAACCTCCTTACCAGGGTATAGGTATGCGTTGATTAATCTGTTTGCATCCCCTCCTGTTTTCATTTCGTATCATAGTTGTTGCAAGCCTCTCTGCAATCAAGTGCATTTGATGAACTCTTCAATTCCTATATTGATTTGATGACTGCCCATGTTCAACCATTTTTTTTTTTGGGTTATGTTTTTTTACTTCTTTTGCGTGTTTATATAGGTGCTACACTTCAATTAACGCCATTGCAGTTGGAAGCACTGCTGACCGATGGGAATACATCAAGATTCTGGCTGGTTGGTTCTGTAGACATTTCATGGATTTCATAGACATGAGTTTCCAGTAAATATGATGTTTCTGATTTTGGGAATTCCTCAAACAAGCTCACACTGTCAATATTTTCGCATATGCCTGTCTGCATATCAAAAAAAAAAAAAAAAAAATAATAGTTTCGCATATGACTGTCTGGATCATAGTTGGAGGTGTTTCATGCACTTCGGTGTAGGTGTCAGGTGCTGCTGTGCATAAACTTTTAAGGGCCAGATCCATGAAACCCCTACCAGGAGGGTATGTAGACTCAGCATAGGAACGTCATAATTTTTTTGTTTTTTAGATTTGTTTTGTGGAGATAAATTGACTTATGGAATTTTAACTTTGAGAAGATTCTTGTATTAACTTTATGGTAGTACAACAAAACGCACCTGTTATAACAACTTTAACTCAAAATCTCCAAAACTCCAACCATTTAACATGTCCAATGGAAAGTTTCATACCCATATTTGACACAGTTTCAAGTGTTCGACATGGTCGGTAGGGTTTGTTTCACATCGGTTACTTATATCCTCCAAAATTAACACTCCCTCCGTTCCAAATTGTTTGTCCGGTACGCAAAATGAGGACTTGAAAGTAATACAAAATTTTAAAGAGAAATTCCATATACATAAGTTTCCATGCGGACCTAGGGGTATTTTCGACTTTCCGGACCAAATTTCGATGATCCGAACCGGTCAATGTTTTTAAAATGTGTTTTTAAGGGCCCCCGCGAGGAATCATCAAAAAAAGTAACCGGGAAGGGCTTGATCCAAACAGTTTTCGATAAAAATTATATATATATCGTCAAAATTTGGTCTAGAAAGTCGAAAATGCCCTAGGTCTGCATGAAAACTTACATAAGGGTCCCTTATTAGAAGTTTATTGTATATGTGTGT
>CM029279.1:9939142-10040664 GCA_016920895.1 Vaccinium myrtillus
CTCACTTTAGCTTGGTTATTAGTTAAACTGATCAGTTTATACTCGAAAAGCTACTGCTTGGTGTTGGTGGTTGACACTATGGGCTCTATCAGGAATAAGCTGAAGGAAGCTGCTGAGAGCATTGGCCTCCCAACTTTTGTTGTTGCTGATGCCGGACGAACTCAGGTAATTATGCAATTGCGGAATTGGATGTCCTCCAAAATTTAATAACCACGGAGGGTTCAAAATCGAAAATCTTAACTGGCCACTTCGATGTGCAAACCTCTAGAGTTTTAAGTCAGTTTAGTAGGAAGTATTTGTGCAAAGAATTTCATCCCATGAATAGGAAAGGATAAGGGAACAATATTCGTAAGTTACAAGCAAGGGAGTGATGTCTCATCCTCATGACCACATCTTACAAGAATCCAGTCTAACTCTACCAATAGATGATTTAAGGTCCAGTTTGCGGAAACAAGTTCGCGATTTGTTTTTTCTCTAAATCTAATGTATGTTGATAATTTTGAAATCAAAAAATGAACAAAACTTAATTGGTGATCAGTTGATATGTAAGCAACATCCTGTGAGCAAGTGCTACTGTTGTTGAATCATTTCTGGTAGATGTCTTTCCGATGAAGTAGTTCATAACACCAAGTCAAAACATACATGCGCCACCTCAATTGTATGTTGTTTCTGTCGTCAGAGAAGCCATCATGTATTTGATCTTCAACAATTTTGTTCCGTGCAGGTTTCGGCTGGGTCAAAGACAGTACTTGCTGTTGGACCTGGTATGCTTCATATCATTTTGGCTTCACTACATCTTTTTCTTGGGTGTTTCAAACTTTCAAATTACTTCAGTTGTATAACAGTTTTCGTTTTTGCTGCTAAATGGTTTTTAATTGCTTCGCTTTAATCCTCAAGAACCTTTGCTGAATTGACATGATACTCTGTTTTTGGCTGATTCACTCTATGGCCTTTTTTGGTCAACTTGGTTTTGCTCTCCGTACAAATTTGCCTGTAAGCTGCATTTTATCTGCAGTAGATCGGAAGCCCCATGATTCTCTTTTTGTGATTTCTCTTGCTGAGTTATCTGCCCGTAGGTTTGCTAGCTATAGAAACCATAATGAAGCGGGCTTGCATGTGTGAGAGGCATCACAAAAGTGATTTACTTGTTTGCCTTAGTACCTAAAGCCACTCATCTCCCTCGAATTGGACTGCTGCATCGTATAGAGTTCTTATAACTGTGCTTTAGGGGAATAACGGCCAAGATCTGAACATAATGCCTATGCAGAAACCAGAATGTAAAAAAGCTCTGAACTGAATGACCAAAGGGAGGATGGACCACTTTAAAAAGTTGAACAAAAAAGAAAACCCCATGATTTATGGGTATAAAAAAAGAAGTGGCGGGATTCTTCAATTTGTTTGATTGATACTAGGCTTGGAGATCTACAAAAAGGTATCCTTTCCATAAGTTCATAGTCACATCTCATATCTCTTATGAGACAACTAGAATGCGCATGTATTCTCAGGAATCTTTGGTTTGACATTGGTTGTGAACTTGTGATACGGTGAAGAACTTGTCTGGATGCCATTGTTTCTAAATGATAGCAGATTCAGAATTTTATGACCCCGGGACCCCGACATCCGCATTGCCTCCTGCTTTTCATTAGTTGTTTCTTGGCCGGTACTGACCATCTGCTCACCCCCTTTTTTTTTTTTTTTTTTTTCAGGAAGTAAGGCTACTGTTGATTCAGTAACAGGGAAACAGCGCCTACTCTGATGGTTTTATTGCTCAACCCAAACGTCATTTGATTTGCACACAACTCTTCTTGTCACGTTCAAGATGGAATTTTTGCCCTTGGCAGTGCGTGGACGATGTCAATGTAATCCAGGCCACTCTGAGGATAACCCGAAATTAGAAATTGTGGTAATTTCCTCGAAATGACATTGCGTAACTTATTTTCAATTTCATCTTAAACCGTCTTAGATATCTGAATTGTTTACTGTCTCTCCTCTTAGCTGCAGAGAGGAGCAGAGTAGAAAAGGTGCTTAGGTGTGTAATTTGTAGTTGGAAAGAATTTACACTAGTTCTCTTGAAATACATTCTGCCATTATTGAGGCAGACTAATTGAGAAATTGCAGCTTTCTTCTATCTTGGTCAATCAACCAATTGGATGCAGAATCCCTTGAGTTTGATATCAGATCTCCGGAATTCGATTTACAATAAGCGTTCATTATGTAATTTATGTTGCTGGAGTGAGTTTTTTACTTTTTTTTTCCCTTTCAAAGAACATAGGCATGCGACGACTTATGGCAATCAGAGTTTGTGAAGAGTGCATGACTTTGAGGCTTTGACCAAGACAGTCTGTGGACTTGACCCGATTTCAATCTCCATTCGCCAGATCCCGATCCAGAGTGGGATCGGCGCCATAAACCATGAACTGTGACTTTGAGCACGAGCCAAATTTAGAATTAATAGATAGTGAAGCCAAATTTTAAAAATACCTGAGGTTATGGCAAGATGTAAGAACGGAAGGCAGGGTCATTGTATTTAGGGATTGTTTCTCTGCAGGCGCCCGAATGGCTGGCCAAAGACTCGAACCAAGAATCGAGGGGGTTATTTGGACTTCAATTCATTCGTTACCTTTTTCTGTGTAAGTTACTAATAATTGCCCGTGCCTAAAGGCATAGACGCCTGATAATCTTCACGTGGCCAAAAAAGAGAGAAGATAAAAAGATATAATTGCTACCTGTAAATTGTAATCAAGTATTAAATGTGCCGGTCGTTTTGTTGGAAGGCTATGGAAGTTGGTAAATTTGAACTTTCTTTTGTGTGACCAAGTGAATTGCAGAACAAAATTGATGTGAAATAAAATTTAAAAAAAAACTCACAATCCACCATAGTGTGGGCTGTGACCAAATTCCAAATTATCTACCACAATCAATACCAACCAAAGTATCAGCCATCGTATGACTAAAATTATACCCAAACATACTCCCCAAGAAAAGGGCATGTGCAAACATATATATACCAAATCATGCAGCCCCATGTCCAATTCAACTGCGAAATAAATACTCCATCTATTCCAATATGGATTTCTAAAACTACTAATCACACTTCTAAAGAAATTCATCTATATTTTGTAATTTATATAATACTCCATCGGTTCCAATTTAAGTGTCCCATTAGGAAAATGTTTATTTTCTTGGACGGAAAAAAATGTATTTCATAAAAAAAATTCAAAAATTTTTCACATCAAATTAAAATGCCCGATGAACTCTTTAATTTGGTGTAAATAATATAAAAAAATTATAAAGAGAATATTTTTTGGGAGTTTGAAAATGTACTGATTCTCATAGTGGACACTAAAAAAATGGGACAAAGGGAGTACCTTTTATGATTTTAAATTTTTTTAGTATTTAATAAGACTAAGCGAGATCTATTAAACAATATTCATATTGCCTATTTACAATAATTAAAAAGTATAATGAGTTTTTTAGCGATACGAATTTAGGTGGTTCATGCTCTAAAACCCTGTACCATCCTTGCAAGACTGAACTCACAAAACCCTAACCCCCCCAAAGCGTTTTCGCAAATCTCTCACCATCTCCAATGGCCTCTCGCTTCCGCTCAATATCCAGACCAACTCTCAACCTTCTCAAATCCACCATACCCACTTCCTCATCCGCACCCAAACCCAAATCCATACCTTCTCTCCGCACCCCTCTCTCATCTCCAACCCTTCCAAGGCAAAACCCATGCAAAACTCTCCTCCTCATTCCCATTTTAATTATTCAATCGAATTTCAAATTTTGAAATCTGGGTTTTTCATTTCAGGTCAATCTCGCAATTGGGTTCTCTCCAATCTCTGCTCCCGCTGCACACGGCTGTCTCGTCGGCCCGGCTCACCTCGTGCCTCAGTGCTGACTCCAAGGGTTCTAGGTCGTTGTCCCAGGGTATGATATGCAGTGCGTACCCAGGAGTTTGATATTTTGTAATTGTATCTGTAAGCAACTTTTTTTTATCTTTTTTATACTCTATCGTTTGTTTCCGTCAGATTAGTTTACTTTCTTAAACCTATGTTTGTTTTAGCTTCTCATATGATATATCACTGTTTTTTTTTTTATCGGGTTTTTTCTGGGCAATGTGGAATTAGTTGAGTGTAACTTTCACCTCATGGGTAGAACTAAGCTCTGCTTTATTTATGATTCCATCATAGTTAATTTGGTTTTTTTTCTTCATTTTTTGAGTTTTTCGATGCACTTGCAGGTGTTTGGCGATGTGAAAAACGCAAAGATAATACTAATATGTCCTTTACTTAAAGGTGATTAGAATCAATGCTATGGGAAAAGTAAAATTTTGAATCACCCTTTTGGCCTTTTAGTTTTAAGATTATGTGGCTCTCCTTAAGTTATGTGGATAAAGCATGACTCAACTAATGTAAGCCTGCACTCTGTTGACTCATGGACTGCCTAGCTTGCCAGTCACCCTTGATGATGAGCTCAGCTTGCTTATTTTGCCGCCAGTCCCTCCTGAGAAGCACCCAAGACTATCCTATTCCTTAAAGCATTCTAAGTTTAGGCAGAGCCTAGGGACTCGGAGATCGTTAGGGAAGGCCTTGACTGCGGTTGATACCTCGTAGATTGGCCTTAAGTTGATGTTGGGTGGGGAAGAGCGAAGACATTGGTACTCAAGTCTTGACAGTACTTTTACTGCCCTTGCGGGTAGAATTGACAAATCTCTGATACCTTGAAGGATAGGCGGATACTAATTGGTGCATTGGTGGTGCATAGTGCAATTGTACATGACAACCTTTTCGACAAACATATGCTACTTCCAAGTTCCCGAATTCCTTGGTACAAAGACTTCTTATATTATGATGATCACTATAGAAATCAGGATTATGTCCAAATCAACCATAGCTGTCCAAAAGCATCTACATCCAACATTTGCATATTAGTTTCAAAAGTAGGGGAGGTTAGAGTAAAATTCCAAATGGGAGGTCCATGTATTAAATGCACACCTTAGGGAAGGTGAGTGAAATTCACCCATAAATAAAGAACATACACTGACTAATGGAGTTAACTCACCCCTGCGGGTTGTGCATGGGAGTACACACCTTTTCTTTCCTTTGTTTTCTTTCTTTTTAGTTTTTTTTTCTTTTTTCCGTTTCCTGGGGTATGCGCCTTGTAAACTTGTATATTCACTTAACCTCTTTTATATTTCAACCTAATTTACCCACACAAAAAAAAGAGTTACCTCAGCTCCTCTCCAGCCCCAGGCTACGTTTTTATGCTTGGTTCATTAGTTTGAAAAGTTTGGCAAGTGTTAAAGTATCAAAAGTTTGTTAGGCTTGAAAAATGGGCTTATCCTTTTAGATTTTATTTATATCTTGTAGGTTTCAAAGTTGGGCTATTTTACCTATGTTGTACTCATATTACACCAGAATCATTAATTTTCAGGAATTATAGGGCTTTGCAATTTTTTTTCAGACGCCATTTTGATTGGGCATAGGAGAATATGGTTTTTCTTAGACATTTAAAATTAGAAAATGATTATAAGAAATTATCTGACATATCCCTGTAACCTTATACTAGTTTAGACCCATAGTTTCGTATCTTTTGTTGTTAGACTTGAGGTGCCCAACTTTTAGACATACACTCGTATCTGATGCATGTACCACATCCGTTATCCGTATAACATGGACCTCTGACATGGCTTACGAGTGTCCACATAATATCTCGAGAGCGTTCTTGTAAGCTTTGGAGTTTTTTCGTAAGAACAATGGTTAGCAAAATCTGAAACTTAAGGATTTGATCCTCGTATGTTTTGAGAGTGCTCAGATAGTGTTGGGTTAATTACTTTTGGAGCTTCATAGACCATTGACAATTTGGATCTCCAAGGTGAGACCACAAATAGAACATTACTACAATGTTGCCGCGATTGGCTAGGTAGCTATGAAGCACCGACATTCCTAATTTTCTGTTGTATCCGTGTTGAACATTCCAGGGACCCACCGTGGACATGTATTTGGCATGTCCAAAGAAATTTAAGTATTTTTAAGTAGGGCACACATCTGGTACTCCAGTGTCTCATTGGACATAGATGGAAACATGTTAGGGATCAGTGTATAATACTGATAGCTTGTTTCAGGCTTTAGATGTTCCACAAATACGAAGAATGAAGTGCGAATGGATGAATTTTGACCAAATAAAGCCCTGGTTAAACTTGTAATATTTGAAACAAAAAGAATAACAATTGGAATCCCTCCGTCCCATTTTGTTTGCTTGTTGTGAAAAGTCATGTCATTTTGACATCAAAACTACTTTTTTTGCACAATTCAAAACTACTCATTGAGCTCTTTTCAACGGTGCAAAAAACAAAAAATTGTTTCTGGAAGTAATTTATTTTTGGATGTCAAAATGACTCGGTCTCCTGTAGAGAGCAAGCAAACTGGGACAGAAGGAGTATTTGTGTGGTTATTTCTTCATGATGCTAATATGAATAACTACTTAATATCTATTCTAATGGGTATGCATATTTTTTGCCATGTCCCCCGCCATGTCTGTCCATGTATTTTGAATTATTATGTCCCGAGTCGATGCTTCTTAGCTATGTAGGAACGATGGGAGTAAATCTTTTCATGATAAATGTAAATCTTTCCATAATACATTTATCCTATGTAGCACGTATACGGACATGGGTACAGACACGGGACACGAGAATTCTAAAAAAGTGGGGTCACGAACATGTCAAGAGGCACTACAAAAATTAATGGTTGTACATATTATTTTTGTGTCCCCTGCCATGTCTGTGTCCTCATTTATTTTGAACTAGAGGTCGATGCACACGCATTCTTTATGCCATCTAATCAGTTATGTACAAAGCAAATCGTGTCAAAGGCTATTCCCTTGAGTTTTAGGCTTGGTCCTTTTATAAAGTATCAATGTTCCAAAAATAATCATGTCAAAATGCATAATAACGTTTACTAAAATGCAACATCTTCCACATTTTAAAATCCTAAACTTTTTCTAACTCAAAAAGTGGTAAGTTGATAATCCAACAATTCATATCCCTCTTGGCGTTCCCATCAGATATTCAGATGGGTTCCAAACCAAATACAAAGAACAAACACTTGATTGTTGCCAAACAATATGGAAGTTAGAAAGAGCAAAAGGAAGCAAGTCAAGCAACAATAAACTAAAGAACATAAGGATTCTAAAATAACAGTTAGTGATTATACATATCAAAAGAAAAGTTTATATATTTATTTATATAAACTGGTACTGCATACATATATAATATATTTATATAAATAATTGTTTTTTTATTCTTGCCATGTCCCCTGCCGTGTCCGTGTCCATTTTTTTAGAATTTCTGTGTCGGTGTCCGTATCTGTGTTAGTGTCCGTGCTACATAGGGGAACATTTATTGGGTGAATCAGTGGGTAATTTTAGAAGCTCTTGGAAAATCTGATGATCTAAGCCCTTGAAAACTTGCGGTGTTATGAACCCCCATAATAGGTTATGTGATGGCAATTGAAAGGGAAGCTGCTTGCCAGAGAAGACGATGGAGAGTCGTGAGGGATCAGGGTGGTTGTGATAACAAAATGATGGAAACTGCGAAAAATAGTTATATTTGTTGAAATACTTGAATTCACTTTTGTGATGCAACCTCACAAAAGTTTTCACACCAAAAGTGGGTAGTCTCTTATTAGAATAGATTACCGTGTCCCGTGTCCATGCTTCTTAGCTAGATAGGAACAATGGGCGTAAATTTTTACATAATACATTTACCTTATGTAGCAAGAATACGAATATGGACATGAGACACAAGGTTTCTAAAAAAGTGGGGATACGACAAAAAGAAATTGATAAAGGAACAATATTTATTTTAAATGAGTGGAAACATAGTTTTATAGGTAGAAGCATGAAGCATCAATATGTATAGAAGAGTATCTTATCTACTTCATATTCATTTTTAAGTTTTTAATCCATAATATTTGAAGTAGTTCACAATTGCTCGTATTTTTTTTTTAATTTCTTAATTAACCCCTGCCCTGTCCCATACGTGTCCCCTCCATGTTCCTCTGGAAAGAATTAATTAAATATAATTCGGCTTGTGCCATACATTTTTTGCTGTGTCATGGATACGGCAACCTCTTGGAGTGTCGGTGCTTCATAGCATTTACCCAGTAGAACCATGTCTTTTGAAAGCTATACCATTGGTTGTTTTCTCGCTTTTCAATCACCACTATAAACTAATAACCCGAGTCTTATGCATTTTTCAACTTCTTTTGAATAAGATACAGCCTACAGGAATGCTTTGGCTATTGGGGGATTTTTTTCCCCTACCCATAGATATTTGAGCTTCATTGGTAAAGTTTGGAATTTATCTACAGATATAACAAATATTATTGAATGGTAAACTATGAAACACACTTATCTGGAAGCGACTTATCAGTATTGTACCCGGACACTCTTTGGACACCCTCCGAACACGTGTTTGACACTCAAATCAAAATTATCCTAGTTTTCCTCCACATTTTGATATTTCACCTGGACACTCCATTGATACAAACATGCTCTGGACGTGCTAGGAAACTCTCGCTTTGGGACCATTTGTGCCATTTGCACCAAGACCAAAGCAGTTTGTGTTCCGGGAGTTTTGAAGTGAAATAGATTCACGAAAACCAAACACTTCTAATTTGAGTGGCGGATGTGTATGTGGAGTGTCTATAGAGTGTGTCATTATCTAACAGGTATCAGGATACATGACTTTCTGAAAATGTGTTTTGTGCTTCATAGTCTACCACTCGATTTGTATTTATTATCTCATTAAGTACCAAAGCGATATCACTGAAGGTAAAAAATTCATGCATTAACATTTTTTTTTCCATTTTTTTGGCTAGCAGCCTAATTGTACCCGTAGGGTGAATATTATTCAAATGCAATTAAATGAAATGGGGTAGCTGGGTCCTTCATTCATACCGGTAATTCAATAGTGAGAAAGTAACCAACGTTATGGCTTTTCAGAGGCAATGCGACATGGTTCAGACTATACGGAAGATACACTTATTAGTTCCTACCTTGCAATGGCCACAAGAGTGTTGGTGGCTTAACCTAGTAGATTCACTTTGTCAATGGTCAATGAAGCATGAACACTTCGCTGGAGGTCATGTACTAGTGTTGGACACAGCCACTCTCCGAACACGTGTTTGCAAAGTGCTCAAATAAAAAATATATAGATATTTTAAGTTTTCCATTTAGACACTCCGGCAACGCTTTTAAAGTTTAAACCATGCTAGGACACTCCATTGACACGCGCAAGATATGTCGGTGTTAAATGGAATGATAGAGTATAGACTCTATTTAGAGCTTATGGAAGTCTTCTTTTTTAGTGACGAATAATGATTTATTTGATTTATAAAGACATGCACATGATGGACCGCTTTTTGTTATTGAACTTTCGTGAATGATGTAATGACAATTATGACTAAGGGCACGTGTGGTATGATAACCATAAGAAGAGCCTTACTTCGTTTATTTTAATTTTGGGTCCGTTTTTTGGGAGGACATAATAAAAGGGTCTTTACTTCAATAAGGACATCAACTTTTCCCTTAATGCCAAGAGGACAAATCACCTACACATTTCAAAAATGTCCTCACTAGTCAATGAAAGTGCCTAAACCCCCAAACTTAATGAAAGTGCCTAAACTACTAAAACCCTATAATTGGAAAGTGTACCCTAAACCTAAACCCTATGGTACCCTATGAAAGTGCCTAAAACTGTAGGGTACCCTATGAAAGTGCCTAAACTACTAAAATCCCTATAATTGGAAAGTGCACCCTAAGCGCCTAAATCCAAAATACATAAACCCACTATAACCTACCCCAAAGAGCCTAACTCCCCCAAAATTGAACCCTAAAACTGAACCCCAAAATTGAATACGATCCCCAAATTAAAGAGACAATTAATTTTTACTGATCATTAAGGGTATTTTTGCCTAGTGTTGTCCTTGAGCCCTCAAATATTTCCTATCAATGTATTGGAAGCATTAAAATAAGTTAAGCTGGACTAAATACCATTTAAAGCCCCAAACTTGGCCTTTAGACCAATTTTCTGTTTAATTTTTTGCATATAATACAATGGGGTAATAGTTTTCCAAAATGTGTCGTGTCCTCAAATTTTTGAAAATTTTCGTGTCGGTATCGTGTTGCAGGTGTCGTGTTGCATGTACGTGTAAATGCTACATAGTCAATGGTCATTGATCTACTTAAGCTACTTGTGGGATATATAATTATATGGTATAGATCACAGTGGCGAATTAAGTGGTATCAGAGGGATGCATGTTCTTATGGTCAAACTATACTATACTCAATTTATGTGCACGGTTGGCCCGTGTGATTTGTTCATGCATTTGATATAAAGATAAATTATTGTGCATTTCTACTGGACTTTGATACCTTTGAGCTTACATTCTGCTGTTGCCCAACTTTCCTCTATGCATATGTTTTGTTTGTTTTTTCCCTTTCTATTTTGTTCTAATGGACTGAAATAATCAAACAGGAGATGCATGAATGAATTTTTTTGACACTCAACACCAGATTAATTCAAACCATTGTTCATGTAAGCGTCCAACATAGGCAAATCTAAGATTTATATATATTCTGTCCTACAATATGTCGAACTTCATGCTGTATATGTTTATTTTAACTCATGTATCTTATTTTATTTATAGTTCAATTTCGACTGGCTTTAGGAAATTTATGACTTCTATTACTCCCCTTGTGTAGAAACCTTGCTAAGATAATGTGCTAATGCTATGGCTCTCTTCTCACTCGTCACTTTCCAGAACTAGGTCTCAGTGTGCCGCGATAAGAGACTTGTAAAAGAAAGGAGAAAAGTGGATAAGCATTGTTGATGAGGCTCTGAGCTTCTCCTCCACACTGATGTGCTTTTGTGCGTCAGGAATTTATTTTTTCGGAACTAAAAATGTGCTGGTGACAGAACTGTAACGCTTGAATGTTGGATGTTTGCGAATTGTCATCGCTGCATATCTTTCATCTTTATTAACGCGGACATAGTATTTTGCAGCAACAACATAGTGCGCTGTTGTTTCGCTCGTGAAACATATTTGCTATTTTATACTCCCTCCGTCCCTTTTTAAATGTAGACATTTTCATTTTGGGCTGTCCCTAAATAAGTGTGTGGTTTGAAAAGTTAATGGGTAAAAATTTGTACAATTATCATTTTGCCCTTTGAAAAGTTAGTGGATAAAGAGTTAATGGGTAAAAGTGAAGGATAATTTTGGAAAGTAGGGGTAAAAGTTGATGTGAAAAGTGTAAAGTGGAGGAAAAAGTTGATGTGAAAGGTGTAATGATTATGTTTCTTTAATAAGTTGGATTTACGAAGTAACACATTTAAAAAGGGACGGAGGGAGTAGATTGAATGGAAGCCAATTGCCATGGAATATTGCCTACAAGGCCTCTCATGGAAGTTTGATAATAATAATGCTTTTGTTGCCGTGGAGTTTGAGTCAATTAGTATCCCAGATTACATCTTTTGCTGGAGAATACTAGAATGGTGGTTGTAGTTTTTCAGTTCTTTTAAAAGAGAAGTATGTATTTTTGGAAACGTTTTCTTTTCAGTTTTGTCTTTCTCCTCTTCAAGTTTGCATATCTGTCAAAAGTGAAGGATATTTGATATGTTTGCACTAAGTATGGAGTACACTTGAGGCAGTCTAATGATTCGGTGCTCCCAAAGCATGGTCGCGTGGTGTTCCGGGAAACTCTAGCATCACACATTCTTGTAGGGATCATGACTAAGTTTATGGACCCAGGTAAATGTGTGGTGCTAGAATGATCTGGAGCACCACATAGCTGTGTTCTGAGACTATTGAATAACTACTCGAAGAGGCAAACTCAAAGCATCTCCAACCTATTGAATAACAGTAGTGTCATGCCTCTTGACAGGATTACCAACTCCGTTAACAAAGCCGAACTCTACTGCATTAGTTATGTAGCAGCAATACTTACATAAGACTGTATGTTTGTTTATTGTGTTTCTATATCGATTGGTGGGCAACGTGCAGTGGAGGGTGAAGGAGTGGGGGAGGTTAATGAGAGAACTCTATTATGTCTCCTATGCCCTTTGGAAGGACCCTCGGCCCTTGCATTCATGTCCCCTCCCCTTGATATCTCTATACACTTCCTCATGTGTGGTTCAGTCCTCCATACTACTATCCAGCAAACCCTTTCAAAAGACAATTTTTTGGCCCCCACTTTTGATCACGACGGTGATATGAACTATTCATTTTATATCTGTCATTGCAATGGAGAACGACAAATGCAGTAGTAAAAATAAGTTTGATTGGATATCGAGATGTATGTGAACTATTATAAAATATATAGTCACGTAGACCGTCTAGTTTATGTAAATGGTTCATGTATTTATTAATTTTCAATCAAGTCAACTTTTTTTCACACATTTTGATCTCTGCAAGACCTAAATAAGAATGGCCTATATCATCGTTGTGGGTCTAATCTAGATATTTACAATATTAAATTCAACCATTCGAGTTTTTATAAATGACACGTATATCATCATTCAACATTGTCATTCACTAAAACTCATACGATGACTCATTCCTTTCAATCGCGGTAAAAATTTTACAGTTTACTTCTTGAATTTGACAAATAATATTTGCAACTCATATGCTAAAATCATGATTTTTGCAAACCCATATAACACAACTATGTAAATTATCCTGTTTATGCCCTGTAGAACATTAACAAAGCTCCAATGGCAACCAAAGCAATGGGATTTAATTGATCCCTTACTACAGCTCATGCTTGATGTCTTTCTCATTCTGAAGTCAACCATCTCTTTGCGGGCTGATAGCATGGCAACTGAGGAAAAGCTTATCATGATAATTGATAAAGGGAAAATACAAGTCATTTGTCAGCTTAGGTTAAGGTTGAGAACAGGAGACAAGACCCTTTATGGAGAACATGGAAATATCCCATCATGCATGGGAACCTGTGTATGGGAAATTCGTGTGCCTTACGAATTTTTGTAGCTCATTTTATGAATTTTTTTGGAATACTTCATTTGTCCTCCGTTGTTGATAAAATAATATGCTTGCGTGGCTAAGACTTTTAATTTTTTTTTGCACGAATTAAACCAGATCAAATTAGATCTTTTTAATCCAAGTCATTTGTCAGCATATGTTAAGATTGAGAACAGGAGACAAGACTCTTTTTGGAGAACATGGGAATATCCTCTCATGAATGGGATGGGAACCCATGGTTTATACGCCAATATCTGTCCTCTTTTGTTTTTTGTTGTATTTTTTTTTTTTTTGACAAAATTGAATATATACGTGTGGACGGTGAGATCCACGCGGCGCGCTCTCGAAATTTGGACATGAAAACAAAAAAAATGAGTCGCCACCCGGGGTTTAAATTTAGAAAATGTTTGGTACCCGAGAAACCATTTAAAAATGATTGTTGACTCTCGTGCCGCGTTGGGAAAGATTTGATCTGCGAAAAGATTCTTTTTGGATTCGGAAGCCAAGTTACGCGCGGGGAAGGTTTTATTAAAAAGCACCCCGCTCGCCCGAGAAATTCTCGGTCTCTACTAGATAATTTGTGGGATTTTTTGTAGAAAATATTTTATTATGGAAACCTTTTAAACAAATATACGAATATAACGATGAAACAATAACGGAAATAAAATTTAAACAAAGAGGACTAAATAGTAATAATAGGAAAATAAAAAGGGAAAAGTGTAATAAACAAAAGAAGTTGCAGGAAAAGAACAGAGAAATAGGGTACAAACAGGGGAAAACAGAGTAAGATTTTTGGTTTTAAATGGGAGCCGCGCGGCTTGTGTACAACCCTTTTTTCGAAATTTTTGTTTCAGGACCAGTGAGTCCAAAACCCGTTCAAAACTTGATTTTCTTCTTCAAATCTATTCTAAATAAGTTGTTTTTGTTTGTAAACAAGTTGTTGAAGTGAAACTTATTTCCGGTACGGATCGTACCGTGCGTTTATCGAGAAAAATCGCCCGGTACGGCTCCGAAAAACCGATTTTTGTTTCGAAAATGGTTTACCGAGTTAAGATACGGCTATTGAAACCGTTATTAACTCGGGGATGCTCTCGGGGAGCCACGATTTGAAAACCGAAATCTGAAAATGATTTATGTCTTTCGGGAACTTGAAACAGAGATTGAAAACTCCGGATTCTTCGGATTTGAACTTGTAGGATCAGGTTTTGGTATAGATTGGAGTGGTGTGGAAGATTTGGTCTAGAGAAATTGAAAGGAGATGAAAACGAAACACGGAATTTCGGGGATTTTATTGGAGGTTTCGGACGAGAATTTCGCCGGAATACTTCAACGGAAATTCTTTCCGGTATGACCTCTGGTGTCCTGAGAGATGAAGAGAAGGGCCCTATTTATAGCCGGTTTTGAGGGAATATATATGATGATATTCGGCGGTGGATTGATAATGATATTCCGGAACAGCTGGTTTGTCAGGAATTTTTCAGAGGATAACAACACTAGCCGTGCGGCTCCCAGGGGGAGCCGTGCGGCTTGCATGGGGGAGCTGCGCGGCTTGCATAGAAATGGAAGAGCCGTACGGCTTGAGGGAGGGACCGTGCGGCCTGTGAGGCTAAGTTCCCAATTTTCTGGACAAGTTCCAAGGCAGTTTGATCGTTTTATTCGTCATCGGGCATGCACGGGTATCCAAAATTGGGGTGTCTACAGTTGCCCCTCTTTGGCGAGACTTGGCCATCATTCTGAGATGCAAGTCACGTCAAAGATATAGACGTCCCAATTTTGAACGCCCAAGTGCGAAAAGAAGAAAATGTTTCAAAAACTTGGATCGCCTTATTGAAGGCATCAAACGATTTCTGAGTAATAAACAATGCCGTGACGGACTTTAGAAATGATTTTTAGAAAATCATAATGGTACCTGACGGATTTTTTTTAAAACAAAAAAGATTTTTAGAATACTACTTGACGGATTTTTAAAACAAAAAACGATTTTTAGAATAGTACCTGACGGATTTTTAAAACAAAATGATTTTTAGAATAGTACCTGATGGATTTTTAAAACAAAATGATTTTTCAGAATAGTACCTGACGGATTTTTAAAACAAAATGATTTTTCAGAATAGTACCTGACGGATTTTTAAAACAAAATGATTTTTAGAATAGTACCTGACGGATTTTTAAAACAAAATGATTTTTCAGAATAGTACCTGACGGATTTTTAAAACAAAATGATTTTTAGAATAGTACTGGTGCTATCGAGGATTTTGAAATGATTAAATGATTTTTGGAAAATAACTGGTGCCATTGAGGGTTGAAAACATTTGTCAGAATAAATATTTCTTGGAAATTTATGAATACCGTTGAGGGCTTTTAAGCGCGGGAAATTTTGAAAAGCTTGGGGTTAAAACGTACTGGGCTACTTTCGAAAGTATGAATGATCAGGGGGGTAAGTGTGATTTCGGAAAAAGGAGAGAGACCGCGCGGTTCGTTCATTGAAGCCGCACGGTGTAGGCGACGAGCCGCACGGCTCCTAAGTTCCCAAAAATCGATTTTTTTCTTTCTGGTAACCGCCTTATACCTCGGGTTTTACGCTCTTTGCCTGAGATTTCAAATACGCAAATCCCACAGGGGGCGATTCAACATCCTCATACTCTTCTTTGCCGTTTTTCTCTCAAAAGTTTCAAAACCCAAAAATCAAACCTCGGGGTCTGTCGGTTATGGCGAGTCCCGGTGATCCAAGGGCCGATTTCGGCGAGCAAGGGGTTGATCCCCGTGACCATGGTGATGTTTCTTCTTGTATACTGTTGCCGGCGAGAGAGGAGAGTCAATCAGCGGCTGAAGAGAGCCAACTGGTGTTGGATCCGGCCGTGGGTGGCTCGACCTTGATTGTTTCGGGCGAGGGCGATTCGACCGTGGCTATCCCAACAGGTGATGAGCATCGTTTAGTACCGATTGGTGATGCGGTTGAGGAGGGTGACGGAGAGAGGAACCGTGCGGCTGGCAGTGAGCGCCGTGCGGCTGGAGAGGAGCGTCGTGCGGCCGGAGAGGAGCGCCGTGCGGTGGATGGCAGTGGAATCGCGTCAGTGGGGGCCTTCGGGGGTGACTCAGATCTGACCTATGAGGGTCCAATCGCCGATATCCCTTTGGAGGGCAGTGATACCGCGACAGTCGACCGGGTGGGGTTGCATGGCGACATCGGAGGTGAGCAGAGTCTTGCTGATGTTCGGGTAAGCACCACGATTACTCCTATTGTTTCAATACCCATGGATTTAGACTTGAATGTTTCCATTTCTGAGATTGAGATGACTGTGGGTGGCGTGGATTGTTTGGTTGACCAGAGGGCTATTCAAGGTGCCGTGGTTGGTGAGGTTGAGGTCCCTCAGGAGGTTATGAGTGCGGTGCTAGGTGGTGATACACCAGTTGGCGGGGATTTGCCCCTAACTGGTGTTTCAGAGACAGTTGTTGAGCCCGGGGATGTAGAGATGGAGGACTTAGGTGCGACGGGCGATAGTGACGGTGAGGGGAGAGATAGTGGTGAGTTGCAGAGAGAGAGTACTCGTACTGAGGAGGCACGTGTTGGGAGGGTGGAGAGAGTAGGGACTGCGAGAGTAGAGACTGAGAGAGTACAGGCTGAGGGGACGGCCCCTGTTGTACCTGTTGCCCGTGTTTTCAGGAGTTTGACTCGGGTACTTGGTACTGATAGGGCTGTAGAGGAGAGTGCTGACACTGGGGAGCCTTCTGACCCGGTTTTGTTTCCTTCATAGGTTGGTTCTTCACGAGCTCCGGGAGCTACCTTAGGAGACACTTTGGAGGCGGCTACTGACGAGTCCTTAGCTAGGAGTGTGCAGGACTTTCCCGAGCTGGAGAGTGTTTTGGTTGGTCAGACCCCACCGGCGATTGTCCAGGACGCCGAGAGAGAGGAGAGACAGGAAGAGGAGGCGGTCCATGTGACCATTGTTGAGGAGGTTCGACGGGCTCTGAGGGACAGGCCACCTTTTACTCCTGAGACTTACGTGTTTCGGCTTCACTTCATCACACCGCTGGGGTGTGAGACGTACGAGCCATCGTTGTCTTTTTACCCTGCAGACCAGGTTCTTTGGGACTCAGCGACACACATGTCGAACAGGACTCTGGTATGTATTTGAATTTGAATTTGAACTCGTTTCCTTCAGATTTTATTCTCTGTTTATCGCAATTCCTGTTTTGCTTGTACTGATTGAGTGAGTCTGTGTTTTGAAACAAGTGAACAAGGGACTGTTCGCATATGGTGGTTCTTCAAATTGCTTGGAGCAGTACGGTTTGTTACCGGTGAGAGTGAGGTGGTTTGTGGACACCTCAGGTTTTACTCCGTTTATCAGGACCTTGATGGAGACTCGGGGGAACAGGCAGCTAGTGAGAGCTCTGGTAGAGCGTTGGTGGGACACCACCAACAGCTTTCACTTTAAGTTTGGGGAGATGACGATCACTCCACTGGACTTTGCAGTGACTACGGGTTTGAGAGTCGGAGGAGATCTGATCCCTTTTGACTCGGGTTTATACTTGGACAGAGTAGCGATCCGGTATTACTTGGGGAGAGAGATGGGAAATGAGCCGATGGTGAGGTGTGATCACTTGCCAGCCCTGTGGGACCATGTGCCTGAGACTGATCTGGAGGCACGCCAGATGGCCAGAGCCTACTTGTTATATATGTTCGGACAGTCTCTGTTCCCGAACCGTCGGCACACGGTTCACTTAGGTTGGTTGCCTGCTTTAGGAGAGCTTGAGACGGCTGGGCGGTTTGACTGGGGTGGCTCTGCCTTGTGCTCACTTTACTGTTTCCTGGGTTCGGTAGTTCGTGGTGCGGCGAACACCATTGCTGGTTACTGGAGGATCCTGGAGGTAAAACATCGCATATTCTTGTTTCATGCGTTTTGCACTGTATTTTGGTTGTTTCTGCTTCTGTTACTGATGAGTTTCTTTGAAAATGCAGATATGGGCTTACGAGGTGTTTGGAGTACCGGGCCCGGAGAATTCTTACCACGACGACCGAGTGCTTCCATGTGCGATGAGGTGGGGAAAGGCATCCATTGGAAAGCAAGCAGAGCATAGGGATTTGAGGTTCTGTCGCCTCTTCTTTGACCGGTCTATGGGTGAGACGGTACGACATCACAAACCTTCTGAGATTTTATTTCAAACTTTTCTGTTGGTTTTCAATGAATAATCCAAAATGATTTGTAGGTGCGCTGGGGTGTGTGGGATAGGCTGGATCGATCGCCCTTACTTGGCTAGGAGCCGGACAGTGACACGGGGGCGTATACTGCTGGAGTCCCCTTTCGACTGGCAGTGGTACTTAGGAGACAGAGTGGCGCGTCAGTCCTGGGGGTTGGGCCACTTTAGAGTACCGGCTTCGCTTCCACCGCGTGTTCTGCGTACGTAGGAGTACACTCTCGCTGAGGTAGAGACGTACACTGTGCTGGACACGTCTTGGACCTTTCACCCTTCTGTGGCTTACGACCACTACGTGACGACCACGCTCGCCCATGACTTGCGTATGGAGGCTCGGTTGGCTGGGCCTGTTCCGGTGGCGGACGTTGCTTTACCTGCGGCGAGGAGAGAGATAAAGGTGATGACAGCTGGTGGAGTTATGGGAGTGATAGATGTCCCCCGGGTGACTGATCCGGTGGTTTTAGCAGCGAGAGAGGTAACCTGAAATGGCAAAAATAGCAATAGTCAGTTTTCATTCGAATTTATTGCTTCGTTACCTGCTAATGCCTTTTGTTTCTTTCTTGCAGTTTCCTGTTGAGTGGGTCACGTCCCAGGTTGAGTTGGTACGTGACTTGGAGGCCTTGGTTCGTCGCCTTATGATAGGCAATATACCGGAGGTGCGACCCAGAGCGGAGCCCGGCATTGTGCCACAGGCAGGTGATGACGACGGTGGTGACGGTGGAGACGACGGAGCTGGTGGTGGTCGTAGAGGTGATGGTGTCCATCGTGGTGGGCGTGGCCCAGGAGGTAGAGCGAGAGGTGAGCGTGGAGGCGAGCGCAGAGGTGGTGGAGTTGGAGTTGGTAGCCGTGGGGCCAGCAGTAGTCGTGGCGCTGGTGGCGGGTCTGAGAGTCGTCGTAGGCCGCGACGTGACCGCTCTGTAGGCAGTGAGACAGACCAGTCCGGGCGTCGCCGGAGGCCGAGGCGGGGTGGTTCAGCCGGCAGTGAGGCAGACCAGGTATGCTTTGTGCTGTGGATTTTTGAAAGTTGAACTGTTTATTAAATTTTCTCATTGTGCAGGACGTGCTCCTTTCTCCACCACGCCGTACCAGGCCTCTGATGAAGAATGCCGGTGGTGGCCCAGTGCACATTCAGCCTTCAGCCCCAGTTTCTGACAGGGTTTTGCGGAGTAGCCGCTCTCCGACAGAGGGACCTGAGGGGTGGCGTTTGCGAGTGAGAGACTCAGAGGGCAGTAGTGACCATGATGAGGACCAGATTGAGAGCGACCACCCGAGTTCTTCTGACGAGTAGCAGTACCTGATAGTTAGCTTTTATTTTAGGATGAGCCTGCGTGCTCAATTTTTGGTTCGGGCGCCTGTTTGCCCTTTTTGCTTTCATGGAGGTGGCCTGTGCGCCGGACTAGCTTTAGATGTTGGGCCTGTTTGCCCGGGATGGATGTACTTTTACTTTTCACAATGCATATGTCACTTGGTACTTTATTGTCTTTTACACTGTCATTCTCTGAGTTTAAAGTCTGAATTTGATGCACAAATGACTGAAACTGACAAAATGTGACAAATGCCTCTGGGGCCATGAGAATATATGACTGTGGGGTGAAAATACAAACTGACTCGACAAACTTGAATTTTGTATGCGAAACGAAAAACTGAGCGATACAGGGCCTGACATGCTCAAACTTGCAATTTGCATGATAAACGCCGAATGACACTTCCAATAAGTCATAAATACACCTTGTAACTTGTTTGAACCCGCGAAATGAAGAAAATGCCGCTCGAACGAATTTCGACTCGTCAACGCCTCGTTTTTTGCAAATTTCATGCCTTGAGATGCCAAAACACCAAATTTTTGCTAAATCCTCCGAATGACACTTCCAGCAAGTCATAAATGCACTCTGCAACTTATTTGAACCGATGAAATGAAGAAAATGTTACTCGAACGGATTTCGCCTCGCCGATATGCCCCATTTTTGCAAATTTCATGCCTCGGAACGTCCAAATTTCAAATTTTCTGTCAAATTCTCCAAGCGACCTTGCTTTGATGTTGTATACGTGTATTGTGACTTGTGAGAACTATTGGTGCTTTAGAAATAGAAACGACGGGCGTCCCGTTTGCCGATTTTGCCGGTTTTGCCGTATCTGAGATTTCGGAGTATCCGGCTACCCAAACTTGACAAAAACTTTCGAATGATTGTTCCAATAACCTTAAAACATCCATTATGACTTGAATGTGTAAGAAAAGTGCCAAAAATATGCCCAAAATGGTCTGGGGGGTGTTATTATGGAATTTGTTCTTGAAAACTTCAAAGGAGGCCACGCGGCTCCTCCATACAAGCCGTGTGGCTTGTTTACATGAACCGCGCGGTTCATGTGTGCAACTATTACAGCCCTGGCCTTGGATTCTGACTTCTGGGCCTCCGTTCGGCTTTTTCTTTGCACCTGAGCATATTTCAGCCTTGATTGGCCTAGGGAAGGCCTATTTTGCAGTTTTTCATTAATGCTATGCAATCCTCACATCGTTCAATGATGGCACGCATCCCGAGGCAATTCTTTCTTTTTACAAAGGGTTGGCCTTTGTTGCATGTTCCTTGTACGTGCAATTTTGAGCTTCCTTCACAGCACCAAAATCCAATACCTCCTTGTTTCCATACTTCTCCCATGGCAACTAGCATTTCAGCCTTAATTCGCCCATGGCTCGACGAGCTCGACGGCATGGGTTGGTTAAACTTCCGGGATCACAGGCTTCATTCATTGCGCTATGTTCGGGATGTAATGATTCGTCCGGAATTGTTGCACGCGGCCGTTCAATTCTGGGATCCCGAAGTTCATGTGTTTCGCTTCGGTTTTCACGAATTATGCCCGACGGTGGAAGAATTTCATGCGTACCTTGGTGGTTTTGACTTAGAAATCCCCGTGGTTCCTGTTTACGGGATAGGCCATGCTGAAATCTTGTCCCGAAAGCTTGGGTTTGAGCAATAATGCTGCGAGGTCCATGATGAACGGAGGTGTGCTAAACATCCCGCGTCTTATCAGCCAGTTTTGTCCTGAGGGCTTTGCATTATGCCTTAGCATTCTTGCGGCATTCCTGTTTGTTCGAACTGAAGGTCAAGCCAACTCTGCACTTGTTGGGGTGGCTATGCAAATTGAAGAACGCAAGGACGTGGCTCCCATGGTTCTTGCTGAGACTTTGATTGGATTAGACAGAGCCTATGCCGGCCAGACGAACATTTTTGAAGGAAGTGCTTTGCTCCTACAGGTAGGCTTCTCACTCAGCTCTCCTTTTTCTGGTTTGTCTCTCGTTCTCATTTTACCTCAACGCTCGGGTTTAGGCTTTCTATGGTTGCTGACTTGTTTTCTCTCCTTTGTAGACTTGGATTTGTGACAAGGCGAATCTGTTGGCGGCAGTGCCGAGAAATAGCATTCACGAAACACAGGGCTTCGTTCAAAGGGATTTTCAGGAGTTTCATGGGAATGTCCAAGGTTGGGTTCAGGTGTTTTCCCGGCTTACTGAGGAGATGATTTCTTGGCGTTTGTCTTGGCTTGACCGTCCGACCATGGCTTTGAGCAATATGGGACGCCGGCGAATGGTTCTGGTTGGTTTGACTGGTTGGACCTTTTATATTCCCTACCGCATTCTTCGCCAATTCGGTGTTCGTCAGGTAGTTCCGTCGGCTAACCCCGAAAACTTCATCATACCAAACTTCAATCATGCAACTGTTCGAGCTTATCAAAGCACTTGGAGGGAGCGAGTGACCATTCCAAGAGATGACTATCCCACCGTTCTGCTCACGAGGCGATACATAAAATGGCTGCTGAAAGATATTGAAGAAAGAGAAAATGGACACCAAAACTGACTTTGACTCAATCTTAATGTACCTGAAATAAATTGTGGACCTACAGGGGCCAATGTTTGTGTTGTTTATGAAAGCTTCATGCTCAGCCTTGTAATCGAAAAAGTTAATAAACTGAATTATGAGAGTTTTTCTGCTTTGATTCACAATGACTGCGTGCAAATGATAGCTTTGGATCAACTCAAGAGATTTTTGAAAAGTTGTGACCGGTCCTCATGGTGAGGATGCCTACGTATCCTTAAAAAGGAATCAGGTCATGACGTAGTTCAGGCATACAAATTTGGCTAGGGTTCACTCGTGTATTAACACTCTCCTTTTAATGCTCTTAGTTTTGCCTAGTACCGCCCTTTCGGGTTTTCGGTCTAGCGAGCTCATTTGAATGTTTCTGCCTTATCTTTTGCCTAAACCGCCCAATGTGGGTTTTCGATCTAGCAGGCTTGCTCTGAATTTTGCCTGGCACTGCCCGCCCTTGCGGTTTTCAGTCCAGCGAGCTTCTCTCATGGGTAATATCTTTTGAGCTGGTCCATGTTGACCAAAGTGGAGAATTCGTTGCCGTCAAGGTCGATAAGTTGAGTTGCGCCTCCGGATAGAATTTTCTTGATGATGTATGGCCCTGCCCATTTTGGCCGGAATTTCCCTCGAGGGTCGAAAACCGGAGCTTAGATCTCCTTTAAAACCATGTCACCTTCTTGCAAGTCCCTGGATTTGACCTTCTTGTTGAATGCCCGTGCAATTCGGCGCTGATATCCCTGAACGTGATATAAAGCCTTAAACCGCCTTTCATCGAACAACATAAGCTCTTCAAACCTTGCGTTTTGCCACTCCGCTTCACTGATCTCTGATTCGACTATGACCCTTAGGGAGGGTATTTCAAGCTCAATAGGGAGGACGACCTCCATGCCATATACCAAAGAGTATGGTGTTGCCCCTGTCGGAGTACGAATAGATGTCCTGTATCCCCATAATGCTAATGGTAGTTGCTCGTGCCAATCTCTCGTAGACTGAGTAGTCTTCTCTAGTATTGTCTTGAGAGTTTTGTTTGCTGCTTCCACAGCTCCGTTGGTTTGTGGCCGATAAACAGTTGACTTATGAACCTGGATTCCGAAATCTTCGAGAGTTTCTGCGGCTCTACCTTTGAAATGAACCCCGTTGTCTGACACAAAAGCCTGAGGGACACCATATCGATAGATGATGTTCTACTTGATGAAGTGGGAGACTTGAACTGCTGTCAAAGTTGCATATGAAGCGGCTTCGACCCATTTGGTAAAGTAATCGATTGCGACCAAGATGAACTTGTGCTCGTTAGATGCGGCTGGCGTAATTCTGCCAATGACATCAATGCCCCATGTAGAGAAAGGCCAAGGTGAAGTCATGGAGTGCAACTCTGACGGTGGTACATGCATGAGATTGGCATGAATCTGGCACTTGTGACACTGTCTCACGTATCGAACGCATTCAGTTTCTATGGTTGACCAGTAATACCCCTGACGGAGAACTTTCTTTGCGAGCATTATCCCATTCATGTGAGGACCGCAGACTCCTTCATGAATTTCTTCCATGATCATGGTGGCTTCCGTACCATGGACACATAATTTATGCACTCCACAATGTGATCGCCGATATAACTTCCCTCCACAGATGACATACTAAGAGGCTAACCTCCGAAGAGCGGTCTGATCCTTTTTATCCGTTTCTGCCGGATATTCTCCTTTCTCGATAAAGTTCCAAATGTCATGATACCATGGCAGACCGTCATTTGGTTCATCAACCACCATGACATACTCAAATACAGGCTTGCCCCTTTGTTCGATTGTGATCGGCCTCAGCTTAACTCCATCTGGTATCTCCACCATTGAGGCTAGAGTAGCTAGAGCATCTGCAAATCGATTCTTCAACCTTGGTACATGAGTGAAAGTGACCTTTTGAAATCGCGGAATCAGATCCTCGAGGTCTTTATGATAAGGCTTGAGTTTGTCTTCTTTCACCCTCCAATCCCCGTTGGCTTGAGACACAACCAAATTAGAATCACCGACTACCTCCAGTCTTTTGACCCCAATTTCTAAGGCAGCTTCCATCCCGACGATGCATGCCTCATATTCTGCCTGATTGTTAGTGACTTCAAGTTTAGCTTGAATGCAAGTGGAATATGCGACTCTTCCCGTGAGATTAACAGTACTCCGATTCCAAACCCCTTCTGATTAGCGGCGCCATCAAAATACAACATCCAGACATCGTTGTCTACTGTCATTACATTATCATCTGGGAATTCGAACTCTGCATCCTCAGGACCTTCAACAGGATGGTTTGCTAGAAATTCCGCCACCGCTCTTCCTTTTACAGACTTCCGGGTGACATACTTAATGTCGAATTCAGCCAACATGAGCAACCATCGTGCCAGTTTGCCAGTGAGTGCCGGTTTCTCGAACAGGTATTTAAGGGGATCCATTCGGGAGATCAAATTTACAGAATAAGCTAGCATGTAGTGTCTGAGCTTTTTGGAAGCCCAAACCAGTGCCCAACAAACTTTTTCTAGTGAAGTGTAGTGCTCCTTGCATCCCATCATTTTCTTGCTGATGTAGTACACGGCTTTCTCACTCCCCCCTTCTCCTTCTTGTGCCAGCATACATCCCATGGCTGATGAAGTGACGGATAAGTACAAAATGAGAGGCTGTCCCGGAATGGGTGGCATCAACACTGGAGGGTTCTGAAGGTACTTCTTGATGGCGTTAAAAGCTTTCTGGCACTTATCATCCCATTTGAATGGTACATCCTTCTTTAACAGACGAAACATCGGCTCGCAAGTTGAGGTTAACTTGGCGATGAATCTGCTGATAAACTGAATTTTTCCCAGGAAGCTCCGTATTTCCTTCTCTGTTCGAGGTGGGTTCATTTCCAGAATGGCTTTAATCTTTGACGGGTCTACTTCGATTCCTCGTGTGGTGATCATGAACCCGAGCATTTTCCCAGCGGTGACCCCAAATGTACATTTCTCGGGATTGAGGCGTAGTCTGTACTTGCGGATCCTTTCAAAAAACTTCCGGAGGTTAGGTAGATGCTCTTCCCTTTCCTTGGCTTTGACGATCATGTCATCCACGTATACCTCGACTTCCTTGTGAATCATGTCGTGTAACAAGGTTGTGGCTGCTCTTTGATAAGTAGACCCTGCATTTTTCAAACCAAACGGCATGACCCTGTAACAATAAGTGCCCCATTCCGTGGTGAAGGTGGTTTTCTCGCGATCTTCTGGAGCCATGAGAATCTGATTGTAACCTGAAAATCCATCCATGAAAGACAGTAGTGCATGCCCCGCAGTGTTATCCACCAAAACGTCGATGTGCGGCAAAGGGAAGTCATCTTTTGGACTGGCCTTGTTCAAGTCCCTGAAATCCACACAGACCCTTATCTTCCCATTCTTTTTAGGGACGGGAACAATATTCGCAACCCACTGGGGGTACTCTGTTACCATAAGGAAACCTGCATCTATCTGCCGCTGAATCTCTTTCTTGATTTCCAACACCCAATCTGGCCTCATCTTTCTTAGCTTCTGCTTGACAGGCTTTGCGTCAGGGTACAATGGGATTCGATGCTCCACTATCTCAGGATCGATACCAGGCATATCTGCGTGTGACCATGCGAAAACATCCTCAAATTCTTTCAGGAGATCTGAGTGGGCCTTGAATTCCTCTGGTGGTAATCCGGAGCCGATTTGAACCATACGCGGATTACTCTCATTTTTCAAGTTTATCGAAATTATTTCTTCTTTTATAGGCTGAGCATGCCTTTCGTTTTCCCTTTCGATTAGGGATCAGAGTTCTTTTGGAATCTCTTCCTCAAACTCAATCCCTTCATCGTCAGGGTCAACACAATTTATTTCAGATACATCAAGGTAAGCAAAGTCGATTTCATTTATTGCAAAGAAGGGGGCCCCAGGGGCATGATACATGAGTGTGGACTCAAACTCAAAAGAAAAGTGATGACGCGGAATGATGACAGACTCATGTTCCGACTCAATGCTAGACTCAGACTCAGACTCAGAATTAATGCCAGTGTAAATGACCTTAGGTACAAATGTGCAATTTTTATAAGTTCCACAGGCATCAATGATGAGTGTAGTGACATCCTCCAGAGCTTCCTGACCCAGCATCATTAGCTCCACATCCTCAGCAGGCTTTGAATCGACAAGCGTCGCAGCAGGCTCGTCCTCTCTCATACCTAGTGGACTTTCTTCCCCAAACAGCGATAAAAGATTTCCTGAGTCAAGAACCTTGATCCAGTCAACTTGGAGCATCCTGGCCGGCTCCTCCCATTTTTCTGTTTTATCATCACTGTCCCAAGTGTCGTTGGCAAAGATCTCAAACCCAGGCAGTTTGGCTTTTGTGTCCATGTCCCAGAATGGTTCCGGGTCCCCTTGATAGATAGCTTCTGGAGCTTTCATGAAATGGATGGGTCCCTTTTTGGCATCGGCATGTGCTTTCCCACCATGATCAGGTTTGTAACCGAGACCAAAACGGTGGTTGTTCGTCGAAACTTAGGGAACTCTGCTACCCTTTGATTGTTGCGACCAAGCCCTAGACCGGGCAAATACTCCATTTTCAGCATCATGTCCAGGGCCGTTGATCTAATTGAGAAATCTTCGTCCATCTTGATAGTAAATACTCCGTCAGAAGTATCAAAAGAAAATCCTCCCAGAGTGATGTCCTCTTCTCCGTGAGCAATCTCAAGTAGGGGAGCATTGTCAGGGATATGCGAGCGAATTCCAGAATCCCCATAAATGGTTAAAGTTCCTGTGGCCAGTCCCAGCTGAACTTTCTGATGCAGGGAGGAAGGCACAGCCATAATGTCTGATCGGTGGAGCCACGACCTGCCCAGCAACAGGTTGAATGATGAGGGAATGTCAAGCACATGAAACTCAACACAAGTCTCGAAATCCTCGATCATTATTTCCATTTGAACGGTACCAACCACGTCTCGGCGAGTATTGTCGTAAGCGCGCACTCCCAGGTTCGACGGCTGGAAATCCTTGTTCTTAAAACCCAAACAATAAGCCGTACGCAGGGGACAGACATTCAAGGCAGATCCATTATCCAATAACACAACCATGACCCACTTTTCCATGCATTTCAGAGTAATGTGCAATGGCTTGTTGTGACCAGCACCTTCCGGTGGCAGATCCTTTTCAGTGAAAACTACAACATGCTTCGCGCGGGTTGGCGTAAGCAAAGCTACCATCGTTTCGGGAGGAGTGTCTGGTGGCACCTCCATGTTTGAAAGAACTTTGATTAGCTTCTGACGGTGCTCTCGAGATGAAGAAAGTAACCCCCAAATAGACACTGAGGCCGGGGTTCGTTCGAGCTGTTTCTGAATCGGATCATTTGTTACCGGGGAATTCTTTGGAGGTGGCCTAGCAGCCGAGTTTTGTTGGATGATACCTTCTGGATGGCTAGTGACTGTGTCCTCGAGGATAGGATCATCCCAAACGAAATCTTCCGTTGCGGCTTGGTCGGAAGGATTTCTCCCTTGAAGATGGGGCGGCTGGTAGTTTCGACCACTTCTGGTTATTCTGTTGACCGTTTCTTCCCATAACTCCTGATTTTCCCCCCAGAAGTTCATGTATTCTTCATTGACCTTCCGTTTACCAGCCCTGATAGCTTCCCTTTTTCTGCATTGCTTCTTGATCCTCGGCCCAGAAATTTATCAGATCGTTTCTGGCCCTTTGCTCCCCAATTTCTACTGCTTTCATTTTTATCTTGAGACTGTCTCCTTCAGAGTCTTGCCAAAAGGAGGGGTCCAGCATGGCCTTGTTGACGGTCCATACTTCATCATTGCTTACTCGGATGTCGACAACTGCTTCTTCATCCCAGATGGTAGCCATAGGGTCGTTGACCAGTACCGACACATTGGATGATGGTGGGACTGGCGCCAATGGCTGAGGAAAAGACCCGTCACTGATATATGCTTGTGGGAACCAATCTTGGTTTCCGAAGGCGGCTTCTATGATGGAATGGCCTTCTTCCCTGAAGCGTGCAAGTGGTGAGATACTGTCCGCTGGATGTCCGTCTGGAGTCAACATTTCTCCTAGGGGATTTGTATTCCTTTCTTCTTCGTCCTGTTCGGAAACATCAATTCGACAGACATGGGAACTTTCTGGTATATGAACAGTAGGTTTCTCCAGGAATTCGGGGATGACGAATTGGCTTGGGTCCCCAGAGATTAGCAAAGAACCAAACAATGATTGTCGGGATTCCTCCCAATCTTGATTGTTCATGGACCAATCCTCTTCTTCCACAATGTCACTCCATTTTGGGCTTTGTGTCGGACTGGCATCCCCAAGGTTTTCTGGCGGGGTGATAACAGGTTTTGGTTCTGTGGTTGTGATGATATAGAGGCTGGGGTCAAATTTAGTGGAGGTAAGGTCTTTTGTAGTGGAGATGAAGGATATTTGGCCGGCTTGGGTGTTTTGTTTGTGGTTCGGTAGAGGATTGGAAATGGTGTTGGGTTTTTTATCAGGGAGAGGAAGGGTTCCATTGTCTACAAGATCTTGAACCTTATGCTTGAGACGGATGCAGTTATTGGTATGATGGTCGGGCATTTGGTGGTAGGCACAATAGGTGTTCGGGTTATGGTTAGGAGGAAGCTCTTTGGGTGGCTCTCGAGGTTCAAGTGGTTGGATGAGGTTTTTGTCCAGTAATTTCTTATATACTGTGACAAGGGGGAATGGGAGTGGGTGAAATTCTCTTCTTGGTGGGGGAGCTGTTTGCTGGAATCGTGACTGGGTAGTGATCTGGTTAACGGGTTCGGTTTTGACTGGCATGGGATTGGAAGAGCTGGCTTGGTTTTGATTGTAGCTGCTGGGTCCGAACAATGTGTTGTTGTTGCCAGAGTAAACTCGTCTTGGTTTAGGGACAGATTCACCTTTCTCAAATATGCCGCTTCGGAGGGCATCTTCGACTGCCAGACCGGCTTCATAGAAAGTCTTGAAGTCAGCAGTGGTCTGAAAGACTACCAAGTGCTTGGCAAAATCTGGTTCTAGATTCCTTGTGATGATCCTCATCTGTTCCTTTTCTGAAGGCCGTTCCATCATTTGAGAGGCTTTCCCTCTCCATCTCTTAACAAAGTCAGCGAAGGACTCATTCTTCCCTATCTTGGTTGATTCCAGTTCTCGGATAGTCATCTCCAGTTGGATGTTGTAATTGTATTGGGCGACAAATGCTGCCCCAATATCTTCCCATGTTCTCTTCTTGGAGATATCCAAATTTAGAAACCAGCGGAGTGCAGGTCCAGTCAGAGTTTGCTGGAACATCTGGCCCATTGGATCCTTCCCAACGTCATACATGGATAGAGTACCCACATATGTTTGCAGATGAGCTTTCGGGTCGCCATTGCCATCAAACTTGTCCCAGTCCATTGGTTTGAACTTGTCGGGGAGCTTTGCATCTGGGAAAAGGCACAACTTTTCCATATCGATTCCTGTAGCTGCTATTTTCTCCTGTTTCTGAACAGACTCCTCGAGTTTAGAGAGCTTGGCCAATACTGATTCCATGTTCTGAGTGCCTGATGCTCTTGCTGGCGGTGGGAGTTGAGAAGTTAGTTTCTGAATCATGAGCATCACCTGGGCCATCTGCTTGGAGTTGTTGGTTTTCTGTTCCTCTAAAGCATCCTTGAGAAGCTGAATTTCATCTGTTTCTTCTGCCATGGCTAAACCCCCGGTTGACTGTTCTGTTCTTGACTCTGTTCGAACTAATCGCTGTTCGGGAATTCGAGTCCAACCCGGTATGAGGTTTTTCTTCTTTTTGCCAATGGTTAGTACTGATGAATATGCACAAATTAAACTCAGGGATGCAGTGTGTAAATGCATGTGAAAAAGAACCTATGTATGTGCATGATGCATGAAAGGATTGCCCCATTTCTCGCCTGATTATGTAGGATATGTTCAGATTCCCATGATTTATGAAAACAACGGCCGGACCGGAGGTTGCCTACGTATCCCCATGGAGAGGAATCAGGCCGTGACGTAGTTCAGGACTACAAGTTTGGCTCTTTTTCTCAAAAGGTCTTTTCATTGAAAGCAAGGAATTTTTACAAACTGACATGACGACTGATTCGATAACAGACTCGATAATTAAACGGCAACAGACTCGATAACAACAAACTCGATAATCAAAGGTGATAAGAATCACAAGCTGGCTTGATTCTTCAAAAGAAGCCCCGCTGGCTGGATTAAGTTGGTAGATATTCACATCTGGCAACAGACTCGATAATTAAACAGTAACAGACTCGATAATCAAATAGCAACAGACTTGATAGCAACAGACTCGACAATAGACAAGAATCCCATGTTAACCTGATTCTTCAAAAGAGGCCCTGCTGGCTGGATTTGCTCTTTGCACAATCACTTCTGGTTCTGAAAGCTTGCTCTTAGGAGGGGGTGATTTGGAGATGTCGACCCTGCGGAGGATCCTGTTTCATTGGCTTTTCCTTTTCCCTTAGGATCTTCCTTCTTGCATTGATCCTTGAGCTGCTGTGGGGTCATGCCGTCATTATTGAGAAGGCAATCTGCGAAGCAAACATTACATTCGCACTCGTCCCAATACTTGTGGCCTGTGATTGGGTCTTCAAAGTAGTAAACAAGCTGGCCGTTGGCATCAAAGTATTTCACGGGTGGCATGGCTGCGAGTGCCCCGTTATCCTGTTCCATCATTAAGGTGATCTTTTCTGGCATTGGCTCTGGTTCTTCTGGGAAACAAAATTTCCAACCTTCATTATCGTCCCACTGGAGGGATACTCCTGGTAAGTTGGCTTCGGCCAACAAACTGAGTTTCTGATTGAGTTCTTCCCCCATATGGTCTTCTACGTTGAGCTTTCCTGGCTGAGGCTCTTCTGGCTTGCATGGAGGTTGCTCGGGCTAAACCTCCTCAATTATCCACACGGGTGCCCTTTGATGGGTAGTGAGGGTAGACTTGAACCGCTTGTATGGTGATCCAGACATGATGACTCTACCACAAAGGAAATGTGTATTTCATTTTGGGAAACAGAGCTAGTTGTAGTATATTTTTTTTGACTTTTTGCTTTTGATTATTTATTTATTTATTTAATTTTAACGGGGAATTATCGTACATCCGACACAACGTGCGGTTGCCAGGACAATCCTCATGAATGCGGACATGATGCAATGACCTAAGGCAAAGCTCCTATGTGTATGCATGTAAAATGGAGACAACATGTTGATGAGTGATATATACAAGAATGAGTGAACAGTTAACAAATAAACAAAACGTACGTAGAACAGTTAACAGCTAAACAGATAACAGATGATAGATAAACAAGATAACAGGTAAACAGGATATAACAGATAGTCCTATCCTGTGGATCCCTGTCCTAGGTTGGAAGGTACTATGGTTTACTACATGTAAAGGCCGGGTTTTGGTTGAAAGGGAGTTCCCTAGACTAGAGTCAATATTTGCCTCACAGTGCCAAGTGTACTGCATGGCAAAGGTCGAACGGCAGGCTGACTCATCATTGTCCGGGGTTGCCAAGAATCTTGGGATGTCCTAACACCGGCAAGCCGGGTAGGGTAACCAAGATGCAACAGCGGGGCTTATCCAACATCGATGCACGTGCAATGCAAAAGTTTTGATAACAAAATATTTTCAAAAATCCCACAATTATTTTTCAAATTTGGCTCACCAATAAATTAATTTTTATTTTGAAATTTCACACAAGCAAACTACCGGGAAAGCTCTAGTCCGGATTGGTCGGGCGTAGCCCTGTTATTGCACCATTCCTTTCTCGATCACGCGGGGCGTGTTCGTTTTGTCAAGCTTTCGGGTGGTGGTTTTACATGTGTAAAATACCAAAATAAGAATTAATTTAGATTCCCCAGCAGAGTCGTCATTTTGTGGATGGTGAGATCCACGCGGCGCGCTCTCGAAATTTGGACATGAAAACAAAAAAAATGAGTCGCCACCCGGGGTTTAAATTTAGAAAATGTTTGGTACCCGAGAAACCATTTAAAAATGATTGTTGACTCTCGTGCCGCGTTGGGAAAGATTTGATCTGCGAAAAGATTCTTTTTGGATTCGGAAGCCAAGTTACGCGCGGGGAAGGTTTTATTAAAAAGCACCCCGCTCGCCCGAGAAATTCTCGGTCTCTACTAGATAATTTGTGGGATTTTTTGTAGAAAATATTTTATTATGGAAACCTTTTAAACAAGGAAAATGCTAACGTGTGCCTAATAGGCACACGTTAAGGTTGAAAAAGTGTATTGAAATATGTGAAAATTGTATAGGGATATGTAAAAGTGTATTGAAAAGTGTAAAATGTGTATTAGAGTGTGTTATTTTTGTTTATTTGTGTGCTTAAGGTGTGCCTATTGGGCACACGTTAGCAAGACCCTTTAAACAAATATACGAATATAACGATGAAACAATAAAGGAAATAAAATTTAAACAAAGAGGACTAAATAGTAATAATAGGAAAATAAAAAGGGAAAAGTGTAATAAACAAAAGAAGTTGCAGGAAAAGAACAGAGAAACAGGGTACGAACAGGGGAAAACAGAGTAAGATTTTTGGTTTTAAATGGGAGCTGCGCGGCTCCTACACAGGGGCCGTGCGGCCTGTACTACAAGCCGCGCGGCTTGTGTACAACCCTTTTTTCGAAATTTTTGTTTCAGGACCAGTGAGTCCAAAACCCGTTCAAAACTTGATTTTCTTCTTCAAATCTATTCTAAATAAGTTGTTTTTGTTTGTAAACAAGTTGTTGAAGTGAAACTTATTTCCGGTACGGATCGTACCGTGCGTTTATCGAGAAAAATCGCCCGATACGGCTCCGAAAAACCGGTTTTTGTTTCGAAAATGGTTTACCGAGTTAAGATACGGCTATTGAAACCGTTATTAACTCGGGGATGCTCTCGGGGAGCCACGATTTGAAAACCGAAATCTGAAAATGATTTATACCTTTCGGGAACTTGAAACAGAGATTGAAAACTCCGGATTCTTCGGATTTGAACTTGTAGGATCAGGTTTTGGTATAGATTGGAGTGGTGCGGAAGATTTGGTCTAGAGAAATTGAAAGGAGATGAAAACGAAACACGGAATTTCGGGGATTTTACTGGCGGTTTCGGACGAGAATTTTGCCGGAATACTTCAACGGAAATTCTTTCCGGTATGACCTCTGGTGTCCTGAGAGATGAAGAGAAGGGCCCTATTTATAGCCGGTTTTGAGGGAATATATATGATGATATTCGGCGGTGGATTGATGATGATATTCCTGAACAGCTGGTTTGTCAGGAATTTTTCAGAGGATAACAACACTAGCCGTGCGGCTCCAAGGGGGAGCCGTGCGGCTTGCATGGGGGAGCCGCGCGGCTTGCATAGAAATGGAAGAGCCGTACGGCTTGAGGGAGGGACCGTGCGGCTTGTGAGGCTGAGTTCCCAATTTTCTGGACAAGTTCCAAGGCAGTTTGATCGTTTTATTCGTCATCGGGCATGCACGGGTATCCAAAATTGGGGTGTCTACAATACGCGGCTAAGACTTTTAAAATTCTTTTTCCACCAATTAAAAGAGTTCAGTTAGATCTTTTAATCAGTGCAAAATCTTATGAGAGAATATTCACGAAAATATTTTTTTCATGAGAAAATTACATTTCGAAAATATAGAAACAAAAGAAAAGGGAGAGACTGAGCTGTAGATTCCAATGTAATGCATGAGATTGTTGAAACTTGTGGCTCATATGAGAGAGGTACCAAGGAGTTCTAATGAAAGGCCGGATGCCCGGCGGAACGGAGCGGAGCGAGGGCATCTCGGGGGTCCAATCAAAATTGGTGGGCCGCGGGGCAATAATAAATATATATATATATATATATATATATATATATATATATATATATATATATATATATTTTTTTGGGGGCTCGCGCGGTGGTACGGAATTATTAGGGTTGGAATAGAGTAGTGCTATATATACTCTCTATTGTAAAAACCCTAACCGATTTTTTGATCATAATAATACAGACTCGCTCTCGCTCCTGTGGTGATACCTGATCTTCGGGAACCATGTAAATTCCTGTATTGATTCCTTTACTGTTTTTGTATTCTGTTGTGTGCGTGTAGTGATTATTCTAACAAGAACTTAGAAGAAGTACTTTTACTAAAACAGATAGTGCAACTCGAGTGTTGGACGAGGTATTTGAGAGTGAGAGTAATAGATACAGACATACAGTGAAGTGGAGCTCGAGTATATTTTTATTTTATTTTATATTTTTTATTACTTAAAATACTTAAAATACATTTGCTGATATAAGTATATGACCGTGTCATTCCGAGTCAAAAATATATTTATAACAACTAAGAATTAACTACTACTCCAGAGAATAGTGGCTAAGTCCGAGTATCGATCCACGGAGACAGATTGACTAAGTTACAATAGATTCGATTAATTTCTAATTTAATTCGGAAAAGATTAATTGATTGGTTTTAATTTTGTGAATGATTAAACTAAGCAAATCAGTGATTAAATTGGAGATGGAAAGAAAGATCTAGGGTTTCGAATCCACCCCGACCGCGTAACGAAAATATGCATAGGCTAGGGTTTCTACTCGAATCATGATTTTGTCAAGAAGATTATTGTGTTGCCAACAGGCATGGCCTATCCCATAGCATGGCCCGTCTCGCTGGTACAACCCCGTCTCATTCACGGCCTGTCCAGTGGCACGACCCCTCTTACGAGCATAACTCATCTCAGTCACCCAAACACAATCAGTGAAAACTATTGATTAACTAGGTATTTGCGTTGCGCTCTCAAATACTCAACATAATGGAAGAAGTAAAGCAATTTCATTCATATGTAATGAAAAGAGTTCTTAGTTAAACAATTGATCCGAATAAGAAACCTAAATCCTATACATAAATTAATGTTACTTGGAGCGGAGCTTCATCTTCCCCCTAGATGAGGGGTTTAGCCGGACATGGAGCCTCTCTTCCACTTCTGAACCCCTAATAATGACCTAAGATTATCCTTTTATAGTGCTCACAACTCTCTTGGAGTCCAAGTAAAAGAATAAGTTTAGGAAGTCCAATCTCAACCAAACTTCCCAAAAATCCCGCTTTTGTCTTCTGCAGCCCTCTTCCAGCCCAATTTCGACCTTTAAGATGTTGGAATTTGGAAAACTCATAAACATAAAGTTGTAGGAAATTGAATTTCCTTTCCGGTGCCACAGACCTTGCCTCAATCGGACACTCTGGCTAAAAGATATGGTCAAAATACTGAAGGCTATCCAGATTCCTATTCAATTCGGGATTGAATGATTTTATTTTCAAATTGTGCTTTTTTTGGCTCATTGATCTCCAAAGCTGTAGGGGGTGCAATTCCACGTTAGCCTGTATCACGTGCAGGCTTGGCTCAACCCTAAATCTGCAAGACAAAGAAGGGGTTAGAGCACCCTTGCCTCTCGTTGGCAAAGGCCCTCCGATGCTTAAGTTAGTACTGGATTACTAAATAAGCCAAGAACACAATGGCGTATAACTGGGTGTTACAGCGTACCTTTTTTCATGGGCATGGTGCTGTATTTATAGGTGAAGACAGCTTGTCGACTTAGGCATCTCGTGCCTTTGTTTCCTACTTGTCTTAGGAATCCTTCTCTTAATAGGACTTTCATATTTAAGAGATAACTTGGACATCCTGCTAGATCTCGTCTAGCAGAGGTCTTTCTTTCCATATTGGATTCTTTCCTTTATGGGGTATACTCCTAATCTCGTTAGGACTTCCCACCTTAATCCCCTGTTTTACGGGATTGCTCCTTATCTCATAAGGAACCGATTTAGATGATTCTGGAATGTCTCACCGACTTACTTATGGCGGTGTCGTGCTTCCACGTAGCTCGGATTAACTCGTACATAGCCCAACTCATTACACCGAGCTGAGGCACGTATTCTAGAATGCTATTCAGGCTTTACTCGCAGCCATCCCAGCTCGGCCGTAGCAGGGACACCCCCCTGTGATTTATACCGAGCTGGCACATCCCTGTTACACTAATTTACTTTCATTGTTCTGGCCTTATTCATGGCCAAATAGCTCGGCATAGGGCTTAAGGACTCCCTATGTTATGCCGAGCTATTCACCCCCTTGTGGTGACTGTCATAGGCACGTGCTATGCCTAGTAGTAGGGTAATCAGACTTTTACCCTCTCCAAAAGCCTACAAACACATTAAACTAATTAATCCACTCCAAGTAACAACATAAACGGACCCACAAGTATAAGTTAGAGGGCTTAATTGGTTATAATTAAACACCTATCACACCCCCCAACTTACACTTTGCTAGTCCCTTAGCAAAGAAAAGAACTAAGCAAATGAAATAAACAAAAAAATGAAAGAGATGTCTTTTAAACCCCCAGGCGGCCCTGGTAGGACGAGTGAAGTCTCGTGAGGGTTTTCAGCAGTGATCACCAACAAAACACAAAGGAATTGGATACTTCAAATGCAACTCAAACCCAACTGACAACCTCTCAAAGTACCACAATGAATGCAAGTAAGTCAAAGACAAGATACTTCATTCATAGAAAGAGTTAAACAAGTGAATCCTCGTATCCAACCTAGCACAAAAATTAGCCTTTTCACCTACGATCAGATAGAGAATCATCACATAGCATGCGTGTAAGTGAGAACCACACATAGAGATTTACCAACGTCAAAAATAGTTCACACACTATCGATAGCCTAGTGTGTCTCTAAATACACCCCTCCCTTTATTCAATCGATTCCTTATTTATTATTATTATTTTTTTGTCGTGTTTCTTCTTCTTTTTTTTTTCTTTGTTCTCAAGTGGTTATGCAATGTCCAGATCTCTCGGGCTTTCTGGTTGACCCTTTTAGCGAGCTTTAGATTGGCCATCACCAGGCCAAATGGCCTTAGAGTACCAGGTTTAAAGAGACCTCTCAGACTTAATTGCTCGAGTAAAAAAGGCTTTAGGGAGAGATCCAAACTAACCACATTCAACCAATGCCTTCACAAGGTCTATCCATCTTGTAATGCGAGCAATACGGTGGGAGCAAACCCCGATTGCCCGAATACTCAATGAACGCCCGGATAAGCAATACCAATTGAGCACACAATCTTTTCAATAGGGAAGGGGTTCCAATTAATGTGAGGGCAAATCAACTTGTACCAAACTATCAATGACATGTGAACCAAATTCGAAGCCAGTGAATACTCAAGTGGGACAGTGTGCGTGCAAAAGCATGAACTCAAGTGATCAAACCCTATCCAACTATAGATGATACAGGCTAACCAAGTGCTTTCTATCAACTTTTCATTCACAAGCTTAAATCGATCTATGAACTCGTATCAAGACATCAACTCACATAACAAACATCACAGCACTAATCAGCAGCCATCAATCAAGAATAAGTACATTCAAGCATCCAACTTCCTTGGTTCACTTCTTTTTTAATTTTTCTAATTTTGTTTTTTTTTTTTTGGATTTTCAAGACTCTAAATATAAACAAGACAAATAACAAAGTAATCCCTCCCCCCAACTTGAATAGTGCAATGTCCTCATTGAACGCATAAACACTAAATGATAAGGACATAAATAAAGAGAGAGGAAAGAGATCACCTCGAACTAGCGAACAACACAAGAGAAAAATAGGTTGGGAAAGAGACCCCCAAACTTGAACCAAGCAACCTACATGTGCTAGTCCGCAAGACACAAACATAATAGAAAAGGGAAAAAAAAGGGCAAAAGAAAACTACCTAATTAGGAAAAGAAAAAGAAAAAGACTTAAGATGGACACTATACATGACAGAAGCGACAAAAAAAAGAGATAAATAAACAAAAAAAAAAAACTACCTAAAACTAAATACACAATAAAAGAAATAATAATAATAAAAAAACTCAAAAAAAAAAAAAAAACTAAAGACACTACGCTTTCGTGGATTTTGAACTTCCACCACACCACGAAGAGTTACTAACATAAACATCTCACCCTCCTTCGAGCTCTCTTTCAAAAACTGAATTCGACCATGCCATAAGATCAAATACTTGGAGTATTGCATTTGCCTTGATCGTTTTTGAAATTGAAATTCCACCAAGCACATATTCCAAAACAAATTAATTTTCAAGTTGTTGATGAGTTTAAGTAAGCATGGATGGTAACCCTCATAAAAAATATCAACACCAAGAAAATCAATTTGTTCTAATATGATAGTCTTTTGTAATGGTGGATGCACGACAGGATTAGATAAGACATCTACCTTCTCATGTAAAATAGACTGCCCCAAACATTCAAAACTAGGAGCGGGTGACAAAGGTTGCAACTCACATTCGTGCGACTCTGTGACAATCATAAGTGGAGATAATGAAGAAGGTTGGAGAGCATCCCCATTATATATCCACTCTTCAATAACTGACCAAGGTAGGGATGGCAACGGGTAGGGTATGGATCGGGGGACCCTATTCTACCCCCGATCCCCAATTGAAAAGTTCTTCCCCATCCCCACCTCCATACCCAAAAGGGATAGTGGACAATCCACCATACCCGCCTCCCATTGGGGATCAGGTATATTCGGGTAAATCCATATCCAAACTAGTTGAACAAAAAAAAAAAAGAGAGGATAATATCTAATTTATGTGCCCTATACTGACAAAAACAACCATTTAAAACAAAATAGAATATAAAGTTGCGAAGAAATAATAGTCTACCAAGATTATATACAATTTTAAAAACTACCATTATTAAACTTTTTTTAACACTTAACCATATATAGTTTTAATTTGGAACAATATACATAAATTATACCAATATGCATACTTATATATATACACACACATACATATACATTTCTATACTACTATATGCCCGCATATATACATACAATATTCATAAAAATATGTATACAATTTGAAACGGGGCGGGTACGGGTATTCGGAGACGGGTATCACAAAATCATACCCGCTCCATTTTCAATCGGGGATTCTTTAAGTTCTACCATACCCGCTCCTATTGGATGAAAAATCGAATAATATCCTCCTCCAAATAGCCGGGGGTGGGGCGGGTATCCATCGGGTTTGGGGAAATTGCCATCCCTAGACCAAGGAGCAGAGTCCACCAATGAACTCACTTTCTCAATAGATTCATCAAATTCAAAATTATCATCACAATGAGCTAAGTTAGTCTCTAAATCATCGCCTGAATTAGTGAAAGAATTGTTCATAAGACTCGCAATCTTGCAAACGGTGGTAACCTCATCTACTGGTAAACTTTTATGCACGAAAGGTTCTTGTTCCTCAATGACAACCTCAATCCTCAAACTCGTGGGGCTAGTTATCAATTTACTCAAATCACCTTTATCATTCTCAGACTCCGTGTCTACCTCTTCAATACCACAAACCTTAGGGTCAGTGATTAACTCCTCTAAATCCCCCATGCTCACATCAGATTCAATGTCCACCATCCACTCATTCTCTTGGGTCATTACTTCCTTTGTTTGCTCATGGTGGCTACCACTCACTTCTGAACCGTCCATTTCACATTGACCCATTAGATAAGTAGCATGATGACTAGGGAATGTGTCATCTTCAATCAAATTAATTTCATTGGCTATTTGTTCCAATTGGGTTTCTATCCTCGAAAGAGCTTGTGTGTGAGAGTGAACGAGTTGGTTAGTAGCCTCAAACTCTTGCAGAGCTTGCAAGAATTTCTCTTGAAATTCAATAGAATATACTCGGGATGGAGGAGGAGGAGAAGGTTGTTGATATGGTGATTGATTTGAAGTAAAGTGGTAGGCCGAAGGGTTGAAAGCATTAGAAAAATCTTGCTCTGCGGATGGGGCGACGTATTGGTTCGAAGCTTGGTTTGTCCATGGAAAACTAGAATGATTTTCCCATCCTGAATTATAAGTGTTGGAGTAACAATTATAACTTGGTTCAGGAAACCGTTAAGCATAGGCATATTCCATTCTTCCTTTTTTTTTCTTTTTTTTTTTAAAACTAAAAAAAATTAAGACAAATAAATGCAACTGCAAACTACTAAATTTACAAAAAGTAATTAAAAACTCACAAAATCTTGGCGTGAATTCAGTATCCGCACCGGACGTCCTCCAACACCAAGTAATTGTCAGCTTCAATTTCTTTTATGTAAGCCAAAACCCTGCACAAGAATTACTAGCACAAAACATGCAAAATAAAGCTATAAAAAAAAAAAACTAAGAATTAAAAAAAAAACTAATCGAAACTATGTAACCGTGCAAACTGTCCCTGGCATCGACGCCAAAATTTGACCGTGTTGTTCCGAGTCAAAAATATATTTATAACAACTAAGAATTAACCACTACTCCAGAGAATAGTGGCTAAGTCCGAATATCGATCCACGGAGACAGATTGACTAAGTTACAATAGATTCGATTAATTTCTAATTTCATTCGGAAAAGATTAATTGATTGGTTTTAATTTTGTGAATGATTAAACTAAGCAAAGCAGTGATTAAATTGGAGATGGAAAGAAAGATCTAGGGTTTCGAATCCACCCCGACCGCGTAACGAAAATATGCATAGGCTAGGGTTTCTACTCGAATCATGATTTTGTCAAGAAGATTATTGTGTTGCCAACACGGCCTATCCCATAGCACACCCGTCCGTCTAGTACAACCCCCTGCCTCTCATTCACGGCTGTCCGTGGGCACGACCGTCTTACGAGCATAACCCATCTCAGTCACCCAAGCACAATCAGTGAAAACTATTGATTAACTAGGTATTTGCGTTGCGCTCTCAAATACTCAACATAATGGAAGAAGTAAAGCAATTTCATTCATATGTAATGAAAAGAGTTCTTAGTTAAACAATTGATCCGAATAAGAAACCTAAATTATATACATAAATTAATGTTACTTGGAGCGGAGCTTCATCTTCCCCCTAGATGAGGGGTTTAGCCGGACATGGAGCCTCTCTTCAACTTCTGAACCCCTAATAATGACCTAGGATTATCCTTTTATAGTGCTCACAACTCTCTTGGAGTCCAAGTAAAAGAATAAGTTTAGGAAGTCCAATCTCAACCAAACTTCCCAAAAATCCCGTTTTTGTCTTCTACAGCCCGCTTCCAGCCCAATTTCGACCTTCAAGATGTTGGAATTTGGAAAACTCATAAATAGGAAAGTTGTAGGAAATTGAATTTCCTTTCCGGTGCCGCAAACCTTGCCTCAATCGGACACTCTGGCTAAAAGATATGGCCAAACTACTGAAGGCTATCCAGATTCCTATTCAATTCGGGATTGAATGATTTTATTTTCAAATTGCGCTTTATTTGGCTCATTGATCTCCAAAGCCTACAAACACATTAAACTAATTAATCCACTCCAAATAACAACATAAACGGACCCACAAGTATAAGTTAGAGGGCTTAATTGGGTATAATTAAGCACCTATCAATATATCCAACTATATATAAGTTTGACGCAAGCTATGACCATTTCCAATGGTTAAAGCCATTTTTTGAGGGGCAAATGTCAACATCTCACAATCTCTGGCGAGTTTTGGGCTGGGTTAAGGGATGACTAAAGCGAGCGCTTATGAACTTGAAGCTATGCCAGGAATGTCAAAGATTTCTCATGACATTTTCCCAAGCCAAATAAATTTAGCAAAAGAAATGACCAAGGCAATTTTTTGGCCGGAGGTATGGTCAACCGTTGGAGATGCTCTAAGAAATTGATCATAAATCTGTTTAAGGTTGACTTGTTGATTGGGTTAATCTTGAATGAATTGTAAAACGAACTGACACGTGTATAGGAATATACAATAATGGTGCATTTTATTGAGGACCTATTTATTAAGTGTAGTATATTGTATGCCAATTGCCAAAGACATGCATGTACTGTCAAAGAAAAATCACGTGACCTCCGCATACTTTGCTGACGTACAATTATACCGAAATAATTAATAAAAAAAACCAGGAATATCAATCAATTACTGTAAAATCTTTAAAAATAGAGTTTGTATAAATTTATACTGTATTATTCTGAAATAGACAGCTCCTCCAAAATTTGTTTAACTTCTGAAGAAACAAAGTGTTCAGTGGACAGGTAATAAAATTTGTGTAAAGCAATGTTAATTGGTTTTGGACAGATGATTTCCTTAAAAATAAAATAAAATAAATTATTTAGCACAAATAATGGTATTGAAAATTAGCACTGGGCAGGCTATGAATCAGGGATGCCTAGGATCGCACGTACATTAAGTAGCATCTTCAATTGTTAAAACTGCATGGTCTCCTCTCAATCTCTCTCTACATATTTTATCCATATTAAATAGGAACCTGGGGGGTGCTGTGCACCCCAATGCACAACACCGTGCTGTGCAGCCTCATGGCGCGGTTGCGCTGGCATCTTTTCGAAGATCGGAGACGTTCACCGCGTAGAGCTCGTCGAGTACTACTAGTGTGCCAAAAATCAAATCGATCGAATATCTATAAGTGACTCATCGGAACACAAATAACGTAAAAAGTGGTTTTCATCCCGTGTTTGTATCCATTTGTGTTCCATTTCTTTTTAAGTTATTTGTGTTCCGATGAGGCACTTAAAGATATTCGATCGAGTTGATTTTTGGTACACTTGTAGTACTTGACGAACTCTACGCAGTGAACTTCTCCGATCGTCGGAACGAGGCCGGAGCCGCTGCTCCATGGCTGCACAGCACGGTGTTGTGCATCCCATGCACAGTACCCCCAAGGTCCATTAAATAGATGGAAACTATGTATTTTTTGATAAGAGAAGTTTTTTTTATTATTATTAACTTGAGTAAATATTGGAGCAAGATAATAGGGAAAATGGAAAGATTGAGCATCGTTCATCGGTTCGGTGTTTGTTCTTTTTGATTGTGTGGTATTCTGGTTGCTTGGTTCTGGGCTTTTTTTAGCAGGAGCGGTGGCATTGCGAGTTTGAGGTTCTCCAGTTTTGGTTTTCCGCTGCTTGGCTTCGTTTTGATTAGGTTTCGTTTGCAGTCTTTGTTGTATTCTATTTGGTTGGGTTATGAGGGTTGGTGGTGTTTTTTTTTTTTTTTTTTTTTTTTTTTCCCCTTCCCCCTTTGGTTTGTTGTTTAGTTGGCGTCTTGCCTTCTTAGCTTTTGGGTCTGGGGTGACGCTTACCGTTGAATCCTTGGTCCGTTTAATCATCATTTTTCTATTTAAAAGATTAATAAATTCCTTTATACCGAGAGAAAAAGAAGGTTAATTAAAGAGTCTCACTTAAAGTGTTGGGGATTCCATTAAGCATTGGCAAATTATGGTCAGTTTATATGAAGCAAGTAACTGAAGACTGCATTACTCCTTCAGCCTCACAATTATTTCAGGTCCTTTCGAAAAATCATTACATATTTCAAATAAAATAAATATTCACTTGCATAATTTCATGATATTTGTATTACTTCTAAATTTTTATTTAATTCTTTTCATTAGTGCGAGCACATTCAAAAAATAATGCACCAAACTGTTTTATTTTGATAAAAAATTAACTTGTTCGTAATGAATTAGTAATAGAGAAATAGATTTGTCCATTATAGGAATACATGTATTTTCAAACTCCAAAACAAATACTCCTTTTCTCTATATATATATATTTTTATTTTTTGACACCAAATTAAGGTGCAAAAGAATTTTAAAAAATTCTATGAAATTGATACATTTTTCACGTCCAAGAAAATACTCGTTTCTTAAAGGGGATACTTAAAAAGGGAGGAAGGAGTATTGTATTATAAGTGGTCTTTTCTGAAACTCTTGTTAGCCTAAACTCTATGTTCTAAATTCTAATATGTCTCCATGAGGTTGCATGTTTGAATCTTATGAAAGCTAAACATCAATTCAAACCTTTGGCCCATTAAAGGGTTTGTCCGATCGTTGAATTCTATAATCCTTATCTCATCACAAAATGCAAGTCAAGCCAAGTTTCTTTTTGCCTTCTCCATTATTTTTATCTCCTTAAAGCTATCAATAACTCATCTATCTTTGTATTGAAGATGATTTGTTTAAAACTAAATTTTGAATATTTTACGGGTGGATATAATTGTGGAAACTATAATAAAACTAACTTTAGGAATTATTTTCCTTGAAATAGATCAACAGAAAATCAAAACGTGTTAGATTCTTAAAACGAGTTACACTTTTTCTTTTTTTTCTTTTTTTCCAGAACAAAGTCGCATGTGTTGAATTGTGACCCACAGGTGCAAATTTCTGGCTACGGCTGGAAGAGAGCCTACTGGCAAATGGCTATGGAATACTTGCTCTAGCTATTCTAGCTAGCTAAAAGTGAATTTTACCCCCACCTGATAAGATGCTCTGGGTCAAGTCTGCTAAAAGCTAGATATGTTAATAACATACAGCCAAGTGTATTTTGAATATCATAAAACGATGGAAAGTAGTATTAATTTATAATTTTATATACAAGTTGGTAAAATAATCTTCTTTCTTCTCTAACATTCTCTGTAAAACTACTTGGTTAATAGAGAAATTCACCCACCAGGCCACCACCCACATTCAATCCTTTCCCTCTTCACTGAAATTCATGTCCGTTTCTCACTTTCCAAGCAAATTGAATATACTATATGATTGTCCATCCAATCCTTACAGTAGGAAAGTTTTCGGTAAAGATACGTGCACAGACGAGATGGTACCGATGGGTATTTTTGAATGAAATGGGGTGATTTTGGATCGAGCTCATACAGCCGTCCGATTGCCTCGATTCTCGCGTAGGCCAACTCGGAATTTGATTCTGAGAACGATGAACGGCTCGGATCGGCCGTTTGGGACCCACAACGGCGTCGGCTACGCCGTCAGTACCCCATCGGTACCATCTCGTCTGTCCCAATAGAAGGGTTCGGAAAGTTTTTTACTTTTTTTCAAACATTACTATACAATATTTATAAGAAATTGATATTGACACTCCCTAAATAATTAATGGACTCCGAAAGGGGAGTGTCAATATCAATAAAACTTTAAGAGATAGAATTAGAAACGAAAACATTCTTTTGAGAAAAATCCGAGGAATCGATCTCATCATCTACTAATCATAATAAGACTTTAAGAGATAGAATTAGAAACGAAAACATTCTTTTGGTTGTAGGGGTAACCTTAATAGTAGATATGATGAGAGATAAAAATATTCAATATCGGTCTTATCATTACGGTAGATAAAAAGAGTGGTATGATTACAAGAAGGGGAGGGAAAACAAAAATTGACTTTAGGAGCGGTAATTAGAAAGGACCCATGTTTACTAGTTATCACGGAACGCAATGCAATAGACAGAACTCAATGGAGACAATGCATTCATGTAGGTAATCGATCGAAGTGAGACTTAAGACTCGATGTGGTGTTATTTGGTTTGGTTTTGTTTTAGGGCATCTCCAACACAAACTCAACTTCTCCATTTCTCTAAAAGTTGGATCAAAAAGTCACTCCAACCCTCCTCTATTCCGGAGGATGTTATTTGATTCTTCAAATAGTACCGAGTGTCAAAGATTATGGAGGATCTCTTCTTGTATTAATCACTATTATGGAGGATCTCTTCTTGTAGCCAATTTATTCATTAATCATGTACTCATTAATTATGTACTCCTGCGAACATGTGCCTAACTGAATCTCAATACAATTCTTTATCAATATTTTTCAAGTAAAATCACATAAATTGAAAATGCATAAAGAGTTTGCCAAATTTTGGCAAAAGAAGGAAATTAAAGAGTCTATACCCTTAAACCCTGTCACTCCTTTTTCTTTTCTTTTTTTCCCTCTTTTTCGAAACAAAAAGCCACAAAACTTCAAAAGTCAGGAAACATTACCCCTAGTAAATTTTAGAAAATTACCACTACTGAAATTTACCCCTAAAAACTTTCACTGCAAAAGCTCGAGCCTTCAACCCAACTACCGTAGACCGGCACGCACTAGATCATATGCCGATAGTCGGGCCCAATATGGTGGTGGATCAAGTAATCGTCACCGTTGGATACATCAAACGCAATGTTCTGATTGATAATCTGTTGCTGATGCTGTTGGTGGGCCCTTTGGACCTCCTTCTGCCTCCGGAGCTCCATCACTTTCCGATGCGAATTCGAGTGCTTCGTCAGCATAAAAGTTGGGCTGGCAGCGGGCCGGTACTCTGGCACGAGCCGGCCTGATTTGTACCGGACGCCGCAAGCATTGCAAAGTGTCTTGGGGCCCATGGGCCCGGTCCGCCACTGCGGGGTCTTGTCCGTGGCACAATGCAGGCACTTCCGCCCGTCCATGTGGAGATTTGGGGCTGCCGTCTCGTGGTCCCCACCTTCTTTCGTTTTTGAAGCTGAGGTGGCATTCGGAGAGAGGACCGAGAGACGGGACGCCCAGTTGCATGGGGCTACGCGTGAGCGCTTGCTTCGGGCTTTTCCTGGCACGGATACCTCCGGATGGAATATCGGGTTGTTTCGATTTTCTTGTTCGGGCTGGAATCCACCGGTTTCTGATCCTTCATCGGGCCGGGCTTTCACGCCCGATATTATCTGCAATTTTTGCAAATCTTCGCTCGAAAATGATTCTTCGACGAAATTGGATAGCCACTCCAGCTCAGCTAAATCATCATGATACTGTTAGATAAGCACAAAAAATGACGTTAATTCCCTTGAATTTTGGTTTCTGTTGAAAACGTTATTTTAGCCTCAATTGGGTAATTCAAATAGAGAAAACATTCTTTACACCGCAGGTGTAGAACCTTCATATCTGAGTCCCACTATGAGTTTATTGTTTTGATTTGAACCGTTTATCTTGTAAGACTCGCAGTATATTGCATCTATGCAAAAAATTATTTTGATCGGGCATCAATAAATATACTATAAATTTTTGAATTCTCATTGGCAAAATGGATGATCAGGGCAATTTAACTTTAAAATCTATCACCGTACATTTTACAAAATGAAATTCAAATTTTGATATACCTATCGATATCCGATCAAACGGGTTTTTTGCAAACCCTATAAGATGAACGGTTCAAATGAACATTTAATACACAATAAGGCCTACAAAAATGGTGGTGGAAAATGAGGATTTTACACCGGCGGTGTAAAAAATGTTCTCTCATTCAAATATATTGTAGTTATAGTACAAACGAAATGCATAAAAAATTTGATTGGATCGTGTGACATGTACTAATATATTTGAATATAGTCCCAAAGTTATTATTACTACTATAGCATTATTGGTATTTTCGTCCGTTGGGGCGAAATAAAATAACTGCTTCCGCAGAGAAAAAAAAATGAAAAAAAAAAAAAAACAGCTTCCACTTAAATAGACTATAGGCGATAAATTCGTCTAGTTGAGTAAAGATTCCGAACCTATTTTCGTTTCCTTAAACCGAAAATTACGCCTAATATTTCACCTACCATTCATTATCTAGAATTAATCAAACTGTAAAATCAAGTATTCCTAATTAAATGCTTTTGGGTTAAAAAATATAAAATCAAAAGTGCTTTTTATATAAAATTTAAACTATTTCTCTTTTTAAAATTTCCGATACGTTGTCTCTTGAATTTTTCCTTGTAAATATCAATTTTTTTAAAATTTTTTATTACTCAATATGCGAACACTGAGCTATAGAAAAAAGGAAAAAAAAAACTGCGTATTTTGTCATTTTAGAAGTGACAAGGGTAATTACCGGGACGCAAAGGTCGCCAGAGAACTGAGCATCAGCGAAGCTCCGGCAGCCCATGCCACCGGTGAACTGAGGCTCGCCACCGGAAAATGAGGAGTCGACGGTTACGGTGGAGGAATCAGTGGAGTTTCCGGTGACGGGGTCGAGCGTGACGTTGGCAAAGGATACATCGTCGTTCGGGAAGTTGAGGAGGTCTTCGATGGCGAAATGTTCGGCGGCAGGCTTGGTTTCGGAGTGGCGCTTTTCTGGTGCACTGAATTGGCTGGTGTTGTAGTAGTAGTGCCCTGTTTGGATGAATTCTGGGGTGGTTTCCATTGGAGTACTTTCTCTTTTGCTTTCCTCTTTTACGCCGTAGGAGAGAGAGAGAGAGAGAGAGAGAGAGAGAGAGAGAGAGAGAGAGAGAGAGAGGGGCTAAGTTGGAGTATTGTTTTGGAGGGGGGAGAGAGAGAGAGGTGGGGGAGAAGAGTGAAGGTGAGGTGGTGTTTATTTGCGTTAGAAGGGGACAAGCGGACAGCTAGAATGGAGGAGGAAAAATGAAAAACAAAAAATACTACTGTTTCAAAATGTTAAAAAGAATTACTCTAAAATACACCCATTCTTGTGTATTTGCGAGTAATTAACAAAATTCTATACATATAAATACGTTTTTTTGCGAATGACCCGCATTTTATTTTGAAGCTATTCTCTTTAATACCTTAGGGTGTTCGAGTTAGTTTAAACATGTAACGATCCGAATCTTATTGATAAAACCTTTTTCACTCAAACACTTAGCTTGGAAAGATATACCTAAGAAGGTACCACGTCGGACTAAACACTCTACCCCCAAACCCTGTATTAAAAACAAGAATGGATTTGAGATTCTCACTACACAGCCTGTAGTGAGTTGCTCACTACAGGCTCCCTGGTTCCAAGGTTTTGTGGGAAAGTTACTTTGATTTCCTCAATGGGTGAGGAAATTGATGTGTATATGGATTACCATTTCTGTCCTTTTGAACACAGATTCTATGGGGATGAGAATTTATTCAGTGGTCTTGGGGCACTGGCACTTAGTGTCCCAATGACACCAACATCGTTATTTACCATACACATTTTTATGGGTTTATACGCTTAGTACTGGACCCACACAAATATGTGGTAGATAAGGGTGTCAGGACACCACGAGACCACCAAATAATTTTTCGTATGGGATAGGCTGTTACTCATGACTTAGTTAAGATTGGTGGACCATGTGTGTGAGTTGTGCATGTGTGGTGTTGGAGAGAGTGGAAAGGTCCTTATTTTCATGCTTGAGAATAGGGTCATCCTAATATTAATAGATATCGTTGCACCCATGACAGAATTGTCACGTGATGTTAACCACCAATGGTTTTAGCTTAATAAACGGTGGGGCGTTACTTGGTAAGTGTATCTCTGTATCGGTGTATTTTCGGCTATTGGATACATTCAAATTTTGAAACTAAAACCAAAACTCAAACAATCCAATGACCCGAAACATCTTGGCACTGTACACTAATTTTTTCGGTACAGAGGATCTCAATATGCAATATGATAAAGCCTGGTGACGCAATGAAATGTCGTTAGCCATTTTTGCATTCCATAAACTAAATTAAACATATTTTGAATAAAATAGTGAGATCTAGGTTTAGTTAGCGATATCCTAGTACGGGGATCAAGAGGGTAAAGTAGAGGACAAACACCTTTTGGTGGCAACAATCATCTCTTTATTGTTTCCAGCCAGTAATGTATCATCAACGTACAATGACAGAGTATGACTTTCCGAAATTCCACAGCATCTTTAAAATAGGCTTCACTGACTACTTTCTCCTCAAATCAAGAAACAAAAGTTTTCCCGGACCCACTCTGAGGCTCAAAGTGGGTCAGGCGAAATTTTCAGTCTTTGATTCGTTTTTGTGAAATTTTCAGGTTTTTATCGTCCAATTTGTATGTCGATTTTATATTTGGAGCTTATACATGGATTTGCAAAGTTTCGGTGGCATTATTCTGAAGCAGTTTTTTTGGTGATCTCATTCAGCTTCCGAAAGTGGAAAGTTTGGAATTCTGAATTCTTTTTTGGTACAAACAATGTGTGTCAAAAAATTGTTCCTTTTTTCTTTATATTAATTTGGAGATTTAGATTCTGCTAGTCTAATGGATCGAAATGTTGAACAGATTCTATCCATTGCTCAAATTCTATTTGGGTAGCCCAAACCGAACCCACAACGATTGTGATATGATCATCCTTGGCTAAGAAATGCCTTTCGAAACGAAACGAATGTTTTAAGAGACAGATCATTCTCTCACGATGTATTAACCCCAATTGCCCAAAAGCCCAATAAGCCTAGAACTTAGTGGGAACAAGAACAAACCCTCATATTTAGGTGCCACAGTTATACTTTCCCGTCCGAGTTTGTTGAGTGTAATTTTGTTCACCCTCCTCTAAAGAAGGTGAACAAATCCCTCCCTCCTATTGGTTGAATTGGTGTGGACCCACTATAAACTGATGTCATGTTTACCTCTACAATATACTATTTTGGGAAGTTCCGAATTGTTAGTTATCTTTGAAAAGTCAAAATAAAATTTATTCCATCTTCCAAATTAACCCCTTTACCAACAACGATAATTTTATTCAAAAATTGAAATATAAGGATATTGTTGGAAATTAATGATGTGATTGTATTTATTGAATATAGTTATAATTACTTGTTTCCTTAAAAATTTAAAATTTCCAAAAGTAACCAACAATTTGAAACTGAGAGAGAGGACTACTAATATAACACAAATCATGGCACGTATATGAAAATTTCCATTACCTCACACCTATTCTATCAATCACTTCGTAAAAATCTAATACAACTAGTACAAATCATGACACGTATTTGGAAATTTCCATTCACCTCACCTATTTTTCCCATCACTTCGTCAAAATCTTTCTGTGTTTTTCCCCCCTTTCCTGGGAAGTATGCTTCATTAGTTTCGGACGAAAAATATTTCCTAGAAAACTTTTTCAAGGAAAACTTTTGAAGAAAATAAAACATTTTTTGGTGTTTGGTTGTAATATGAAAATGTTTTCTGGCTATATAGTTTAGTTAATGTGGAAAATCACTAATCAACAAACAAATCAAAATATCATTCTTGTAAAAATAGAAATGGCATCCTATATAATAAAAATCCTCGTCCCAATGCAAAGGATATAAATTCCCTTGTAGTATAGAAGTAAAATCCAAGAGAACTCAAACAATAAACAATAAATACTCTCACATGTCTTGACAAGCAATAAATACTCTTAACCAGTCTATCAAGCGAAAAAACTATCTATTTCTCCTAGCAATATAATCTTCCCACATGGTATCACTAATCTCATCCCTTTTGCTAACCCATTCTCTATTGTCTTCTTGAACTTCCCTATACTCTAGGATTTGGATTTCTACCCATCTCATCATTTACTTCTTCCATAATAGCATCCATAGGATCGACCCCTATTATATAATTTTGAATGGCGCAGCATGCTAGGACCACATCCACATGTTTCTTGAATGACCAATATGGTTCTGCATTTATCATGCAAAAGCGTTGCTTCAAAACTTCAAAGCACCTTTCAATTGTAAATCGCAAGGAAGAGTGATGAAGATTGAATAACTCTCTTTTGTTTTCAGGAGGATGGTTATCAAATTCTTCCAAACGGTATCTAGTACCACCAGGGCCGGCCCAAGGGTTTTTCGTGCCCAAAGCCTAATAAAAGAAGTGTGCCCTTAAGAGTAAACACTTAAAACAATTTTTTATAGTACTAACAATCACAATACGAGAAAGTAAAAAAAAAAATTGTTATGCTAATCATTATATGAGAACACAAAATACAAAGTATCCAAATACATACCATCCGACAACTGAGATTCCGACTCATTTCCGAGAAACATAAAACAAGTGCTTATATGGTCAGATAACTGGGTTGAGGAGAAATACAGAGTTTATGGGGATAAAAATATAATACAAATCTGCAAAATACCAAAATGCGAGTTTCTTGCTTCTGTATTGAACCAAAAAAACCCTATAACTCTGGTCTTGAACCCACAAAGCCCAAACCCTAATAGTTAATGAATAATGAGAGAGAGAATAGATATTACCAATTCCCAAAGTTTCAAGTAGTTCTTTAAATCTTTGTGTTGAATATTGCCTTGATCCTGAGCAAAAAGAGAGAGAGAGAGAGAGAGAGAGAGAGAGAGAGAGAGAGAGAGAGAGAGAGAGAGAGAGAAATTCCACTGATTTGGGGAAAGTGGGAAACCTTTTGAATTAGGCAATTGTTTTAATACTCTAAGTGGTAATGAGTTGCCTTTTTGGGATTTTGGACAATTGGGCTTGGGCCTTTTATTTTTATAACTACATGGAGCTCTTTGTTTGGGCCTTTTTTTAAAATTAGATTGGGTCCTTTTTTTTTTTCTTTTTCTATTGGGCCAAAAAGACCCCTACTCAATTTTAATATAAAAAATTATGGAGGTGCCCCAAAAATTTGGGGTTTTTGGGATGCACCAGGCTCAGGCCTCTTGGCTTGGGCCTGGGGCTTGGGCCGGCCCTGAGTACCACCGTAGGGGGAGATAATTCTTTTGTGAATTCCATACCCAGCATCTTTGAGATAATATTTTCATGCAAACAAACACTAGCGAATGATACTAATCAATAAAAATGAAACCACTATCTACACATAATTATTCGATAAGAGACTCACAAAAAAGAAAGGACATTACCTTAATACCTGAACTATTATAACGATTCAAAATTTCACAAGGGGACTTAGAAATGTGAGGTGTCAAAATAAATGTTAACGGAACCGCCCCCAACAAATAGATCTTTCATTATTTCTCTGCAGATATGTGGTTCATTATGCATTCATTGTTTGAGTTGTTGTCGTCCGAAGAATAATGAGCACTTGTTAGTCTGTTAGTTTAAACATCTAATTGATTCACCTTATCAATCATCAACTCGGATGTGTACGGAATTAGTTCAGCTAAAGCTTAAACAAGTAATCAAACAGTTGGTGGGACAAAGAGATAACCCTGAAAATAATTGGAAGAAGACTGAACATATCCCAGAAGGGGCAGACCCTAAACTGATATGGTAGTTTTGAGATAACCCTGAAAATAATTGGAAGAAGCCTGAACACCCGCGGATTCGACAAAACACCAAACAAATGTTTTTGGCTTATATAGAGGCCAGACTTTTGAATATACCAAACTCTTCTTTAATCCACTTCTGATTATACCAGAGTCTTCTTTAATCCCCTCATAAAAGTAAAAAATTACGATAAAAGAGTTTTCTTTTTTTTTTTCCTAAAGGCAACTGGTAGTTGTAGTTAGCCTTACTAATAAGTCTTCCTTACAGAGAGATACTAAAACAGAACAGCAGCAACCAATACTCTCTGCCCATGTTCATTTACGTTGGTTAAGACACATTCATGATCGAAGCCGTCCGGAGCCAATGGGACGTTGAACAATTGCGCATTTCTTCTAATTGTTGCAATGGTAGTTCTTGCTGTGCGACCTACATGGTACCAGTAATTACTAGGGCCCCGATGATGCATTGCGCGGTCCATGCACCTCACGTCGGAGCAAGAGAATAGCACTACCCATCTATCGTGGGGGAAAGGTATCTTTTGTTTCCGTGCTCGAATAGGTGATTCAGCTGACCGTACATTGCCAAATTGTTTATGAAGTCGTCCATTGCTTGCTGGGGAGGGGGAAGACCTTGAGCCATTGCATCAGCCATAAGAACTCCACTTTGGAAGACCCTCACCATCACCTCGTCCATCTACTCTGATGTTTCGCACAGCTCACGCCACGACATCTGCAAAAAAAGATCATTAAACAAAGGGTAGCGATGCTGAGTAAGTCTCTCTCTCTCTCTCTCTCTCTCTCTCTCTCTAATATTGTATATATGTGTATTTGCAAACAATTTCATGTTCTAGGTCTGATTTCATGTTCTAGTTCTAAAATTTTAGGGCTTTTTATGTAGATCTAGTTCTGATTTTACAGGAACTTAGTGTGTGTGTGTGTGTGTGTGTGTGTGTGTGTGTGTGTGTTGTGTAATATGTATGTTCACTTGCATGTGCCAGTAGCTGCGCACATTTGCAGTACTAGTGTACTACAATGACTTCTGTTGTGTATGAAAGAGCACTGGTGGAGATTGAAAGGGAAATATCATTTGTATTTCAATACATACTGATTTTTCATTCGAGACATGCAAAGTTAACTGATTATCTCTCTGTTTCACTAATTTTAGGGCTTTCATTTGTGACCTGTTTCACTGATTTTAGGGCTATCATTTGTGACCTGTTTCACTGATTTTGTAGGTGATGGATCCAGACAATCTCGACTTCTCGCATGATTTGGGTGCAGAAGATCCTTTGGAATTTATGTGTTGTTTGTTAATTTCTTAAGGTTTAAAGTTGTAGGTAAGGTTAAGATCATCATAAAAAAATTACTTTTTAAGAATGTATGTCATGTTCTTTATTTCCTTCAAATTTCTAGTCAAATCTCCTAGTATGTTTTGCGAGTAGTTTAATTAGGCTTGGTCATGGGGTGATTAACACTCCATGACTCGAGTTAATATGTTCCTCTCGACAAAAAGGCATACACCGTTTGTTTATCAAAGAATTAGGATTGATTTTATGTATCAAAATTCGGGTTTGTTAACCCCTTTGATCACACGTCGCCAAGGGCTTGACCACTTGGCACGTGTGATGCTTAGGGCTATGGCAACCCAAAGGTTTGTCTAAATGGCACAAGAATCCTAATCTTTGTGAAACACATTTTCTAGTTAATGGTTTTAAACTCTAAATCTTCCGTTCGGGACCATCTAACGATGTCCCGAGCCGGTTATCGAGAGAGGAACGGATTAACTTTGGTTGTGGTTTGTTAAAATCCCCTAGACTTAGCCTTGTTTTTAATTATCTTTTTAATCTCGCGTCATTCACGAAGTTAAGTGAATTCCAGCCCCAAACTCCAAACGCCAAGTTTGCCGCTTTAAGGCTAAACCAACATTCGCGAATCAACACTCACGCTTAGCGCATTCGGTCTTTGTGGATTCGACCCGGTCTTACCGGTTATTATGCTACCGCCGACCTAGCCCTACGCTTGGGGCAACACCATCTACGATACAATCTAAGGTCGCAATCACATACCATTGTGCCAACTGATGCAAACATTGTGCCAACTGTCAATTCATAAAAACTTAATAGCTCCTGAGCACATCGACTTAAACCACAAAATAAGAACACCAACAAATAAGAACTACACATCGACTTAAACTACAAAATGTCCAGATTCAGCTGGACACCAGAACTACAAATAAGAACACCAAGTTATTACGCTGCATCAACTATTAAACAAGCATCTCTGATTACTAGCAACATCAATAACCAAAAGCTAGGTGGAACTCCGAACTACTGGACCGGAATTGACTAATTAAAATTTGATTAGAATACCTCAATTTCCAGTTGTTAATCGGAAGCCGAAAAGCTAGGTGGAACTCCAAACTACTGTATGCAACGAAAAACTAACTACTAACTTTCCTACTACTTGGATCTAAAGGTAGCTTTTGGTGGTGGAGGGCGGTGGAACTTCTTGAATATGGAAGAACTCTTTGAGTTTTTACTTGAAAAACTCAAGAAACTATGCTACTAGAAAGCTACTTTAAGGCTAGAAGGAAGAGTGAGATTTGGTGTGAGAGAACAATGAGAGCATGAGCTCTATTTATAGGCAATGGTTGGGCACCCCCTCCTTCCTCTCTCCTTCTAGGAAATTCCTAGGTAATTTCCTAATTTAATGCCAACTAATAGCCATGGGTCTAATAAAAATATATGAATTAAATGAGAAGATTTAATAGGAACTTTCTAGGAAATTTCTAGGTTACACTTTAAGGGATTCTAAACACACACACACACACGCGCGCGCGCGCACACACACACACACACACGCGCGCGCGCGCACACACATATATACTGTACTTATTCTTAGTTACTAAGTAATTAGGAAGCTTCCTCCCTCCTTCCTTCATGTGCAAACACTAAACTAATAACTCCTAAGAAAATTTAGGGGAAGACAATCTAGGAATTTATTGAGAGAAAATCTAGTAGTATAAATATACTAGTATACTAATATAAAAACAATTATTGACAAAATAATTATTACCAAAAATAAATTTAAGTAATTTATTAACGAAAAATAATTAAAGAAAAGAAAAATCAATTTAACAAACGAAATTTTTATTTAGCAAAAATCAGGGTCGTTACACCTCATGCCAGCCCAATCAGTGCATCCTTGCCCTTGGTCCCCTGGATCGGTCTTTGTAAGCTAGAAATTGGACCTTGCTACATGTACATAACAATTGCTACATAAAACGTACAGAGGATCTCATATGCAATATGATAAAGCCTGGTGACGCAATGAAATGCCGTTAGCCACTTTTGCATTCCATAAACTAAATCAAACCTATTTCGAATAAAATAGTGAAATCTAGGTTTAGGTAGCGATGTCCTAGTACGGGGATCAAGAGGGTAAAGTTAAAAAATAAAAATAAAAACTTTCTTTTTAATAAACAGATAAGCCCTTCTTGCATTAGTATTTGGTGTTTTGTGCTTGGTTGTCATTCACAAAATTAAAATAGAATTAGCACCTTCTGATTCGGAGATCGAACAAAAATTTAGAAGAGGCTTTAGAAAGCAAACAAAAATACAAACTTTAGGTTAGAAATGGGAGAAAACCCTGATAATCCGTGAACTCTTTAGAGATTTATTCTCACGCACAACGATCGACACACCATCGTGAATAGTGTTGCCTGTAACCACTGCTACACACTTTGAGATTAAACCTCACCTATATATTTCAACTCTTGCATACATTAATTTCGAGCTAGGGATGGAAAGTGAGGATCCGTATATGCACGTAAAAGACTTTCTAGCTAGAAATTTACTCTACTTTCAAATTTCAGAACTACTCTGATGAGTTCGTTCGACTTCGTTTGGTCCCTTTCTCTTTAAAGGATACGGCAAAAGGCTGGTTAAATGCTTTACCATTGGGAACTCTCTTGATATATGCTTGCCAAGGAATTTCTTTCAAAAAAATTTCCCAATGTCTAAAAAAATTGAGTTGAAAAGAGAAATTGCTGATTTTTATTAGGAAGAACACGCAATTTTTTATGAAAGTTGGGAAATATTCAAAGATAAAATTCTTAGTGTTCCCAACATGGTTTTAAAACATGGAGACTTGTTCAATATTTTTACAATGGTTTAAATCAAACAAACCATAATATGATAGAGTCTATGACTGGTGGTGGCTTTTTTAACCTTACAGATGATGCGGCATATAGATTCCTTGAGGAGTTATCTGAGAGCTACCAACAGTGGGACTTTTCCAAACCTAGAGATAAAAAAATCCAATACATCTGGAAAGGGAGGTCTGTATGAACTTAAGGAAGAGTCTGATCTTAAAGCTAGGTTACAGCAACTCATTCATCAATAGAAGCTTTGATTGTAAATAGGAGTATGAATTCTATAAATCAAATCCAAAATGAACTTTGTGCTAGTCCAATGCATATAAAACAACTGTGTCTTTCCATGGTTAGGATATTCCGAATATAATGAAGAGCAAGTAAATGTGCTTAACAACTATGGAAAACCATTAGGTAATCCGTTTTCAGAGACAAAAACGACCCTGGTTGGCGAAGTCATCCCCACTTTTCATGGAAACAGAATCAACCTTTTACAAATGTAGGTGGTCAAACCTTGCAGTCCCAAAATCAATTTCCCCCAAGGTTTTGTCCTTCAACCCAATCATGTCCCCCTAATGGGATTATTACCTCTAGGTCTAGAAAAAAATGTCTAATTACCAATAAGGTAAGTCATTTTTTTTAATTACCACTAAGGTAAGTCACTCTTTTTTGGAGTTTAGGTTTAGGGTGCACTTTCCTATTATAAGGTTTTAGTGGTTTAGGCACTTTCATAGAGTACCCTAGGATTTTAGGCACTTTCATAGGGTACCCTAGTCGTAGGGTACCCTATGACTAGGGGTACCCTAGAGTTTAGGTTTAGGGTGCACTTTCCTATTATAGGCTTTTAGTGGTTTAAACATTTTCATAAAGTACCCTAGGATTTTAGGCAGGGGTACCCTAGTCGTAGGATACCCTAGGATTTTAGACACTTTCATAGGGTACCCTAGTCGTGGGGTACCCTAGGATTTTAGGCACTTTCATAGGGTACCCTAGTCATAAGGGTACCCTAGTCGTAGGGTACCCTAGAGTTTAGGTTTAGGGTGCACTTTCCTATTATAGGGTTTAGTGGTTTAGGCACTTTCATAGGGTACCCTAGGATTTTAGGCACTTTCATAGGGTACCCTATGATTTGGGCATTTTTATACGGGTTGGGGAGTTGATGCGAATTTTTCAGAGTTGGGCTTGACCTGATGGTAATTATGGAATCCAAAGGTGACCTGACGGTAAATGTCCCTATCCTAATCTATCTCATCAAACATAAACAAATTTTAACCCATCTTCCATTCCACAAACCACTCCCCAATTTGCTGCACCACAACAAAAGTCATCGCTAGATCGAAGATACTCTCAAGGCATTTATGCAATCAACTAACAATCCATAGTTGAAATTAAAACCCATGAAATAAGCCAATTAGCAAGTCAAATTGGTGAGAGAGAAAAAGGGAAATTTCCAAGTCAACATGTACTTAATCCAAAAGGGCGTTTTAACTACAGCTACACTATTCACGTTGTTCTTAAGAAGTTTAGTGTAGCTGTAGTTAAAATGGCGGATAATGAATTAGTTCCAACCCGTGTCCAAATGGATGGCGTATTTGTATCGACTACAGAAAATTGAATTCCATGAAAGGAAAAGACCATTTTCCCCTCGCATTTATTGATCAAATGTTGGAACGATTGGTTGCCACGCATACTATTGTTTTCTTTATGGTTATTCTGGCTACAACCAAATTCCCGTCGATCCACAAGACCAGGAAAAAACCACATTCACATGCCCTTATAGAACATTTGCCAACCGCTGCATGCTATTTGGGTTGTGCAATGCATCTGTTACTTTTCAGCGGTGCATGATAAGCATTTTTTTTTTGACATGTTTGATTGCTTTCTAGAGTTCTTTATGGATGATTTTTCAGTTTTTGGGTCCTTTTTCGATGACTGTCTCCACCACCTAAGCTTAGAGCTAATACGTACAAGGAGAAAAACCTTGTACTTAACTGGGAAAAATGTCACTTCGTGGTGAAACAAGGGATTGTCCAAGGACATGTCATTTCTAAAAGAGGCAATGAGGTTGATAAAGCAAAAGTTGATTTAATTTCCAACCTTCCCCAACCATGAACCGTAAAAGAGATTAGATCATTTTTAGGCCGTGCAGGATTCTATTGAAGGTTCATTAAAGATTTTAGTGAAACTTCTAGGCCTTTGTGCAATTTGCTTGCTAAAGATGCTCCATTCATGTTTGATGATGAGTGCCTCCATGCTCTTAAAACGTTAAAAATGGCATTAACCTCTGCACCCATTATACAACCACCTAATTAGAGTGTGCCTTTTGAGGTTATGTGTGACACCTCTGATTATGCAATCGGTGCTGTTCTTGGGCAACGAATCAATAAACTTTCCCATGTAATTTGTTATGCTAGTCGAACTCTAAATGATGCTCAACTTAACTATTCCACAACAGAGAGAGTTGTTAGCAGTTGTTTTCATGTTGGATAAGTTCACATCTTATTTGGTGGGGTCTAAGGTCTTAGTCTATTCGGATCATGCTACACTAATATATCTTTTGTCTTAAAAAAAAAATGCTAAATCTCTTCTTATCCGGTGGATTTTGTTCTCCAAGAATTTGACATTGAGATTCAAGATAAGAAAGGTTGTGACAATATAGTAGCAGACCATTTGGTGAGATTATTTGTACAAAGTACCAATGACACTCTGCCCAATTCTGAGAATTTTTCCGATGAGTAGTTACTGTTTGTCTCAATTACCTTCACCGTGGTTTGGCGCGCAATGGACAAAACAAGATAAGTACAAATTTTTAGCTGAGGTTAGATATTTCTTTTGGGGTGACCCCTACTTGTTCAAGGACTGTCCTGATCAAATTATTAGGAGGTGTATTCTAGAGAGTGACCAAAAATATGTCATCTCCTTTTGTCACGACCTTGCTTGTGGAGGCCACTTTAGTGGAATAAAGTCTAATGCGAAAATCTTGCAATGCGGTTTTTGTTGGCCTTCCATTTTTTGTGATTCACATGCTTATTGTTTAGCTTGTGAGCGATGCCAAAGATTAGGGAGTATTACAAAAAGGAATATGATGCCACTACACCCGATTTTAATTGTTGAGATATTTGATGTTTGGGGCATTGATTTTATGGGTCCTTTCCCTTATTCTTTTGGTAACTTATACATTCTTGTCACGGTCGACTGTGTGTCTAAGTAGGTAGAAACCATTGCATGCAAAACTAATAATCACAAGGTGATGGTCCAATTTTTTTTCTTAGAAGCCATTGCATGCAAAACTAGGGGTGCACAAACACCGGGCCGGGCTGGGTTCGGGCCGGCCTTATGCTACATAAAACGAGATTCTTCTATTCCCAAGCCCGACCCATTATTAATTGGGCTTCATTTAATTTCCCAAGCCCGGCCCAGTTATAATTCTAATTTCTCAAGCCCGTCCAACAAGCCCATTTATTTTTCTAAAATATGGTATATCATAAACATAAATCAATCAACTATAACGATTAGAATTACAATTCACAACCGTAATAATATACTTAAAATTCTATATTCTCCCAAAAATATTAGAAATAGACCCATAAATGAAAGTGTTTTAAAAGATGGAACTCTAACATGTAAAAACTTCTCTCGAGTATCTCTCCTTTAAAATCACACTTCTTTTACAACTGATCTTGTAGAGCACAATAAAAATAAAAGGGGAAAAAAAAACCATGAGTTATTAGTATAAGACAATAGTTTAATGGAAAAAAAAACTTCAAAGTTTTCTTAACAAATTGCTATTACTTCAAAGGTATTCTCTACATACGTAGTACTTGAATTTATTTTTATCAATGTCACTTTCATCAAAATAAATAAACCCTAAGGAGTTAGGTTCCAACGATAACATACACATATATACATATAGTTTTAAAATAAAAATATAATTTAAATCGGGCCGGGCCAGGCTAAGCCAACTTAGAGAAATTTCCCAAACCCGGCAAATTAATAAACGGGCTTAAAATCTCAACCCAACCCGGCCCTATGGGCCTAAATATTGTTCCCAAACCCTAAAAAAATTGGGCTGGGTTGGGCAGGCTACCAAGCCGATGTGCACCCCTATGCAAAACTAATAATCACAAGGTGGTGGTCCAATTTTTGAGTGAAAATGTGTTTGCTCGATTTGGCACTCCACGTGCAATTATAAGTTATGGTTTGAAGCATTTTTGCAGTAGAGTTTTCAAGCATTTAATGAAAAAATATCTAATTATTCACAAAGTTGGCACCTTTTATCACCCACAAACTAGTGGTCAAGCGGAGATATCAAATAGGAAGATTAAGCATATGTTAGAAAAAACGGTGAATCCTAATAGAAAAGATTGGTTTGTATGACTAAGTGATGCATTGTGGGAGTATCGTACTGTGTTTAAAACTCCCACATGAATGTCTCCTTACCGACTAGTATATGGCAAGGCATGTCAGCTCCATGTTGAGTTAGGACATAAGGCTTATTGGGCTATTAAAATATTAAACTTCAATCTTGAAAAGGTAGGTGTTCGTAGGAAGCCCAAAATTAATGAACTAGAGGATATAGGAGTGGCGCCTATAATTGTGGGGAATCATACAAGGTGTAGGGGGTGTAATTCCACGTTAGCCTGTATCACGTGCAGGCTTGGCTCGACCCTAAATCTGCAAGACAAAGAATAGGTTAGAGCACCCTTGCCTCTATCGGCAAAGGCCCTCCGATGCTTAAGTTAGTACCGGATTACTAATCAAGCCAAGAACACAATGCGTATAACTGGGTGTTACAGCGTACCTTTTGTCATGGTTATCGCCTTGTATTTATAGGTGTAGATGTTCATCAATTTGGGCATCTCGTGCCCCCTGTTTCCTATTCTCTTTAGGAATCCTTCTCCTAACAGGACTTTCCTATTAAGAGATAACTTCCATATCCTGCTAGATCTCGTCTAGCAGAGGTCTTTCTTTCCATATAGGATTCTTTCCTATATGGGGCATACTCCTAATCTCGTTAGGACTTCCAACGTTAATCCCCCATCTCACGGGATTGCTCCTCATCTCATAAGGAACCGCCTTAGATGATTCTGGAATGTCTCACCGCCCTATACGTGGCGGTGTCGTGCTTCCACGTAGCTCGGACTAACTCGTACATAGCTCAACTCATCACGCCGAGCCGATCTATGTATTCCAGAATGCTGTTCAAGCTATACACGTAGCCCGTATAGCTCGGCCATACCAGGGGCACCCCCTATTTCTTACGCCGAGCTAGTGCATCCTGATATATTAACTTACTTTAGTTATCATGACCTTATTCATGGTCTAACCAGCTCGGCACAGGGCTCACGGACTCCCTATGTGGTGCCGAGCTATTCACCCTCTCGTGGTGAACTGCCCTAGGCACGTGCTATGCCTAATAGTGGGGTAATCAGATTTTACCCACTCCACAAGGAACCAATAAAAGGTTCATGACCAACACATTTTTAGAAAATCATTTTCACCTGGTCAAAAGGTTCTTTTGTACAACTCTCGTTTGCACTTATTTCCAGGAAAATTAAGATCTTGATGGTCCGGTTCTTTCATTGCTTGCACCACCTATCCTCATGGGACTATCGAGATTCGAAATCAAAAAATGGAAATGTTTTTATAGTAAATGGACAACGTTTGAAACCGTTTGTAGAATTAAAGTGTCCAGAGATAGAGGAATTTTTTTTGGAAGATCTTGTTTATGTGGATCGATCACTGCACTTAATTGTTTTAATTTAAGGTTTTTTTAGCTAGTGTTAATTTATCTATTTTTCTTATTCTTATTTAGGTCTTTTAAATAATACCTCACCACAGTCATGCCGACCCAATAGTTAACTCGAGCGGAGTTGTTACCTCTAGTAATGTAACTCCTCTCATTGGATATAGGAAGTTTCCACAAACACATATTATGGTATGATAGGGTTGAAGGATGAAAACCTAGGGGAAATTGATTTTTGGGACTGCAAGGGTTGACCACCTACATTTGTAGAAGGTTGATTATGTTTCCATGAAAAATGGGGATGATTTCATCAACCAGGGTTGTATGTCTCTGAAAAGGGATTATTGTGGCTACCCGCCTTTTTACAGGGGCGTGGCCACACAGGATGGTCTGATGTTCTTATAGCGTCGAGGTGCCCGTTGCCGTGCATCTTTATGAGTTCGATAGAGTCGCCACTTGGTTTTGAAAAATTAAGAAAACAAATAGAGATTCTAGATTTGGGAACCAAGGGTATTGTGAGGGAAAAGTGTTAGGCGCCCCTTTTCGCCTCGCCACAAAAGGCTAGCCTGTGTTTATTCAACATAAAACTGTTAAACTAATTTTAAAAGACTTTGCAAATAGATTAATTAATTAGCCATTAAATAGATATGGGTAATGATAGAAAATAAATCGCACACGGGATAGGGACAAGGGATCATGCGGTGCAAAAATATTAAATAAAAATAAAGTTAACTACTCTGTATGCAAGTCGATCCGCTGGCCGCCAAACAAATATGTCGACCGGCAAAATCAACAACTGCAAATTGATTAACTAGCCAACACTATAGTGTGCCGTCCGGTATCCCTCTATCAATATTGGAAACAGAAGACACAAACAGATATGAGTAGAGGGGTTAGTAAATACAAATAGAAATAAACAAATAAGATGCGGTCAATCGAGAGACTGTGTGGAAATCTCACCTCGATACCTCAGTTGCTCGATTATATAACCAAGCTTGAGTTGTGCAGCCTTTATAGATTAAAGGACGAAAAACCGATGCACAATGTAGAACTCTTTCGGGTTTGAAGGTTTTGGCTACTCTCTTAGTGTTTTCGCTCAAGATTGCTAGACTACGGGTATAACTCGAAGTTGTTTGGGTGTTGTATGTTGTTTATGCTAGGGTTTCGAGGCTAGGGCTTCATATGTTGAAGATGGTGAGAAGAGTGGTTGTACAATTGTGGACGGTCGACCTCCACGCCGGTTGGTTGATTTGATGATTGATTTGAAAATAGAGTCGCCACCCGGGTTTTTGGAAAATGGTTTGGGACCCGAGAAACCAATTTGAAGGATGATTGAGAAAATGACTTTAGAAAACAATTTGAAAACCAGAGATTCGTTTCGGGTTCGGGAGCCAGGTTACGAACGGGGAAGGGTTTTAATGCACCCTGTTCGCCCGATTAAAAATCGGTCTTTACTAAACATTTGTGGGATTTTAAGAAAACCTTTTATTGCCGAACTTTGAGTAAATAAACAATAAACAATTATATATGACTAAAAGCAGCAATAATAACCAAGAAACCAACAAGACATAACCCTACCTCATTACTTCGAAAATGATTTAAAAATTTTGATTTTCCAAGTGTGCCGTCATTTGGCACACTAAGTGTACCGTCTTGATATGAGTGTCGTGTCGTGCGGCGCTTACTTCACAAACAGTTTGGTATTTGATTTTTCGAAAAGAATGAAATGTAGGCACATTCAAGGCATGAAAACTTGATCAAAACTAATTACTTTGAATTGGAAAATGATATGTTTGAATAGAAATTGTTCCTCCTCATTAGGTTGCTCCGATGCGAGGCGATGTTTTCACCGTGCACGACTTGGCAACCGAGGTATAAAATCGAACTGATTTTGATGTAACAGGCATACCAAGTATGGAGATGATATAGAGATCATTCCATACTTGGTACCCTCCCTCGGTACCAAAGCTAAGAAACTCGGCGAAAACGGGAATATACCTACGGTTGGAACTCTCGGATTGAAGCTCTTTTGAAACCTTCTGAACTTGATTTGGACTTCCTTTAGCTTCCAACTTCCCTCTGGTGCAGCAACTAAGATGATTGATGATTTGAACTTGAGCAAATTTTGAATGGCAAACTCACGGGTTCAAACCGAAAACAGGGGATTTGGGATTTATTTGGAAAGGAAGAATTTGGTTAGTTTCGAGAATAGAAGGTAGCAATGAAGAAGATTTACGTAGAGATAGTGTGGTGACAAGGTTCGAAATGGAGTTTCATGATTTTCTTCCTAATCTTCGGTTGCCATTTCCGTTGGAATCGATCGGTTTATATAAGGGATGGGTGAACGTGATCACCAAGTTTTCTTCCTCCCCACACAAAGAAATGATGACTCTAGGGTAGCCTTGAAGCCTTGCACGCAACAATGATGATCGAGAGGAACGAATCGTCAACATTTTGAGTCAAACTCTGCAAAAAAGTCGCTTGACAAATGATGCTGCCGTACGGCACACAAACCGCCCGTGCGGCACACTAACGCCGTGCGGCACACTTGACCGCCAAAATTCAAAAAAAGGCCGTACGTGACTTGGGCTGTGCCGTGCATGAGAGATGAGTACCGTGCGGCACTATTGACTTTGTTGACTTGAAGAATTTCAATCCGAGAGGCTTTCTGAGCGTTTCTTTTCATCATTGGGGATTAAAATGTGTACAAATGTCTCATTTTGGGGTGTCTACAACAATGTAGAAGAGAGGTAGAAAATCTAATCTTAAACTCATAGGGAGGGATCATATTTACAGAGCTTGAAGATAGAGTTAGAGATAATTACAAAAGAATTAATAAAATCCAAAAATAGAGTTAATTCCCCATAAAAACTTTTCCTAACAGTGTTTGGAACATGTACAACAAGTTGGATGACTAGATGGGAAGAGTTGGAACGAAGCCCAACACTTGCAGAACCTTCTGAACTTACACAGAGTTGATTTCGCAGCCGGCACATCGATTTAGACACCGCAGGAGACCAAACTTTGCGGGCTCGCTCTGGAGCACTACTGAACTCCGATTTGCGCATGGTTTGAACCATTGAAAAACTTGTTAAGTCTACTTTCTAGTGGTTTGGATCCAAAACAATTTGTACAATAAAGATAGGGCGATTTTACCCCTCAGTGGATCAAAAGATAAATGATTTCAGTAAAACGCTCGTATTCCCTCATTTCAAATTGGATTGAGACATATTTTATATCGATAAAGAGGGTTTTGAAAGTACTAAACCCTAAACCCTAAAACCCTAATGCAAAGCATTAGGGCCAACTAAGGCATTCTTCATTCCTTAAGAGTTCCACATAGTTCACAAAGCATCTCATTCCTCATCAAGCATATGAAATTGTTTCATCAGCAGTAGTCCACACATGGCTGAGCTCAAAATATCTGTCGAGCCAAATTAAAGTGTCTACAATTACCTAATGGTTTTTCATAGTTGTTAAGCACATTTACTTGCTCTTCATTATATTCGGAATTTCCTACCATAGAAGGACACATTTGTGTTATATGCATTGCACAAGCACAAAGAGAGCATACTTCATTTTGGATTTGATGTACAAAATTCATACTCCTACTTAGTGTCAAAGCTTCTATTTTTCGAATGAGTTAGTCTAACCTAGCTTTAAGATCAGACTCTTCCTTAAGTTCACATAGACCTCCCTTTCTAGAAGTATTGGATGTTTATCTCTTGGTTTGGAAAAGTCCCACTGTTGGGAGCTCTTAGACAACTCCTCAAGGAATCTATATGCCGCATCATCTCTAAGGTCCATTGATAGGCGCGCAATATTGTAAATATAAGCGCCTAAGTAGGGGGAGTTAGCGCGTTAGACGTGCGGTTTTATGGTTATTTTCCGTTTAATGCGTGCACAGTGGTGTTCTTGGTATTTCTGTGAGTTTCCAGGTATAATGGCGTTTGGCTTGTGTGTGTGTGCATGGCTTGAAGTGGAGACGCGGGAAACGAGGCTTGGAAGATGGATTTTGAAATGTTAGGCCGAAGGAGTTCGGTATCGATACCCCTCACAGCCGTATCGATACCAATTGGTTATAATGGGGCAATTTTCGTTCCAGAAGGTTTAGTATCGATACAGGTCACAGCTGTATCGATACCTACGACTTACGCAGTCAACGAGTCAGTCAAAGGGGTTTGGTATTGATACCGGTATCAGGGGTATCGATACCGAATGGTTACGGGCAAAGCTAAATGATGCCGTTTTGATGTGTTTATTGGGCGATTACTATAAAAACGTTTTTGTTATCATTCATTAGGGTTCGAATCTTTTTAGAATTTTCTGCACTTTGGAGTTTTGTGGCTACAGTTTTCAGAGCTTTCAACATTCAGCGTTTTCGGATTCAAGTTTATTTTGGAGAACTTCAGCTTTTGGTTTGGTGTTGCATATTCATAATCAAGTTCGATTTTTCCTTTGCAATCTACGGTATCGTTCGCTATTGTTTTGATATTTAATTCTTCAAGCATGTTTAGATCTAGGTTTAATTTAATTTATGTTATTATTAGCGTCATGAGCGAGTAGTCGCATAGAGTGCGGCTGCGGGTGAAGGCGTCTCGCCGTTAGGCTAATGGATGTTCTACCTCGGGACCGAATTAACTCAATCTTCAAGCAATTTTAGGAAATAGAAATTCATCTAACAAACAAAACCCAGGCATCGCCGGAATTCGAATGCGCACGGAATCTGGTGACAGGTGGTGCGCATTTGTTAGGGAGCCTTTCTTTTATTCTACAATCAGTAAAAAGGGAAATTGTGGCCCGAGTAAACATCGGTTAGGCTAGTTGCGGGCGCTGGGTTCCCTCAGCTGTGCTCTCATTTTTAATCTACATTCAATAAATTAGTTGGTAATTTAGTTAATTAATCTCATCAAATCAAGGGGTGGCTACCTAAGAGCCAGTTAAACTACAATTCCACACTTTTGAGTCAACACTGGTTGTCGTCTCTGTGGTTCGACTCCGGTACTTCCGGAATATTGTGCTACACTGGTCGATAGTCCTACGCTTGGGACGCGTCTTTATTCGTCTTATTTTTAGTCACCTGGTCGGTCAAAGCATTTTGGCGCCGTTGCCGGGGACGGCAGCGAGTGTTTAAAAGTGTAGAGTCGTAGTTAATTTTGTTTTTTTTAGTCGAGTCACCATAGGTCGAAAACAGGACCCTCTCTATTATCGCGACCCGACACATCGGTTAGTGAGAAGAGAACTGGAGTCAAGTCAGCCTGTGTTGTCTAGTTTTTCATCTTCTAGTTCAGAGTCAGACTCAGCTGAGCATCAGTCCGAGTCTATTCCCATTAGTGATTTTTATATAGAGTTGTCGTTTGAGTCAGTTAGCGTCAGTAATCCGCTCTTCCAGCCAGAGTTTGAGTCAGTTTCAGAGCTAGAATCAGGGATAAGCGAGATGGCAGACCAACGATTAGTGAATCAGCCGTCCTTGAGAGAACACCTTCATCCCGAGAGGACCACTCCTCTCGGACCCATCGTGTTCCCTCGAGAGACACACGAGGCACGCAATACCTTTACGGTCAAACCTGGTGTCCTTAACAGTCTCCCTAACTTCTATGGGAGAGAGTGCGATGACCCGTATGAGCATGTGCGAACATTCGAGGGATTAGTGCGCAACCTTGCGTCCAATACCCAATATGAGAACGCGTGCCTTAAGCTGTTTGAGGCGACATTGAAAGATGGTGCACTCATTTGGTTTCGATTGCAGAAGTCTCAATCTTTCAACACCTGGGCACAAGTGCGTGACGCCTTTTATAGGAAGTATTTTTCTGAGGCTAAAACTAAGAGTTTCAGGCGTCAAATCCAAGGTTTTAGACAGGAGAGGGGTGAGTCATTTCTCAAAGCCTGGGAGCGTTTCAAGGAATTGCTCCTCAAATTACCACATCATGGCTTTGAGAGAATCCAACTGGTCGAATTCTTCCATCTGGGTCTCAACACTGAGACAGTCCAGCACATAGAGTACTCTTGCAAAGGGGATGATTTCTTGTCCAAAAATGCAGATGAGGGGTGGGATTTCTTAGATGACCTAGCTGATAGGCAGAGAGCTTTAGAACCATCCGACTATGAGCGAGCCGGACCTTCTGGGTCCAACGTTGTCCCTGTCACCATTCGTGACCAGCGACTTCAGGCTCAGGTTGAGAAAATGGCTCAAAGATTAGAGGAATTAGAGGTGAGACAGACTCGTCCAGTCAATGAGGTGAGCGTAGAGGAAGTCTGTGTGTGGTGTGAATGTAAAGGGCACACCGCGACCGCTTGCCCTGGGTTCCTAGCAGCCAAGGGGGCAAGTCAGCTCAATCAGGAAGAGGTCAATGCACTTAGGACTTGGGATCCTTTTTCGAACACTTATAATCCGGGATGGAAAGACCATCCTAACCTTGGGTGGTCAAATTCCAGAACTGGAGGTGGAGGTCAAGCGCAACCCCTTGCGCTACCTCCGCCGCAGCAATTTCCACAGTCCCAATCGTCCAGGCCCCCTCAGGGCCAAGTCATCCCATATAACTACCAGCCACAGCCTGGTATGGGGGCAGGTCCATCCACTAGTGGTCCTCCCCCAGGTTATTCGCAGATGACCGTGCGTAATCATAAGTTAGAGGATAATGTCAATTACCTGATGCAGTCACTGATGGCATTTCCAGACGAAAACAAGACAAAGAAATTAGGCCCTTACAACCCAAATGTCACAACTCATTGCGTTGTCACCAAACTGCAGCAGAGAGGGGTAGATGTCCAAATCGGGGTAGTTCAATGCGGGTGCCCATTACTTAGGAAATCCTACAGTCCTAATACTCGAGTCGATTCGGGAGGAGGCTAAGTCGATCACCATTCTCCGAAGTGGGAAATCGATTGGTAAGACCATTCGGACAAAGCAAAAACAGTTCCACCCCGGAGCCGTGGATGCACCGAGAGCAACTCCGATATTGTCAATGTCCCTAGGAAGGAGGTAAAGGATAATGAGGAGTCACTGAGGTGGTGGTGCCTCGCCGTTGCAGCCCCCACAACTCCAACGCCACAACCCAACGTGCCGATGCCATTAGCTCCATTTCCCCAAAGGTTGGCGGTGAAGCCTAAGCAAAGTATGAATCATAAGATGTTAGAACTTTTTAAGAGGGTGCGCCCTATTACTCGATGGAGGCGATTGAGTCTTTTCCCCGGTGCGAAGGTTCTTAGGACCTTTGCACGACAAAGCGCAAGAATCAGAACAACGTGATTCTGACAGAGCAAGTGAGCTCCATTCTTCAGACTGAGATTCCTTCCAAGTGCAAGGATCCAGGGTGTCCCACCATCCCCATAGCTATCCCAGGTCAGACGTTCGATAAAGCGTTGTTGGACTTGGGGGCGAGTGTTAATTTGCTCCCTTATTCTGCATACTTGAGGCTAGGCCTAGGCGATCTGAAAGCTACTCCTGTCACACTGCAGTTGGCAGACCGGAGTGTTAGGGTGCCCAAGGGTGTGGTAGAAGATGTGATGATTCAGATAGGTGAGTTCCAATTCCCTGCAGATTTTATTGTCCTAGACACCTGTTAAAATCCTGAGGTTTTAGAGAAGACTCCCATCATTCTAGGTCGTCCTTTCTTAGCCACCTCCAATGCTGTTATGAATTGCAAAACTGGCAAGGTTTAGTTATCTGTTGGTGAGGAGAAAATGGAGGTGGATGTTTATAGTGTTAGTACTCTGGGTGAGGATGATAAGGAGGTAGAAGAGGTGAGTTTGATCGACGTGCTCGTTCAGGAGCACATCAATCCAGTCTTGTATAACGATCCTCTGGAGATTGCTCTTACCGCCGAGAAGGCATCATCTCTAGATTCTCCAGAGGTAGGAAGTCTGCTAGAGATGTTAAATGTCGAGGATTCTATTAAGGAAGTATGTGGGGTCTCTTATGACCCAATGTTAGATGCAGGTTGAGTAGGTTTTATCAGCCATGTTTTGACGGGTAGCTCACGCGTACCATGCTCTTCGTTGAGTAAGGACCCGACTCCTAGCAATAGGGGTACCCATCATTGACTTGGGTATTTATAGCTTCGCACGCCGCTATTAAAATAAGGATCGTGTGCCCAGCTCCGGTTAGTAAGGGCGATTTGTGTATTTTCGTGTCTGTTTTAATTTCCAGTTAAAAAAAAAAAAAAAAAAACACTGTGGTCCGGTATAGCCACCTAATTTCTAGCCTTAAATTTGTGTATCTGGGTTTCTAACAATCTTATTGCCGTGTCTCGGATAGTCATAAAAGACGATTGGCTCTGATTTCTTTAAGGAAAAACCTTGAGTGATTTAACCTGTTGAGTCATGACTTACCCGGGATTGTTCTGATGACCTTCTCTACACAAATTTAAGTGAGAAATTAGGGAGAAAAGTAGTACCCGTGCCTTTCACGTGACGGAAGTGGTGGTGTCTTTTCTTTTTCTTTTATTGCTCTTTTGTTTTCTCTGTGTACGCCCGGATACCACGTGTCGGGCTGGACTAATGTTTTTGCAGGGTGCACGGAGAAAGAGTACCCGAAATCCCTCATACATCGGCCGAGGTCATGATGGTTGGCTGACATCCGCCGGTCCATCTCTTTCCCTTATTCTTCTATTTTTATGTTTGTCTTCATGCTCTGAGGACAGAGCAACTTTCAAGTTGGGGGAAGAGGTGCACTTTGTACACGTTATATTTGTTCTGAGCGTTGTTAGTCGGTTTAGGGTTTATTTTTAAATTTTTGGTTAATTGTGTGCGGGGATACGATTGTTATGCTTGTTTGTATGAGTTGGGTAAGCATGCTAGATTCTTGTCTCATTGTTTGCCTGGTTAACTCATTCACATGCATATATCTGGCATCTCTGTTTGAGTAATTCGCACCATGAGCGACGTTGAGTAGGTGTTCCCACTTAGTTTACAGTGTCCTTAAAAGCATCCCATGTTTTCTTTGTTCATCAATTTCTGCACTTGCATAAAATAGTAGGCGTTTGTACCACATGCCATAGTTTGAATATTTAATATGCATGCTGTGAGAGTCGGTAACGTGTTTAGGGGATGATACAAGGCCATCTTTGCATGATTAAACCACTATATGAGTCCCTTTTGACCCCATTTTAGACCCGACCATGTCAGTTTCTGTGTCAAACCTAGGAAACCAGTGTTAGGGTGGAATTAATTTGGTGGTCCAGCTCTGTGCGCATTTTAGAGGCCTCGAGTCATTGGAATAAAGGAGCTTCGTCGATGTGGAAAAATTTAAATGTTGCTTTTGGGTGCCATGTCTTCGGTAAAAAAAAAAAAAAAAAAAAAACTTAAACCTAGCCAAAACCTCAACCCTTAAACCATTGTCTACCCACCAATAATCCCATAATAAAATAGAGTAAATCATAGTAGCCGCGTAAAAAAGAAAAAAAAAAAAAAAAAAAAAAAAAAAAAGGAAAAAAAAAAAAAAAAATCGCGGTCAAGTTGAGGGGGACCATCCGATTTCTCCCCACTCTCTCTCTCTCTCTCCACCCCATCATTCCCTTTTTCCCTCTTCCTTCTTCACCATTCAAACCTTAACTTCTAAACCTTCCAAACCTAAACTCACCAAGGTTATGGAACCATAAGAGGCAAACTGAGATGGAGATTGAGCGTAGAGCTGGACTGGGGTGGTGTTATTGCATGTCTTTGTCATAGTCCTGTTATTCTATGTGTTATTTCATGTGGTGGTGTGACATTGTTAATGTACTGGCAGTTTGATGTGAGTCGGTGGTTTGGGTCTTGTCATTCTATGTGTAGTGTAATAACTCGTTCTTTCGATTATGTTGGTGACTAATGTTTTGTGTTGAGCACCGGTGTGGTGCCGGAGTCGAGGTGGCGGCCAGTCAGGGTAGACTGTCCATGCGCTTCTATAGGCCGTCACCCTTTGCATGTTATCTTTTCTTTTGCAACCACGGTCGTTATAAGCCTAATGAAGTCCTTAGTAGACCCGATGCACGTTGTTTGACTCTCTGGCATGCATGTTTTATATTTGACTGTGAATGTGTGGTATCCTATATTCGTTGAGCTTTCCTTGTCGTAACTGGCGTTGTTTTGATTGGCACGTGGTGTTTTCTCGATTCATCCCACGATGGTCGCCAAACGCCTCACATGGGATGTTGAGTGTTCCGGTGAGTGAGAGTTGCATTGTGACTTTGTGGGAGCATTTTTATCTCTATATTCATGATGGTGCGGAATTGTTCAAATTTTAGTTAGGGCATGCATGTGACGGAGTTAAGGGCAAATGAGGAGGAAATTTTGTGTTCACTTGATTTTTGTACAGATGCATAACCCTCGTATCCCCTGTTGAGTTGTTATTTTTCTTTTGCTGTTTTTGTCTCGTTAGTTACTAGGGACTAGCAACGCTCAAGTTGGGGGATGTGATAGGCGCGCAATATTGTAAATATAAGCGCCTAAGTAGGGGGAGTTAGCGCGTTAGACGTGCGGTTTAATGGTTATTTTCCGTTTAATGCGTGCACAGTGGTGTTCTTGGTATTTCTGTGAGTTTCCAGGTATAATGGCGTTTGGCTTGTGTGTGTGTGCATGACTTGAAGTGGAGACGCGGAAACGAGGCTTGGAAGATGGATTTTGAAATGTTAGGTCGAGGAGCTCAGATCGATACCCCTCACACCGTATCGATACCAATTGGTTATAATGGGGCAATTTTCGTTCCAGAAGTTTAGTATCGATCAGTCACACCAGAATACCTGTTAACGAGTCACCAAAGGGGTTTGGTATCTATACCGGTATCAGGGGTATCGATACCGAATGGTTACGGGCAAAGCTAAATGATGCCGTTTTGATGTGTTTATTGGGCGATTACTATAAAAACGTTTTTGTTATCATTCATTAGGGTTCGAATCTTTTTAGAATTTTCTGCACTTTGGAGTTTTGTGGCTACAGTTTTCAGAGCTTTCAACATTCAGCGTTTTCGGATTCAAGTTTATTTTGGAGAACTTCAGCTTTTGGTTTGGTGTTGCATATTCATAATCAAGTTCGATTTTTCCTTTGCAATCTACGGTATCGTTCGCTATTGTTTTGATATTTAATTCTTCAAGCATGTTTAGATCTATGTTTAATTTAATTTATGTTATTATTAGCGTCATGAGCTGTGCTCTCATTTTTAATCCATGTGCTCTCATTTTTAATCCATGGGCTTCCCTCAGCTGTGCTCTCATTTTTAATCTACATTCAATAAATTAGTTGGTAATTTAGTTAATTAATCTCATCAAATCAAGGGGTGGCTACCTAAGAGCCAGTTAAACTACAATTCCACACTTTTGAGTCAACACTGGTTGTCGTCTCTGTGGTTCGACTCCGGTACTTCCGGAATATTGTGCTACACTGGTTGATAGTCCTACGCTTGGGACGCGTCTTTATTCGTCTTATTTTTAGTCACCTGGTCGGTCAAAGCATCCATAAAGCCACCACGATTCATACTTAAACATATTATGGTTTGTTTGAGTTCAACCATTGTAAAAATATTGAAGAAGTCTCCATGTTTCACAACCATGGTGGGGACACCTAAGAATTTTATCTTTGAATCTTTCCCAACTTTCATAAAAAATTCGTGTTCTTCCTAACAAATATCAGCAATATCATATTTTTACACTTAAGGGTCTTAACCCTTCCCAATAGTCCATCGGGGTCTGGGCGGACTTTCTCTAACTAACCACAAATTAAAATTTTCAAAACTCATGAAAGCAAATCATACCCAATGAGCTAGTCCAGTGACAGCTACTCTTTTCTAACTCCAAACAATTTTAGAACTACGTTTGACCTAATTTTCACGTTTTAGAGATATGTAGGCAGTCTTGGAACCAGGCTCGTCAGTTTTTCTTTTGAAAAAGGTCTCTGTAACAAAGTTGATAGCGCTTGCATTGGATTAATTACACTGTTTCACTTTTCTTTATCAAGTTTGGAAAGTTTTAATTCATTTGTGTTTTTAAGAAAAGGGCAAGTACTGAAAGGTTGATGTGGGAGTGCCTAACATCTTCTCCACTCATAATAGTGAATTACAAAACTCTTTCTTTTCTAACCTCGCATATCACAAAAAACGGAGTCATTTCTCTTAAAAATCGAGTATTTGGACTCGCAAGATCATTTTCAAAATACTTGAACTATTCTATTCCAAGGATAATTCAAGAGGTGACCCCGCACACTTAAACTCTATGCTTGGTGACAACTTTGAGTTATTTTCTAAACACTCTTGGCAGTGGCGGCTCCAGGAATTTTTAACAAGGTGTTCAGAAATTACCTTTAACTCTACTAGCTTAACTAACTCTACTAGCTTAACTAATCAGTTGTATCTTCACAAAATTTCATATACTAGTGTGTATAATGCGACCTCAAAAATACAAAAACACGTAAAACGTTGTAGTTGATTTTAGTTTTTTTATATTTTTACCAAAGCAAAATCAAACAGGAGCATAAATATGCTTATTTTTTTTAGGAAATTATGTAGCGAATATGTTTGCACGAATCTTTACAAACATATGTTTTTATTTTTGGATTGTCTGCTCTAAGAAAAACTACACCATAACGATACCAATAGATATTTTTTCCTCTCCATTTTTTTGTCATTAAGATGTCTATCTTTTTTTGAGATGATATATTAAGTATTTGATTGTAAATCACTTGAATTGCAGTGTGTGTTGTTTATAGTATAGGACTAAGCGTTCAAACAAAATATTAGATAAAATTACTAGATGCAATATAACAACAAAATAAAAAAGCGTGTTCAATTGACCACATTTTCTTATATGTTGTGCCACCAATGATTGGGCTATAACAGGATGTAATTTAGGTTGTTCAAAGTAGACTGATTTGTTGGTGGGTGTTCATTTAATTTTGCACTGGGTGTTCATTCATATTTCGGCTGGGTGTTCAAAACATGAACTAACCTAAAATTTGTACAAATTTTTACATGTATTATTAGTACAATTTTTTTTTTAGGGTGGTCATGTGACCATCCACCCTATGGGGTGGAGCCGCCAGTGACTCTTGGTCACAGCTACAAATTCCTTTTTCAAAATTATGTTGCCTTTTTACAAACTTGGATCAATCGAGCCTCCTCTCGTCCTCAAGGCGGACCCTTGATCAAAATCCTGAGCGTGACAGTTACTTTCATCATCATCCGAAACTCCAACCACAACCCTATCACATGCATGTGGATCTCATATGTTTATGTGTAGGTCCAACATGATGAATGTTCAGGCTCAGTTTGGATGGCAACAATCTCAAGGGGAAATGAGAATATGATGTCTTGTTTTTATGATTCCAATGTTTGGAAAAGACAGGAACATGAATGTGATTCCATGCGTTTCTGATTCCGGTGTTTGGAACAGTCACGAATAGGAATGTGACTCCTAATGACACATTCAACCAGGAATCACATTTCTAAACTGAATGTGAATCTGATTCCTCCTTTACCTCATGGGAATCTCAAATTCCAAGCTCATTAATTAAGAAAAGGAAACATTGACTTTAATAACTTTTTAAAAGAATTGTTTCCCGCGTAACATTACTGAGTTAATCCGAACACATAAATGAAATTACTCCGGGTATCAAATCCCGAGGAATTAGATTTCCAGTAATCATATTCCTATTCCCACGCAAGAAAATTTCTAGGAATTTGATTCCCAGTAATCAGATTTCTATTTCTACTCAAGATTTTGATCATCCAAATGCAGCCTCGAGAGTTTGTAACTTGTGGTTAGAGTTGTGCTTGATGGGTTGTATACGTAGCTGGTTTAATCGTGAAACGAAAAATGTACCTCGTGTGGGGCTAGGGTGAAAATTAGGGGTGTTTTGGGAAAAAAGTAAAAATCGGTTTTTTGGTTTTTTTTGGTTTTGTCTTTATTCAAAAAAAAAATTTTTTTTGGTTTTTTGTCAAGTTTGTGTAGTTTATGGATTCGTCTCGTCGAGACGAATCCAAAGAGTATAAAATTATGGTCGAAACTAATGGAGTGGGTAAAATCTGATTACCCCACTATTAGGCATAGCACGTGCCTAGGACAGTTCACCACGAGAGGGTGAATAGCTCGGCACCACATAGGGAGTCCGTGAGCCCTGTGCCGATCTGGTTAGACCATGAATAAGGTCATGATAACTAAAGTAAGTTAATACATCAGGATGCACTAGCTCGGCGTAAGATATAGGGGTGCCCCTGGTATGGCCGAGCTATACGGGCTACGTGTATAGCTTGAACAGCATTCTGGAATACATAGCTCGGCTCGGCATGATGAGTTGAGCTATGTACGAGTTAGTCCGAGCTACGTGGAAGCACGGCACTGCCGCGTATAGGGCGGTGAGACATTCCAGAATCATCTAAGGCGGTTCCTTATGAGATAAGGAGCAATCCCGTGAGATGGGGGATTAACGTTGGAAGTCCTAACGAGATTAGGAGTATGCCCCATATAGGAAAGAATCCTATATGGGAAGAAAGACCTCTGCTAGACGAGATCTAGCAGGATATGGAAGTTATCTCTTAATAGGAAAGTCCTGTTAGGAGAAGGATTCCTAAAGAGAATAGGAAACAGGGGGCACGAGATGCCCAAATTGATGAACATCTACACCTATAAATACAAGGCGATAACTATGACAAAAGGTACGCGGTAACACCCGGTTATACACATTGTGTTCTTGGCTTGATTAGTAATCCAGTACTAACTTAAGCATCGGAGGGCCTTTGCCAATAGAGGCAGGGGTGCTCTAACCTATTCTTTGTCTTGCAGATTTAGGGTCGAGCCAAGCCTGCACGTGATACAGGCTAACGTGGAACTACACCCCCTACAATTGGCGCCGTCTGTGGGAAACGCTTACGAAAAGCTTTATTCCTTTAAAAAGAAACTCAACAATGGTGATTTCAGAACCTCTTCTGTGCACCCCAAGGAGGGAAGACGCGGAAGACGATGGCGGAACCACCCTTGTGTACACTACGAGAAAGAATACAAGGGTGGACAAGGCCCCTGCAATTCTTAGAGCTCCACAGAGAAGAAACCCGCTACCGAGGTTCAACATAGGACATATCCTGAGATTCCAAAATTGTGGATACACGCCTGGAAATTTATAAGTCCCCGAGAAACAGAGAAGGACGAAAGCACTCAAAGACTCCACCCAGAGACGGGGAAGCCTCCAACCGACGCGAGCGGAGGAGGAGCCCCCCAAGGAAGGAGGAGCGTAGACGCACGAAGGACCGTGAAAGGGAGGATAGCCTCGATAGAAAAGAGCAGGAGGCAGAAGAATTGGCCCGTGAAGTCACTCGACGAGAGCGAGAGATTCAGGACCTAAAAAAGCAACTCCAAGAAAAAGAGAAAGACCTACGCTCACGGACGAGATCCGTGCAAGATGCGAAAAAGGATAGGAGTTATCGCCAGAACGATATCTCCTCTGACCGAGCGATCTCTCCACGAAAAAGGAAAGAAAGAAGCGTTTCCGTTGAGAAGAAAGAAAGAAGAAAGCATGCCAGGGGACGATACGAGAGATCCGGTTCCAATGAGCATCACCCGAACAAAGACGAAAGAAGAAGGGAATCCCACCGAGCCGATGGAGGCCCTAGAATCGCACGAGAAGCGGCTAAAGAAGCCCTAGGCCAAATCTCAAAGTCACCATTAGCCCACTGGATCCGGCGGGAAAAGACACCGAAGGGGTGAAGCATTCACCTTTATCTCTTACGAAACCAAGACGGATCCGGTGGCCCACATTCAAGACTATCAACAAAGCCATGTTCATGCATGAGCGGGATGATGCCCTGCTATGCAAGATGTTCCCCTCCGCCTTGGGGAAGGTGGCCCCGAGTTGGTACCACAAGCTCCCGTAGGGGTCTATCATATGTTGGGCACAACCGGCCGAGGAATTTACTTGCTCGGTTCCTCACTAGCCGAGCGGCTCCAAAGACCTTTGATACACCGACCTCTATGAGACAGAGGGGCGGAGACTCTGCGGCGATTCCAACGTTCTCGGGAAACTTTCAACGAGATTGAAAATTGCAAGTGAAGAGTATGCTCCGCAACGTTTAAGACAAGTTTGCCCATACACAAGTATGGCTACGAGAATCGCTTACCATGCGTCCAAAGAAAAACAAAGTGGCCGAGCTTATGGAAAGGATCCAGGAGCATGCACGAGTAGAAGATGACATCCTGCAAGCTGGAGGGAAGATTGTGGCGGGACAACCCCAGCTTCCAGAAAAGAAAGCATTGGAGTCAAAGGTGTACAAGAAGGAGTACGCAACAGGACGTAAGGATTTTACACAGCAAAGAAAGGATAGAGTTGATCCGGATCCAAAGTCATACTTCAGTGTCATGGCAACCTTTAACATCCCGACCTACAAAATGCTTTACAGATTAAGAATGAACCATGGTTCAAGAGGCCTTCAAAAATGACAATCCCGAAAAGAGGAGGGCTACCAATCAAAGACTGCAATCACAGAGACCGGGGACACATGACTGAAGATTGTGTGGAATACAAGAAGTTCTTGGACGAGAAAGTGGCGGAGGGTCACCTCAAAGAATTTTTGGCGGAAAGCAAACATGATGCCGACCTGATTGAAGAGATGGACTACGAGAAAGGTCCAAAGGGGACCATCCATATGATACATGGACTGGTGGCCCCATACACAAACAACGAGATCAGACACATTCAAAGAGTCAACGGACAAGCAAAGCAAGTCATGAAGCTCGGCATGAAGAGACCAAGGACTGAGGGAGTAATGGAGATCCCAATCACCTTCACCGATGACGATCTTGACGGGGTAGTGGTGCCCCATAACGATGCTTTGGTAATCACCCTACGAATAGGGGATTATGACGTGGAGAAGATCCTCGTGGATCAAGGGGCTAGTACAGAGATCATGTATTACCACACTTTCAAGAAGATGGGACTCCCAACGAGCTCATTACAAAAATGTTTAGTCCCACTGGTCGGTTTCAGTGCGCAGACAGTATGGCCTATGGGAAAGGTCACACTGCCCGTCCGAGCTGGATTAGTGGTCCTAAAAACTGACTTCCTTGTGGTAGACATCCCTTCCTCCTATAACGTGATTATAGGAAGAACCTGGATGCACAAAATGAAGGCTGTCTCCTCAACTTACCACCAAAGGATCAAGTATCCTGGAGCAGATGGCATTGAGTGCATTAAAGGAAGCCGAAGGTAGCCGACACATTGTGCTTCAACATGGTAATAAGAAAATCTCCTAAGGCCGAACTAGTGCGGAGACAATCGGCACTGCATCAACCAACGCCGGAGGACGTCGGGGTGACCCTACCAAGAAGATGGTAGAAGGGTTGAAAAAGGTACGACTTCAAGGAGATGATGAGGAGAGATACTTTTGATCGGCGAAGCACTTGCCGAACACGAAGAGGAAGATTTGGTGGCCTTTCTAAAGGACCACATCGATGTTTTGCATGGACTCCTCAAGAGATGCCCGGATAGACCCCAAGACAATCCGCCACCATCCGAATGTGGATCCACAAAGACAAACCGGTTGTGCAGTGTAAAGCACGAAGGTCGGCACCACAAAGACGCACGACGCCGTGATCGAAGAAGTAGATCGGCTGCTCAAGCGGATGCCATACGAGAAGTGAGCTATCCGTTGGTCAAGGCTAACACCGTTGTTGTCAAGAAGAAGAACGGGAAGTGGAGGGTCTGTTGACTTCACTAGCCTTAATAAGGCATGCCCCAAAGACAAAATTTTTCCACTTCCTAGGATTGATCAACTAGTGGACGCCACCTCAGGCTATGAGAGGATGAGTTTTCTAGACGCATATCGAGGATACCATCAAATAGCTATGCATGAGCCAGATCAAGAGAAAACTTCTTTCATCTCACCAAGAGGGCTCTACTGCTACAAGGTTATGCCCTTTGGGCTAAGGAATGCTGGAGCAACCTACCAGAGGTTGGTCACAAAGATGTTCAAAGATCAGCTCGGCAAAACCATGGAGGTCTACATCGACGACATGGTGGTGAAAAGCAAGTTAAAACCGGATCACCTTGCCGACTTGAAGGAAACTTTCAGCATTCTCAGAGAATACAAGTTAAAATTAAACGCCTCCAAGTGTGCCTTTGGAGTCAGCTCGGGTAAGTTCCTAGGACATTTGGTGACTAAGAGGGGGATTGAGGCCAACCCAGATCAGATCACGGCTTTGCAAGGTCTTCAAAGCCCAAAGACCACGAAGGAGGTCCAAAGGCTAACGGGGATGGCAGCAGCTCTCAACCGTTTCATCAGTAAGTCCTCAGACCGTTGTAGGCCATTCTTTCAACTTCTGAAAAAGAGAGAAGGATACGAGTGGGGAGCCGATCAGGAACAAGCATTCCAGGAGCTGAAAGCCTACTTGTCATCACCACCCTTACTCTCTACTCCAGAAGCTGGGGAGCGGTTGATACTATACCTAGCAGTGTCTGATCATGCTGTCAGCTCGGTCCTCCTACGAATAAAGGAGACAGAGCAATCTCCGGTCTACTTTGTGAGTAAACGTCATAGATGCCGAGACACGTTACCTACCTCCTGGAGAAGCTGGTGTACGCTCTCGTCATAGCTGCAAGAAAATTGCCACACTACTTTTTGCAGCATTCCATCACTGTGTTCACTGAATATCCACTAAGGGCCTTACTTAGGAAGGCAGACTTCTCTGGACGGATATCCAAGTGGTCCATCGAGCTCAGCCAGTTCGAGCTTGATTATCAACCCAGAACAGCAATTAAAGGGCAAATCTTAGCGATTTTATAGCCGAAGTTCGCCCCAACGGTGGCTCCACCACCACCAACTCTCCACGAGAAGGAGCGGATCAGTCCCACCGAGCGGCCAAATCTAGTGGCCAACCTTAAAACAAGAAGAATGGAGGCTTTATGTGGACGGATCAGCCCGCAACAAAGGGTCGGGAGCAGGAGTGGTGTTATTCTCTCCTAAGGATCAGGCCGGAGCAAGCACTACGGCTGGGATTCAGTGCCACCAACAATGTGGCAGAATATGAAGCCTTGCTTGCAGGACTCAGGAGTGCCATGGAGCTCAAGGTCAGAACGTTAAGAGTATTCTGTGACTCACAACTAGTTGTTAATCAGCTTTCAGGGGAGTACGCCGCAAGGAGCGAAAAGATGGCTGCATACTCGAAGTAGCCAAAGACTTGCTCGACAAATTTGACAAATGTCTACATCCGAAAAATCAGCTGGACAGAATTCACATGCGGATTCACCGGCATGCTTGGGATCGCGAAACACGAATACCGACGAGCAGTCGTGGAATATCCGAACGAACCAAGCATTGGCCGAGCAGTTGAGATGGTAATGGAGACAGAGTTTGGGCCAAGCTGGATGGACCCAATAATGGCATACCTACGAGATGGGACCTTGCCAGAGGACAAAAGGGAGGCTCACAAAATCAAAACCAAGTCAGCACGATTCTGGCTCTCCCCAGAAGGTAAGCTTTATAAAAAGTCTTTTCTTGGACCGTATTTATTATGTGTACATCCAGCTCTTGTTCAGAAATTCCTCCACGAGATCCATGCTGGAACTTGTGGAGGACACACTGGAGGAAGGTCCATAGCCCACCGAGCAATATCACAGGGATATTGGTGGCCTTATATGCAAGAAGATGCAAAAGCTTTCGTGAAAAAATGTGAGAAGTGTCAAAGGTATTCCCCTCTCATCCGAGCTCCGGCAGAGGATCTGCTACCTCTGACTAGCCCATGGCCATTTGCCCAAAGGGGGGTTGGACATCGTGGGTCCTCTTCCCATGGCAACAGGGAAACGAAAATTCCTGCTCGTTGGCACTGACTACTTCACTAAGTGGATAGAGGGGGAAGCTTTGGCCAAGATCACAGAAGCCATGGTGGAGCGATTTGTCTGGAACAAAATCATCACACGATTTGGAGTACCATACTCCATCATCTCAGATAATGGGTCCCAGTTCGGCAAAAAGTTCAAAGCTTTCTGGCCCAAGTACGGCGTCAGGAACTACTACTCAACTCCGGCTTACCCACAAAGCAATGGGCAAGCAGAAGCCTCAAACAAAACTATCCCGAAAAGCCTCAAAAAAAGGTTGGAGAAGAAGAAAGGAAAATGGCCGGACGAACTACCAGCCGTGCTCTGGGCATACAGGACCACCCCACGGCGATCTACGGGAGAGACGCCGTACTCCCTCGCTTATGGGACAGAGGCAGTGATACCATTAGAGGTCGGCCTGCCGACACTCCGCACCACTCTTGTGGAGTCAAAGGCAATGACAATGCCCCCGGCCGAGCAAACGATCTCGCCGAAGAGAAAAGGGAACGTGCCCTTATTACACGGGGGCAAAGATACCAGAGCACTACGAAGAAGCTACAATAAGAAAGTGCAGCCAAGAGAATTCAAAATCGGGGATCTAGTCCTTAGGAAGGTTTTGGCCAACACCAAAGTATCCGCTGATGGGAAGCTCGGGCCGAACTGGGAGGGCCCATACAAGATCGTGGGGATCGCTGGAATTGGGGCTTATCGCTTGGCCGACTTGGACGGAGACCCAGTACCCCGGCCATGGAACGTCCAGAATCTGAGGAAGTTCTACCAGTAGTTTATGTGACTACGAATACAGTCACATCTATTTTCCAGTAAATTCACGTTCTTTTTTAGAACCTTTTTGGGATTACGAATGAAATCACCAGCATAAGTTATTTAGATCCTTTATCTTTATTTCACACATGTATGGAAGTTCATGTTTTTCCTCTTATTATGATATCGCTTAAATACGAACCGAAATTGTCTCAAATTTAAATTCCTATTGGGGAGCAGAGCATATGAGTACTTCAATAACTCTAAGTTATCGGGTAAAAAATCCTGAGTACGAAAAGACTTAGGTGAGCAACGAACACTGCTCAAATTTCTAAGTATGAGGAAACTTAGATGTGCAACGAACACTGCACCAAATTTCTAAGTATGAGGAAACTTAGATGTGCAACGAACACTGCACCAAATTTCTAAGTATGAGGAAACTTAGATGTGCAACGAACAGTGCACCCAAAAACTAAGTACGAATAAACTTAGACTTGCAACGAATAATGCAAGAAATCTCTAAGTATGAACACACTTAGGGATTTGCAACGAGTAATGCAAACTTATCTCTAAGTATGAGGAAACTTAGATGTGCAACGAACAGTGCACCCAAAAACTAAGTACGAATAAACTTAGACTTGCAACGAATAATGCAAGAAATCTCTAAGTATGAACACACTTAGGGATTTGCAACGAGTAATGCAAACTTATCTCTAAGTATGAGGAAACTTAGATGTGCAACGAACAGTGCACCCAAAAACTAAGTACGAATAAACTTAGACTTGCAACGAATAATGCAAGAAATCTCTAAGTATGAACACACTTAGGGATTTGCAACGAGTAATGCAAACTTATCTCTAAGTATAAAGAGACTTGGATGTGCAACGGACAGTACACCCAAAATGTAAGTACGAATAAACTTAGACTTGCAACGAATAATGCAAGAAATCTCTACGTATGTTCATACTTAGGGATTTGCAACGAGTAATGCAAACTTATCTCTAAGTACGAAAGAACTTAGATAAGCAATGAATATTGCCAAATTGACTCTAAGTATGAAGAAACTGGAGCATCTACAATAAATACTGCAAAGATGCCATAGCATTTGAAGAGCATGAATAAGTACGAGAGATTTAAAAAAGTATAAAAGGCCACACTCGGCCAAACAAGGTCACACAGGACCAGCTAAAGGAGCATGATCATCAAAACAAATATCAAAGTATCAGGACAGGCCACATACGGCCGAGCAAGACTGCCCAGCAGGTCAATCAAAAAAAAAAGTAGCAAAGGCACTAGGCCTCTTCACTGAGCCTCTGAGCGTCAGTGGCAAGGGTGGGATCTGGATTACCTCCAGCAGCACCGTCAGCAGCTTCGGCAGTTGTGTTTTCTTCCATATGGGTTTGCTCCAAGGGGGTTCCAGACTGAGCTCCAGGTACCGGAGGAGTTTGATCAGCAAGCTGATCCTGAACGGCTGCCATCTCACTCGGCAACTCCATATTAGCCCAATGGGGGGAGGACTCATCAACGCCGAGCTTAGTGAGACAACGCCGCCAGCCGTCTCCCGATGGTGTCTGGAGACAGCTTGGCATCTCGTGCCTTGTAATCCTCTGTGACCTCCAGGACGGCCCGATCATACTCCGCCTCCGCCTTGGCCTCCGCCGCAGTCAGTTGCTCACTCAAGCCGTGCTCTACCTCCTCCGACCTTTTCCGCAGATCGGCATTCTCACCCCTCAGCGCCTCCACCTCAGCTCGGGCCTCCCTTAAAGATTGGGCGAACTGAGCATTCTCCTCCTCCGCCTTATCTGCCCTCTCTTTCTCCTGCTCCAGCTCCTGTTGCACCACTTTGGCTCTCTCAAAGCCAGAAGAAGCTTTCTGCATGACCTGCAACTTACAAGGATATGGATCAGGGCGGCAGATACAGAAACCAACTTTTACAAACAAAGACAATAACCAGACTACGTACCTTGATGCTTGACTGAAAGATCGTTTTCATTAGGACATCGTAGGAGCTGTTCTTCTCCCGCTCCATATCGATTGGGAGAAGGGCAGCCCTAGAGACGCCGTATGCCACCTCTGTGGAAGATATCTTGTCAATAACAGTAAGAGGGGCGCCACTTGGGCGAGCTAGAACAGGAGCCCAGCGTTGGATAAGAGGAGGGGACTCGGGCAGCTGCTGCGTAGAGTCCGACCCGTCAGTCCTCCTTCTCTGCGGGGAGGGCTGAGCATCTGGAGAACTTTCAGTTGGCCTCTTCTCCCTTTGCCGATCGGTAAGAGAGACCGTTGCTGGCACAGGCGGAGGAGGGACGGTACGAGCAGCTGGTGGAGCACGGGGAGCTCCGCCCAAGGTCAGAGTGTCGAGGAGGTTGATAGGCCGGCGAGACATACCTTCTCGGTCCGGAGAAGGAGAGTAGCCTGGAGAATCGTCTGAGTCTGCGAGACGGGTGCCCTGCTCGGTCAGAGACTGAACGACTGCACGGTGATCAAATGCCTCTTCTTCAAACTCCTCTTCTTCTTCTACTCTCGCCCTCCCGGATGTGCTGGCTTCTTGGATGGGGATGGCAGTTGGTATCTCGGGTATGTGGGCAAACGTGACTTGCCGTTGGAGGACCTCAGGGGCCTGGGACCGAGTGACCCTCCTACTAGCTCGGCCTCTGCGGGAACGAGTCCTTTCTCGGTCGGCTGGCCGGGCTGTGGCAATCACGGAAAAGGGTGGTGGCCAAGCGCGTCTAGATCTATGCTCTCCTTCTTTTCTTATGTTGCCCCAGTAAGAAGGGGTATAACCCAGCAGGTGGTGGGATGCACGGCCAAGGCCAACAGGTGTTGGTTCAAAGCCGTCAAACCAGAGAGCCTTGGCGATATCCTCACGGTGGAGCTTGCCGTGGATTATGCGACCACCGTGATTGAGGTTAGTTGCTGCAAAACAAACATGACAAAAGCAATAATCAAATTACAGATCCCAGGAAGGTAAAGAAATAGACCAACCAGGGAAAAGGTAGTACTAACGTAATCCTCCTGCAGCCCTGGGGCAAGCCGAGCCGATGGTCTTCCCCTCGGCATCTCTAGGCTCCCAATTGCCGGTGACTACAAGGAAGTCGTCCGCCTCTCCCTTAGAGGAGTTCGGCAGATCAGTGATAAGCTTCTGCTTGGGATCCCTTGCTTTGAAGTAATAATTCTTCTCGGCCGTAGGGACTACACTATAAAGATAGTGTAAGTCCCACCAGTCGAGGTTGAGGCCGAGCAGCCTATTAAGGGCCACTGTGCCCATTACTACCCTGACAAAATTGGGACATAGCTGCCTGGGATTCAGCTGACACCTAGAACAGACCTCACGAAAGAAGGGGTGAAGGGGAAACCTAAGGCCACCTTCTACAATGAAGATCAAAGGGACGTAAATTTGGTTTTCATCCTGACCCTCTACTACTAGGTCATCGGACCTGCCCAGCCGGAATTGTACGTCGGCGGGAATCTCGTATGTCCTACGAAACTCTACAATCTTCTCAGGGGTACTAACAAGGGCCCTGTGTCTTCCCATTTAGAAAGTAGGAATCAGGGTTTACTTCAGTTGAAACCCAGAAGGCAAGAAGATGAACAGACGAGGGGAACAACGAAGAGGGCAAACACGAAATAGAAATGGAGTTCTAGAAAGGTCACTTACGTGGAGAGGGTGGGCCTAAAACGGTGTTCTCCGACGAAAATGGAAGACGCTTCCCGACGAAGATCGAAGAAAATTTCTGATTGCAGAAAGCTTAACCAACGAAAATGGCAGAAGGACGTTTTCTTCTCTCTCTCTCTTGCTTCTGACGAGTGTGAAGTGAAAGGGAAGGGGAGGGGTTTTTGGGTTTAGAAGGTTTTGGGAGGGAAAAAGTAATGATTATCCCGCCCGAAACCCCATAAAAGTGGAGCGTGACGTATGAGAAACGTCAGCAGAATCGTCCTTTGGACTTATCCAAGCCATCAACGGGTCATTTCGCATTTAATGCGAGGATAACCCTGTTCCCCACGTGAGAGGGAAGCGTGCAGGAGATGCATCAGTAACCGTTGGAGCTCTGCGCACCGCTGATGAATGACAGCAATGACAGAGCTGGGGAGCAATTGGAGTGGGTAAAATCTGATTACCCCACTATTAGGCATAGCACGTGCCTATGGCAGTTCACCACGAGAGGGTGAATAGCTCGGCACCACATAGGGAGTCCGTGAGCCCTGTGCCGATCTGGTTAGACCATGAATAAGGTCATGATAACTAAAGTAAGTTAATACATCAGGATGCACTAGCTCGGCGTAAGATATAGGGGTGCCCCTGGTATGGCCGAGCTATACGGGCTACGTGTATAGCTTGAACAACATTCTGGAATACATAGCTCGGCTCGGCATGATGAGTTGAGCTATGTACGAGTTAGTCCGAGCTACGTGGAAGCACGGCACTGCCGCGTATAGGGCGGTGAGACATTCCAGAATCATCTAAGGCGGTTCCTTATGAGATAAGGAGCAATCCCGTGAGATGGGGGATTAACGTTGGAAGTCCTAACGAGATTAGGGGTATGCCCCATATAGGAAAGAATCCTATATGGGAAGAAAGACCTCTGCTAGACGAGATCTAGCAGGATATGGAAGTTATCTCTTAATAGGAAAGTCCTGTTAGGAGAAGGATTCCTAAAGAGAATAGGAAACAGGGGGCACGAGATGCCCAAATTGATGAACATCTACACCTATAAATACAAGGCGATAACCATGACAAAAGGTACGCGGTAACACCCGGTTATACACATTGTGTTCTTGGCTTGATTAGTAATCCAGTACTAACTTAAGCATCGGAGGGCCTTTGCCAATAGAGGCAGGGGTGCTCTAACCTATTCTTTGTCTTGCAGATTTAGGGTCGAGCCAAGCCTGCACGTGATACAGGCTAACGTGGAACTACACCCCCTACAACTAATTTTTTTTTAATAAAGCCGAAATTAAACCAATAAATGCAAAAAAACAAAAAAAAAATGGTTTTTACTTTTTTTGCCAAATCATCCCTTAATACTTGTAGACACCCAAATTTTGATGCCCGTGCATCCCCAATGACGAAAAGAATGATCAAACTACCTTGGAACTTGTCCAGAAAGTTGAGAACCCAGCCACACAGACCGCACGACTCTTGTCTCAAGCTGTGCGGTGCCACCTTTTTGTTCACAAGCCGTACGGCTCCCAAGGGTGGGTATCGTTATCTTCTGCAAAATCCTGGCAAACCGCTCAGGAATATCATCATCACTCAGCCGTCGAATATCATCATTTTTATTCTCTCAAATCCGGTTATAAATAGAGGCCTCCTCCTCCTCCTCCTCCTCCTCTCAAAACACACCAAAACTCATACTCAGAGAGAATTTCCGTTCAGTTTTCCGGTGAAATTCTCGTTCGAAACAGCTAGTAAATTTCCCGAAATTCCGCATTTTCCATTTCCTTTCGATTTCCCTAAAACCAAATCCTCCGTACCACTCTAAACCATACCGAATCTTGATCTTACGAGTTCAAACCTGAACAATCCAAAAGTTCCAGCGTCTGTTTCAAAGTTCCAGAAAGGTATAAATCGTTTTCGAGCTTCGATTCTCAAATCGTGGCTCTCCGAGGGTATCCCCGAGTTGATAACGGTTTCAACAACCGTACCTCAACTCGGTAAATCATTTTCAAAACAAAAACCGGCTTTGTGGAGCCGTACCGGGCGATTTTTCTCGATAAACGCACGGTACGATCCATACCAGATATAAATTTTACTTCAACAACTCATTTTCAAACAAGAACAGATTACTTGGGGTTGATTTGAAAGAAAAAACCAACCTTTAAACCAGTCTTGGACTCACTGGTCCTGAAACAAAATTTTCAAAAAATGTAACTGTTCGCAAGCCGTACGGCATGCAGTACAGACCGTACGGCTCTAGTGGAGGAGCCGTACGGCTCCTGTTTTCAAATAAAATCCCTCCTCTGTTTTCCTCTGTTAACCCCCTGTTTTTCTGTTCGTTTAAAACCTTTTTCTTTTATATTACAGTTTATCCCCCTTGTTTTTCGATTATTGCAATTTACTCCCCCTTTTCTTTCTATTTAATTTTATTTCCGTTATGGTTTTGTTATTTAATTTGTATATTTGTTTAAAGTTTCCATAACAAAATATTTTCGGGGTAATTGTTCTAGGGTCCAGAAGTGGGGACTTATTGGGCCATTTAGTCCATGTTAAAGTTTTACAAGGTCTAAGGTCCACAAATTTTTTTTTAAAATTTAGGTACTTTCAAAGGGTACTCTAGAATTTAGGTTTTAGGGTGCACTTTCCTATTATAGGGTTTTAGTGGTTTAGGCACTTTCATAGGGTACCCTAGGGTTTAGGCACTTTCATAGGGTACCCTAGGATTTTAGACACTTTCATAGGGTACAAACTTTTTTGGCACTTTCCTAGAGGTACAAACTTTTTTTTTTTGTAAAAAAAAGAAAAAAAAAGAAAGAAAAGATGTCAGCATTAGGACTGGATAGGTTATAAACTTGTTTGGTAAATTAATGGGGTTACAAATTCTTTGCCTAGGACTTTTGAACAAGCCTCCCAATATTTTCTACAAAAATTCCACAAATTATTTAGTAAAGACCGGGAATTTCTTGGGCGAGCGGGGTGCATTTTTTTAATAAAACCTTCCCCGCACGTAACCTGGCTTCCGAATCCAAAAGAATCTTTTCGCAGATCAAACCTTTTCCAAAACGGCATGAGAGTCAACAATTATTCTTAAAACGGTTTCTCGGGTACCAAACAATTTCTAAATTTAAACCCCGGGTGGCGACTCACATTTTTCGTTTTTGCGATTTTCAAATCAATCGCACTCGAGAGCCAGCCGCGTGGATCTCACCGTCCACAATACTGTAACATTGGCGGTCAAGTCGGGCTAGACGAATAAAAAATGATAAGCTCATCAACGGGCCGAAAATGCCCGAATTTTTCAAGAGCAATTTTGGGTGAACAAAACATTTTCTCCTATTGTTTGAAATGCATGGGTCCTATCACTCCTATCACAAAGTGACGTGATACTTACCAAAAAGTGTATCGCGGACATGACATCACTTGTAATGAAACTCAAATTTTCCGGTCGGACCGGGCCGGAGTACAGGGCAAAAGTTCTGTAGGAGAGGCATTTTCTGCGAATCTACAAGAAAATGGCGGAAAGCTTCAGATTTCACCTCTGAAACCCTAGAAATCGGAGAGTGAGAGAGAGAGAGAGAGAGAGAGAGAGAGAGAGAGAGCGAGAATGGAGACGAATCAGAGTGATAAGCAGTTGAATTCGATCACATTGCTGAACCAAATGATGTCAGACCCGTATTACCTCTTCCACTTCCTCGCTTTTTTCTCTTACATCCCCGTTCGCTGCGCCGCATCCCAAGTCTTCTCTCCTCTCTTCTCCTCTTACCTTCTTCACCGTGTAATCCACCTACCCTCTCGTTGTGAATTTTTATTATCATTGTTGCAGCTGTTTCTTACTCTAGATCGTGTTTATGAACGTGAATGTCATCTAGTCATGTTTCATTTTCATGAGGTTACTCTCTATTTGTGTGACAGTTTTTAGAATCTCAATCTCTTGATGTTTCTTTGCAGGAAATTCAAGCAGTTATTGCATTTTCTGTGTTGACTGTTGTCAAGGTATGCTTAGGGCTTTACCATTTAGCTTTCTTGTGAATCTTATGCTCTATGGATGACTGATTATTGGCGTGGTTTAGTTTTCTGCTTGATTCTTTGAATATCACGTGAATGCATATAGAGGTGTTATTTTATAACTCAAGTTGTCCTGGCTAGCTTACAAGCACATCCACTATTCCACGTGGACCAATCCTACAGTCCCAGGGCCCGATCAAAGCATTTATTCGGTATGGATTGGCCCCACAAGATTGTACAACCTAGGAGGTTTTGAACTAGAGCAAACCCGAAGTCCTTGTCTTGAGTAGTTTGCTGTCAGAATTGTTTAAATATCTGTGTGGTACAGTTTCTTTTTGATTTGTTTGAATGTGGTTTGGATTGCATAGAGAGGTTCATATCATGTTCTCTTGCTTTCCAGTGTCAAGTTGGTACCTTAGTTGCATGATCCTTCTAAAATGGTTGGGCTCCCAAGACGGGAGCTCGAATTGGTGCTCCCAAGATAGGATCTTGACGGGAGCTCGCTCCCCTCGAGATGGGAGCTCGCTTCTAACTAGGATGGGAGCTTATCGGGCCATTGAAACAATTATTCTCATACTTTTCAGGGTATGGAAATAAGAATATGAAAATCATATGAGTCATGAAGTATTGCAAAAATTGAATATATCTAACTTTCAAAATTTTTATCCTTTAAGATAGGCAAAATTCTCAATAAGTATCACTTTTCCTTCAATGGTTAAGTAATTAAAGAAATTTTATATATTTAAATATGATCTATATATGCTCCTTAAGCGTTCCCAACCTTGGGAACTTCTAGGTGTCTCTGCTCCCTCGCATCCACTCTAGCTCACGTCCCCGCATCCGCTCCCGCTTCGTGCAACTAAGGTTGGTACTTGAATGGGTAATTTGCTCCGGAGTTTTTAAATGTGGGGTTTGGCTATAGAGTTACATTGTGTATGCGTGGGGCTGTGCAGGTTATAATTTTTGAAAGTGATAAATGCATGTAAGAACATTCCGGCCAAAACATTAATGGACGGTGGTAACTGATTAGATAATTTTTCATTGCTTGAAGCACTTGTAATTGAGAAACAGAAACTTGCCCAAGGAATTATGCCACATTTGCTTCCATCACATTGTGCTTGACAGAGGATGCTAATAACAAACGAATGAAACAATGACACTGTTCGTAGCACAAAAAATTGTTTAGGAAACATTATGTTCTCTCAAGGATGAGAACACCAAATTTCTGTATTTGAAGATTTTAGTGCGAAAAATTTGTATAATAATTTAATGTCATGAAGTGTCTGGCTGTTAATGTCATGTATTTATATTTTTGAGAGCACTAGAAGATATTGGCCTTCATCTTTTTGGACTCGAGCAAACTTGTTTCCCGGTCCATATTCGGTTTGAGCACATGTTCTGAAACCAAATTTAGGAATCTTGTTTGACAATCTGTTTGGAGAAAATTTGAGCACATGGGATGAAAACCTTGAAGTATCAGTAGACTGTAGACTCTGAGCAATTTTGACAACTTATATGTATGCCTTACAGTGAATTAGGTGTTGGGGCCTTTCCATTTTATATTTTCATGTCTCCCTTTTAAGCTTCAAACAATTCTTTCCCTTCCCATCGATTCCTAAATATACTGAGATCAAATGGTTGACTACTATCGGAAAAGCCATTATACTTCACAGCTATCCACTGAGTCACTGACCAAATATTGAGTAGATATTGTGTATCCCAGATAATCGTTTGCTAGTTCTCATAATCTAACTTATTTATCTTTTTTTTTTTTTGATAAGTTACTTGTTTAGTTTATTTGCTTAAAAAAGTTGATGAGTAGTGTTTGGTATCTTTTATGAAATTTGAGTAGCCACTTATTAATTTTCTAGCTTATTTGGCCCAAAAAAGTTTGACCATTTAATCTTAAAGTCGTAGCTATTTTTTTTCTTCTCTTATTTGAAGTTATAAAATTACCTTTCAGAGAAAAGTACTCAACTAAAGGTTAATCTAGACCTTTACTTTACTTGATAATAAGTTACACTGTTATACTACAACTTATTTAACAGTCAGTCTGAATTTTCATTGTAACTTGTAAAAAGCTACGTCAAACTCATCCCAAACTCGTTTTAAATTTTTTAAGTGAATAATTCAAATAATCATAATCTAATAGTTGAATAACTTATAAAGTGATAAGTGATAACTAACGCGCCAATAAATGGCGGTAGTGCTCGGTGGTGGCAGGAGTGGGGGTGGCGGTGCGAACGGCGTGCGGCGAGGGGAGGAGGTCAGCGGCGATGGATGCTGATGGGAAGCTTGGTGTGGCCTTTTGTGGAGGGGCGGTCGAGCCGTTTTCCGGGACAGCAACAGGGGCTTGTTCCTTGGGTGTCCGATGACGGCGAGACAGCGGCTCGTATTTTTACTGGTGGCCATGGAGCGATGGGCATGGCAGCGATGGTGGCGGTGATATCAGTGGCGGTGGGGGCGTTGATGGGGCGGGAAGTTGTTGAGGGTTTTTTTTCCTTTATGGGTTGAATGTAAATCTGATTTTGTTAGACCCATAGGGGTGATGATGGTTGGCGGCAGAGGTTGCTGATGGGAGATTTTGCAGCGGTGGTGGTGGCGTGACTTGAAGGTTGCTGATGGGCGATTAGGGTTTTCTTTGGGCTGTTAATTTTTTCTATTCTGGGCATTTTGGCCCATCAGGTGTGGGCTTTGGCCCATTTTGGTTGGCTCCTTGCCAATCGCGGTTTGGGTCCCGGATTAGGCGTTGGATTATTTGAATTTGATGCTTTCTCCTTGTTCTTATTAGTCATTGTAACATTGTCAATGGTTAATGAAACTTTTTTGCCGTTCAAAACAAACTAACACGCCAATAATATACACACCTATCCCAGTTATGGTGTATGTGCCCCCTTCCTGATCCCACCCCAAGTGTGTTTCTTTTCTTGTTCAAGTAGGTCTACTTGCCCTTCATTCCAAAAATAGTATATCCCGCCATCTTAGAAGCACGGACATGGACACAGACACTAGTACTTAAAATGGATGGGGACACATATACTGCGATACGACAGTGGACACTGTGAATAAAAAAGTATATATATCCAAATAGGTATTGATTTTTATTGGATAAAGAAACAACCAAAACCAATGGTATCGTTACATCCTCTTTGAATATTATCAAATTCAAGCGAGGGTTTTGGAATTTCTTATTCTCACTTTTGTTCCTCATATTTTTTGAATGGCATAATTTGACCCTTGAGATAAGCTTCTGATATCATTAATTGATGATCCCTCATGTTTTCACTTGTTTTGAAGCTAAGACACGGGTGTCCCCGAAGTGTCCTAGCTGTGTTCCCTGCTTGAAGTTAATTAATTTATTAGACACACTACGTGGTGTGTCACATGCGTGTCCCTGCCTGCCCCCGATGCATCAGACATGGATTCATGGGCAAATAGGCATGTTGGTGCTTCATAGCCGCGACCCTCTTTTCTCACTTCATCAAGAAGTTATATGTATAAACATCTCGGTGGTGTTGTAGGACAAAATTTTCAATTCGTCAAGGTCGGTAGACATTCTGCCTTACATTGGAAAGAAAATACAAACTAACACTATATATATCCACTGTTCGTTTCTAAGTGTAATAGACAGAGTTGGGGACTAAGTAAATGCCTGATATTTATGGGTAAATGACACCATATGTGAAAAAGGATTGGAGTAAATTCGCTTCCTACCCTATATTTTTACAAAATCATTTCTACTAGTCTTATATGACACTAACTAATAAAATGAAAATTACATCTCGTGTGAGATGTGTCCCACCTATATATGAACACAGGAAATATTTCGATATGTAAAGAAACTATTCAATTTATGATAAGGATATCAAATTAGACAATCAGCTACAAGTTACAATTACCAATCACACGTACTTGCAGCTATGCAGACACCAAAAATAATAGAAAAGAATCATAATAGGAAAAGCAATCAACCAAAACTATGAAGTAACATTTAACACAAGTCATGCTGTAGTATGATTTTTTCACGTAATAGCAATTAAAATTTAGAAATACTAGAGGACAAAGGTTTAGTCTCACCAAATTTAACACCGACTGTAAAATGCCAAATTCAGCACCAAAAAAGGTTAAAGAATAGAAAACCATAACATTCAATGTATGATTTACTTACTAAGGGAAATGATGCTGCGAAGAACCAACTGCATCATTTAACGCCTTACAAACCAAGTTATAATCAGATACCTACTACATGATATTTTCCATCCTTAATTGAGGTGGAAAAACTGACGTCTAACGTTGCAAATATCTCTACTTTCCATATTTTTGTTCCTGTTTCCCATGTTTTTAACCGTACTATCATGCAAATGCTTACATTGGAAATCATAAAAACATGTTATGCAACCATGTTTTTCTCATGTACGCATGTTGACCAGAGAACTATCACAAGAAAAAGTTGAACTCGATATGAAAAATGGAGAAAAAGTTGAACTCGATATGAAAAATGGCTTACATGTTTTCTTATTAATTTGGGAGAAGTACAAGAATGCAATGAGATTAGGAAAAACCCTGCATGTTTCTTGTTCAGTCTCCAGATTTACATTCTGACTTGTTACAACTTACAGTATTCAAATTGCCGATCAAAAAAAAAAAAAAAAAAAAGAAGAAGAAAAACACTTACAATATTCAAATTGTTGTGGATTACAATATTATATAAAGCAATCCCAACAAAATTGATTACCTCTACCTCATCGAATCTTGGTTGACCTGAATTTCCATTTCCCTCACCTAAGAATATTTTTCTCTGGCTGATCGTTACAGTTGTTGAGGTGGGTCTTCTTCATTTATTGTCAAGGGAGACCCATTTGGGCATCTTTAAGCAGAGAAATTGACGTCATAGGTGCATGAACTAGGTTGGAAATCAAAATGGTAAAAGAGATTTCCCAAATTGGACTAAATCGTTGGTTAGGAGAGAGCATTTTGGGCCAGAGACAGCTTCCTCGTTGTTTGGGGTTCACTTTTAAACTAGTGAACCGAGCAACATTTTCTGAGTTATTTTCCCCCGAACATGTTTTGATATTGGTGAACGTTTGAACCGAACAAAGCTGTTATCTTTCCCTAACTAAAATAATTTCTGTTGGATAGTGCTTGGTAACTAAGTTTACTTTTTTCTCAATTTGTTATTCTGTGGCAGGTGGTGAGAGAAGAGACGTGGGAGGCCTTCATTGCAGATACTCTTTTCTTCGCAAAGGTCCCTCTTTTTACTACTTCTTTATTCTTACTTTTGCATAGTTCATTCTTTATAATACACAGGATACGTGCAATGCATTTTGTGTGTGCTTGCTATGGAAGTGAAGTGTACAAAGTTCTGTCTAGACCTTATTCCTGAGGCACCTTAGTAATTTGTCTCACTATACAGTCATTTGCACTATCATTCTATCAACAGTTTTATCAAGTTTGTCAAACTTGAATAACAAATCAGTGGTCACCTCGATTTTTGTTTTCAAATTTTTTTTTAATCATGGATAGAACTATTATCACCACCATTCATTTCAGGACCTGTGATATTTAATTCCGTTTCAGATCTATAATTTATCTGCACATGACATATCAGTCTGGTTAGAAATCCAAGGCCTTTTTTGTGTGTGGAGGCGCATTTTATTTGCCCTTGGCAACTTTAGTCGACCTCTAAAGAGAGTAATGGTGAACTTACAAGAATTCCTTTTCCTTGTTGCTATTTTGGGCGTCGAAATTGAAGTTAAATATACTTGGGTAAACTATAATAAGGGAAAGTTACACGTAGAAGTTTTACGTTCTGAGCGTAGGAGTATAGGACATAGAAATTCGGGCTATAACTACTTAAAGCTGGATCCATAGCATGGGAAGGTGCTAGTAATATTTAACTACGATTAAAGGGTCAAGAAAAACAAATGTAGCTCCTTGTGTTGGGAATCCGAGGGAAGGCTCTTTGGGGTCTATGCCATCGAGATAGACAGTTAAGCGATTACTCGCAAGTAGCAACTAAGAAATTGGTCTAAAAGACGAGCAAACTTTCATTTAGTTTGCTATTGATGTAAAGTGTAAGCAAAGCATTTTTACCTTGTGGATAATGTGTTGAATTCAAGTAGGATCTGCTTGCGATGTTGGATTGATGCACTCAAGTACACCTTTTTCGGTATCGCAATTGATATTAATTAGTAGAGTGATGCAACATAGTGTGGCTGAGATTTCAATACGTGAAATGGAAAAGATAGAGTTGGATTAGAGCATGGAAAGAAGAAAATGAGCAAAGATGGTGTTACTTATGGAACACATTTGATGCTTTAGGGAATGAAGCTCTGGACTAGTTTTCGTTATTTACAGTGGCTTGTTTAGCTCTGGGCTTTTGATTATGTTTCAAAATTCAGAGGTATTTTGGTCAATATATAGCTGTTACATGTGGGTTGTAGGGGTTGCTTATAGTTGTTTGTGGGTCAAGTTATGTCTTTGGGTCTTCTATGGAGCCTTTACTTGGTCTAGCATGTTAATTGGGTGGCTTTCTAATTGTGGAATCTTTGTTGTTGTAACTTGTAAGGACAACAATAGTGTGTAACCCTGAATAATGTTTTAAATGGCGCGTGCCACATGCACTATGGTGGCGTGATGTGGCGAGGCGCACCTTTAGAGCCACGGGGAGTCATGGCATGGCGTAGATCACCGAGGCACAAATGTGGTGCATGCCACAAGGTGAGGCGCTGTGGCGTGTGCGTCAATGATTTTTTAGCCATCTTTATTTGTATTAGGCCAAAATCAATCTCAACTATTGATCTATAATGTATATATGTGGGCTAAATGCACTAGATAATTTCCTTGAATGTAAAGAGGAAGTTAATGTTAGCCCTAGAAATCAGGTCTGCTCTATCGATAGTCATAGCAGCAGCCAAATGGGCATGCATGACTCGATATAAAGCAAATAATGAAGAAGATGGAGATGGAGTTGAAGTTATTGGTGTTGGGGATGATTAAAGGGCATGCGTGTCTCGATTTTTGATTACCATTGTTCATTTTGTTGTCTCCAAAGCTAAACGTCTATGTGTTAGCTTTTTATGGATGATATGTTTTGCTTAGTATTTGGTGGTTTGAAATTGAAATGGTTATGTTTTTGTTACACGGTCTTGGGTAGAACTCAACCCCAAAAGCTAGCTTATGAAGTGAGGGTGCCCTCACGCTTATATATTTCATATTACTTTGGTACCCAGGCGATGTGGGACTTCGCTTCACACCCTCCCTCACGCGCAGCGTGCTCACTCGGCAACACCTGCCGCGTGCAGGCGAGAGACACGCACCCTACCCATCTCTGGTACCTAGCTCTGATACCATGTTACACGGTCTTGGGTAGAACTCAACCCCAAAAGCTAGCTTATGAAGTGAGGGTGCCCTCACGCTTATATATTTCATATTACTTTGGTACCCAGGCGATGTGGGACTTCGCTTCACAGTTTTATGACATTTGAAAGTTTTAAAGTGTTTGCTTGTATTGAAAGTTTTGCCTATATTAGAATTCTACTTGTTATAATAAATTGCACCTCGCTTTCATGTGGCGCGTGCCTCGCAATGCGCCACGCACTAAGGCTCCAGGAGACCATTGCGCCTTGGTGCGCTGTGAGCCATTTAAAATGCTACCCTGTAATTAGGCTTACAATAAAGTCATCTTTCTTTTCATGGTGAGTTGAGACTGAGTTGACATTTAGGAGAAACCAGGTAACAAGTCACTTAGTATCATCACTTCTCATGATACATGTTAAAGCATCCAACTAGCTATTAGTGGAGAGGCTGCCACGCTCATATATTAGCTTGGGAGATAATAACTAACTAATGTGGGACAAACTCTTAACAATACAATTAGGAGAAATCTTTTTTCACTTGAGTTTTGACACCATTAGGTAAACTAAGATTTTTTGTAAACCCCATTTGAATATCATGTGAAGTCCAGTTCATCTGTAGCATTCTCCGTTGTGATGGTTCTTTGTTATTTGCAGATTTTTCTCTTTGGTATTGCGTTGGTCGTGGATTATCACCTTGCTCTATGGTATATGCTGGCGTTTCTAGGTAGGCCATGGGTGTTATTGCTGTTAGCACCCATAAAAAAAGACTGTCTCTTTTGGTTTATCTTGAAAGTCAAGTTACTTTAAGACCAATATTTGTGGGCTATCTATTTTTTTGTCACTACCATGTTAATGGACTCTCGTACTCACATGGCTCTCTCTCCATTTTTCACTTATGTTAGGATAAGGTTTGCAAAATTTTAACTTAAAGGCTATCATGAACTTCAGATCATACGTGGTCAGTCAATGTGAGTCAGGTTTTAGTACATAGTGTAATGATTGTGACCCCATTGCTCTTTTGTGTTTGTTTGTCTTGCAGTTATATACATCTTGACACAACAACCTCCTTACCAGGGTATAGGTATGCGTTGATTAATCTGTTTGCATCCCCTCCTGTTTTCATTTCATATCATAGTTGTTGCAAGCCTCTCTGCAATCAAGTGCATTTGATGAGACACTCACTCTTCAATTCCTATATTGATTTGATGACTGCCCATGTTCAACCATTTTTTTTTTTTTGGGTTATGTTTTTTTACTTCTTTTGCGTGTTTATATAGGTGCTACACTTCAATTAACGCCATTGCAGTTGGAAGCACTGCTGACCGATGGGAATACATCAAGATTCTGGCTGGTTGGTTCTGTAGACATTTCATGGATTTCGTAGACATGAGTTTCCAGTAAATATGATGTTTCTGATTTTGGGAATTCCTCAAACAAGCTCACACTGTCAATATTTTCGCATATGACTGTCTGCATATCAAAAAATAAAAATAAAAAAAAAAAATTAATAGTTTCGCATATGACTGTCTGGATCATATTTGGAGGTGTTTCATGCACTTCGGTGTAGGTGTCAGGTGCTGCTGTGCATAAACTTTTAAGGGCCAGATCCATGAAACCCCTACCAGGAGGGTATGTAGACTCAGCATAGGAACATCATAATTTTTTTGTTTTTTAGATTTGTTTTGTGGAGATAAATTGACTTATGGAATTTTAACTTTGAGAAGATTCTTGTATTAACTTTATGGTAGTAACAACAACAGAAAATTGGTCAAAAGGACAAATTTGGGGCTTTAAATAGTGTTTAGTCCAACTTAACTTATTTTAATGTTTCCAATACATTGATAGGAAATATTTGAGGGCTCAAGGATAATATTAGACAAAAATACCCTTAATGAAGCAATAAAGCCGTGTTAGCTAACTTAGCCCGTCACTTTTCGTACAAAGGGAAAGCTGATCATTTCGTCTCTCTCTCTGACCGAAGTTCAAAAAGTAGAGTCTCTCTCTCTCATCCTCGTGGGAAATGGGAAATGGGACAAATGAATAAGCTGACCATTTATTATGTGTGAATTGGCTTTGAAAGTGACAGGTCACTGTGTGACCCCCCCACCCGTCACTTTAACATGCATCTCTCTCTCTCTCATCCGTGTGGGACAAATTGATGAGCTCTGTGTGGGACAATTTGATGGGTGGGACAAAATTATTCTCTCTCCTCTCTATTTTAGGGTTCAATTTTAGGGGATTTAGGCTCTTTAGGGATAGGGTATAGTGGGTTTAGGCATTTTGGGTTTAGGCACTTAGGGTGCACCTTCCAATTATAGGGTTTTAGTGGTTTAGGCACTTTCATAGGGTACCCTAGTTTTTTAGGCACTTTCATAGGGTACCCTAGGGTTTAGGCACTTAGGGTGCACTTTCCAATTAGTGGGTTTTAGTTGTTTAGGCACTTTCATAGGGTTCCCTAGGGTTTAGGTTTACGCACTTTCATTAGGTTTGAGAGTTTAGGCACTTTCATTGGCTAGTGGGGGCATTTTTGGAATGTGTATGTGATTTGTCCTTTTGGCATTAAGGAAAAAATTGATGTCCTTATTGAAGTAAAGACCCATTTACTATGTCCTTCCAAAAAACGGACCCTAACAACAAAACGCACCTTTTATGACAACTTTAACTCAAAGTCTCCAAAACTCCAACCATTTAACATGTCCAATGGAAAGTTTCATACCCATATTTGACACAGTTTCAAGTGTTTGACATGGTCGGTAGGGTTTGTTTCACATCGGTTACTTATATCCTCCAAAATTAACACTCCCTCCGTTCCAAATTGTTTGTCCGGTACGCAAAATGAGGACTTGAAAATAATACCAAATTTTAAAGAGAAATTCCATATATATAAGTTTCCATGACCTAGGTATTTTCGATGCTCGACCAAATTTCGATGATTCAACCGCTCAATGTTTTAAAATGTGTTTTTAAAGGGCCACAGGAATCATAAAAAAATAACCGGAAGGGCTTGATTCAATGGGCTTTCATAAAATTATATATGTATAACTTTTATCAAAAACGCTTGGATGAAGCCCTTCCTATTTTTTGATGATTCCTCATGGAAACCCTTAAAAACACGTTTTAAAAATATTGAATGGTTCGATCACAAAATTTGGTCTAGAAAGTCAAAATGCCCTAGGTCCGCATGAAAACTTACATAAGCGTCCCTTATTAGAAGTTTATTGTATATGTGTGT